>ML778965.1:830792-857397 GCA_009831015.1 Picea engelmannii
AAACCAAAGTTGGAGTTTCTCCATTCTTGATTCACCTTCCTTGTGTCCTCATCATGAATTTCATGGGATGCATTTTCACTTTCAGGTGTCTTCTCTGTTACAAAATGTTTCAATACTTCCATAATCTCCCCTTTTAAACCATCCATCTTAGTATCCAACATAGCTTCCATTGAATCCATCCTATTTTGTAGTTCATTTATGTCCCTATGCATTTCTTCGGCTTCATCAAGAGTCCAAGTAGGATTTTCTGGAGGCTTATTTAGTGTAGAAGTTCCCTTTTTTGGTGGCATGTTGGCCAAGTATCACTTTTGAACCTTGATTTTGAGGTGGTTCTGCTAGACAATATTTCTTCTATTGTATCTCCCAAGTTTCATACTGACAAGTTTCGACCCATATGGATATGAAACTTTCTTTTATGTAGTTCTCTGATATTTCTTCTCTGGAATGCCACAGGTCTAATCAAAATTGTATGTGTCAAGTGGAATTTACGGTAACTTCCCCACAACTTGATGATTTTTGGCCTTTCTAGGAGATCTCACTTGTATAGCATGCCTCGCATAAAATAATTGATATAAAATTATGAAACTCACACCAGAAATACTACAGACTGTCCACAATCCAATGAAACTAGTCCCACTCAATTTGGATACTCTAGAAATAAGTTATGATTGTTTTACCTAGAACACATTCTTGAGACTAGTCAGATACCCTATCTTACATAGGGTGTATCTACAAATTTAAGATGACCCATAAGAAAAAATGTTTACCACATATATCTTACTAATTTTTGTAACTAGCCTCTAGATTTCAGGGTCTGAAACATTACAAGAAAGATTTTATAGCGAAAATTCCGCAATGACTCAGTTCAAGATGATTCCAGAACCCTATCTTGTACAGGCTATATATCTGAAAGTATAATGCCTCAGGAGCTGAATTTTGAACCCAACGTACCTTGATCTATCTTCTAAATATCCTCCAATTAGTTCCTTATGAAACATTGTATAACAAAAGTTATAGAGAAAATTACAAGGTGTCTCAGATGTAGTAGTGAAACCCCAAGACCTTGAGCTCTAATACCATATGTTAAGAACCAAATATCAATATAGCATAGAAAATCCTCAGAAAAAGTACTCAACGGCTTGAAAAAGAGATAATTTCAGATAATAATCCTCTTCAAGGGGGCAACCTTCTTTTACCCCACTTAAATGTTCAAGTACAAGATGATTCAAAATGAAAATGTCTCCTTGGTATATATAGCAGAATAGGAGGTATAATTAGAACTAATGACCTAAAGCCGACATAAATAAAATAAAATTACTAATAAAATATGCCCCAATTAAGGGGTAATGAGCCAATATTAGGGATTAATAGAATCCCCCCTGTGACCATTGCTCCCATTGTCTTTATGCTTTATCCCTCTGTCTTCATGCTTCTGAACTTTCTCTCCTACTTTTATTCTTTGTCTCCCCCTTTGACATCAATGAAAAAGGGTCACTCCCCTTGAAATTTTATCTCCTCCTGTCTTCTTTGCAAAATGTCATGTAGATCATTGTGGGGCATAAACTACTCCAAGTTTTTTTCAAAGATACTCAAATGCATTTGTTGGGAGAGGTTTGGTGAAGATGTGATCCAGATTATTTTGAGCACGAAATGAGAGTAGATATATAATAAAGAAATATACCGAGATATTGCAAGAGATCCAATAATATAATAGAGATATATCAGATGTATAAAAAAATAGGCACAAATATACAATATTAGACAATTTCTATTAATGAGTGAAATGTACAAAACTGTACAAATTATAGAGTGAAAGACTGACTAGAATGGTGACAACTTATCTCTAAGAAGATATATGATAGCTATGCTCATTCAAAAGAATATCATTTTTACAATGAGGCTCCAAAGGAATTTTTAACATAAATAAAATTCAAAACCCTAACCTCAGAAGATGAAAAACCAACAGTTTTGTGGACCCCATTTTGGCTAGCTTGGTGTATCAACTTCTCGGGGGTGTAACTTTGGTATACGATCTTTGTTTGGGCGCACGATAGCTCATTGGAAAGGTATCGATGAGGATATTCATTTAGGGGGATCAATCAGAGACTTTGGCTATTATTGAGGCTCCCCATCGTGAAAAAGCATCATTTAGTCCTTCAAAATGTCCCCAGAAGTCCAGGAACCGAAAAATTACTAAAAATAGTAAATTTTCAATGAATGTTTTTGAACTAGTTGGAATAGGTGAGTGGCCACTGAGATACTCCTAGATCAATCATCCCTCCTTATTAATCAATGGTCTCCATTGCAATGAGTTCTCGGGGGAGAGAGGAAAGCGTTTGTTGAATCTGAATCTTGGTGAGTTGTTTTCCTTGTTGGAGAAGTTGTGTTACTTAGCTTGTTGAAGGTTGTCACAAACCTGTTATTAGAGGGGTTGAATCTATTCAACCAACTTGTTGTATCTTGTTTTTATTGGGAAGTGTGTATGTACTACTATAGGTGAAGAAACGATATCTGATGTTGCTTATGAAATCTTCTTCTATTGGAAAGAAAGGTCTTGGGCCAAGGTTATAGTGGTTGCAATGTCCTTTTGTTCACCCTTTTAATAGATTGTGAAGACGTTGAATTTTGCAGTATGAGAGATTACCTTGCGACACTTTTTTGGTGGTACAGTAGTCAGAACTACCTCTGGTATTTTGTAGAGGTGATCCCCTAGAGTAACAATGACACTACAAGGTCGAGACTAATAAATAACATGGTTCTTCCACATATATGGATGAACCAAAATAAAATCATAGACATCCAGTGGGGAAACATCACATAATACCTCATCCTTGAAGGGATGGATGTCGTATGACAATCAACATTGATGGATGCCACAAAGATCTTTTCCCTAGTGAAGGCATTCACTGTTGTATGGTTACGGGTGTGGTGTTGTTGACAATCCCAACTGTTTGATGAACTTTGGTGAGATGAGGTTCTTTTGGCTTCCGCTATCAACGATAAAATGAAGAGGGGTCCCCTTCACCCACATATGTGAATGAAAAAGGTTCTCCCCCTCTTCATGATCTGTTGGTTCTTCTGGTTGAATTGCCATGGTCATGACTATAAATTCTAACCTTGTACAATATCTACTGCAAACATATATTCAGAAAAGAACAGAAAAGATACAATGGAAAATACAAACATTACACAGAGATTTTTCCCCTGGAAACCCAAACTGGGAAAACCAGCATATTCTATATTCATTCATTGTGTTACAATGTTTACAATACAAAATACATATAAGATCCAGTGGCATCCAAAACCCTAACCCAATGACCTAGATTAGTCAAAAACCTAATTCCTTCATCGAAAATAGAAAACCATCGACAAAAAAACCATGTGCCGAAAATCCACCTAAATATAATGCGGTCCCGATGTGAAATTATTTATTCGGGGGCACTGCTCTCGAACCTCCACGTGGGGGGCTCCGCCCCCTTGCACCCCCCAAGGGGGGGCCTAGTAGCCCCCCCTCTAACCCTCCTGCACACCTGGCGTAGACACACAAACACTACTACTTGTGCAAAGAATATAACACATACCCAACATTCTCCCACTTGTTGTTTTCTTTGCACACAGGGGGTTACAGGGTTACATAGTCAACAATCTAGGGTAGCAATGTCCATGGATCCTCTACACCAAGAGAACTTCTCAGTGCTCACAAATTTTGTTAATGAATCTGCAACATTATTCAAAGTGTCCAACTTCATCAATGATGCTTTATTTTCTTCAATCATGTCTCTCACAAAGTGATATTGAACATCAATGTGCTTTGTCTTTGAATGATAAGTAGGGTTCTTCGCTAGAAAAATTGCACTCTGACTGTCACACTCTATCCTTATAGCTTTTTGTACCAACCCAATACCTAAACAAAATATTTGTAACCATACTTCTTCCTTACTTACATGAGTGGCTTCCATATATTCAGATTCTGTAGTTGAAAGTGCCATTACAGCCTGTCTTTTGCTCATCCAACTTATTGCTCCTCCAAATAGGTTAAACACATACCCACTTGTAGATCTCCTACGATACAAATCTCCAGCCCAGTATACATCCACAAATCCATGTATATCCACCACTCTATCCAATCCCGATCTTCTTTCGTAGCACAATCCATAGCTAGCAGTTCCACGCAAATACCTGAAAACCCTTTTTACTGTTGTCCAATGCTCCTTCCCTGGTTTTGACATATACCTGCTCAAAACTCCCACTGCATGTGAAATGTCCGATCTAGTACAGACCATTGCATACATCAAAATTCCAACTGCACTCGCATATGAAACATGATACATGTCCTCCTCTTCTTGATGTGTCTTGGGACACTGGTCCACAGATAACTTTACACCAACAAGAATAGGAACCTTGACCAATTTACATTCTTGCATATTAAACCTCTATAATATTGTCTCGACATATTTTCTCTAATTTAACCAGAGTTTCCTCATTTTTCGATCTCTTTTAATTTCCATGCCCAAAATGAAATTTGAACCACCAAGATCCTTCATGTTGAATTTAGAGGACATCTGAGTTTTCACATCCTGGATAATCTCCTTGTTGTTTCCTATCAACAACATGTCAACCACATACAAGACCAAATAAATCAAATGATCACCAATTAATTTAGAATACACACAATGATCCTCTTTGCTTCTTTTGAAGCCAAGTCCCAGCATATAAGTATCAAATTATTGATACCACATCCGTGGTGATTTTTTTAAACCATAAAGGGACTTTTTCAGCTTGCATGCCAGCTCCTTCTTTCCTTTCACAACATAACCTTTTGGTTGCTTCATAAAGATTTCTTCTTCCAGATCCCCATGTAGGAATGATGTATTCACATCATCTGTTCTACTTCAAAATCAAATGTAGCAACAACAGATAACATAAATCTTATAGAGGTTAACTTGGCAATAGGAGAAAAAATCTCACCAAAATCAATTCCCTCAACCTGGGAATAACCCTTTGCTACTGATCGAGCTTTGTATTTATCCACTTTTCCTTATGCATTCAACTTATTTTTAAATACCCATTTGCTTCCAATGGGCTTTATTCCAGTTGGAAACTCCACTAGATCCCAAGCCTCATTCTTATCCAAAGATGCCATTTCTTCTTCCATGGCCCTTTTCCATAGATTTCCATCCTCTGAATCCACTGCCTCCCTGATAGTTCTAGGATCATCATCAATGATAGACAAAGAAAAATTTGAACAAAAATCAGATGGACTATACCTTTTGGTAGCCTTCTTTCTTGATCCAATCTCCTCAATATTGGAGTATTAGGATATTCTTCTTCTAATTCATGTTATTTTGTAGAGTCTGCTTCGTCATCCTTTAAATCAAACTCTATCTTCTCTAGTTCTTCCTTACTTGGTAGGACTTCCTTTTTAACAACATCATTCATTTCTCTAAATACCAAATCTCGGCTATACACTACCTTCTTAGTTTCTGGGTTCCAAAGCTTATAACCTTTGAGACCATCTTTATATCCAATAAAGATACATTTTCCAGCCTTCTTATCCAACTTACTCCTGTTTTCCTTTGGAACATAAACATATGCATCGCATCCAAATACCTTAAGATGTGTGAGAGAAGGTTCCTTACCAATCCATACCTCTTGTGGAGTCTTGTCACCCAATTCTAATGAGTGTGATCTGTTGACCAGATAACATGTAGTACCCACTGCCTCTCCCCATAATTATTGCCCTATCCCAACACCACCGAGCATGCACCTTGCTTTTTCCATCAGCATCCTGTTCATCCTTTCTGCAACTCCATTATTTTGAGGTGTATATGGAGTAGTCTTCTTCCTTTCTATACTGCATTTCTTACATAATTCTTCAAATTCATTCCCATAGAACTCTCCGCCATTATTTGTCCTCAACACCTTAATTCGTTTCTCTATTTGATTCTCAACAACAGCCTTAAACTCTTTAAACCTATCAAAGACTTCATATTTCTTCCTGAGGAAATATATCCAAGTTTTCTTTGAGAATTTATCTATAAATGAGACATAGTACATATATTTTCCAATGATGGGACTAACACAGGTCCAAAAACATCACTATGAACTAGCTGTAAAATTCCTTCTGCCCTCATTGCACCGGAGGGGAATCTTACTCGATTCTTCATCCCATATAAACAATGTTCATAGAAATCAAAATCCAGAGAGCAGTTAGACATACCTTCAACCATACCTTTACCGTGTAGTATTTGAAGACCCTTCTCTCCGATATGCCCGAGTCTTTGATGCCACAACATAACCTTTTCTCCAGAGACTGTAGGAGTTCTTTCTTTTTCAACTTCAATATTAGGAACAATGGATCTATTACACCCATCACTAATAGTGCTTCCTAGTAGCTTATATAGAGTTCCAAACTGAACTCCCTTCATCAACACCATTGCTCCTCGAACCATCCTGCAAATTCCCTTTTCAAAAATTGTTTTTACCCCTGCATCTTCCATTTTGCTTACATAAATCAAATTTCTAGCCATACCTGGGATGTGTAGAACACTAGACAGTGTTCTAATCCTTCCATCTATGAGTCTCAACTTGACCCTTCCTCTTCCTATGATTCTGGTTGTTGAATCATTACCTAAGAAAACATTACCTCCATCATACTTTTCATATTCGCAGAACCACTCCTTGTGGGGAGTCATATGAAAGGATGCACCAGAGTCAATCAACCATGCCTTATGATTTTCATGTGTTCTTGAAGAGGCCAAGTACACATCCCCTCCTTCTTCCTTGGAGGTATTTTATTCTATAGAAGAATATTCTTCAGATCCCTTCTTTTTTCTCAACTTTGGATCTACACTGCTTCTTGTAGTGCCCTTCTTTTCCACACCTCCAACATACCCTTACAAAATTTCCAGGAGAATTATATATACCTTTAGACTTAGATCCCCTACTTGAGAATTTAGATCTATTTCTTTCCTAGGAACATCCTCTTGCAAATAATGCATCTCTACTATGTCCTTCCATATTATTTTGTCTCATCTTCTCCGACAACAAGGATGAGACCACTTCTTCAAACTTCAAAGAAGTTGTATTACTACCTATGGCCACAACCAGACTATCCCACAAGTCTGGTAAAGAACACAAAAAACTAATACATTTATCTTCATATGAAATTTTAATCTCAATAGATATTAACTGACTTACCACAATATTGAAGGTGTTCAAATGCTTTGCCACCGAGTCTCCATCTCTCATCCTCAAGTTATACAACTTCTTTCTCAGGAATAGTTTATTTACCAGGGAATTAGACTGATACAACTTCCCAAACTTTTCCCATAAATCCTTGGTTGTAGCTTCCTCTGACACATTCAGTAATACTGAATCAGAGAGACATAGTCATATTGTGCTCTTTACCTTCCGATCCATCTTTTTCCATTCATCTGCAGAAGTTCCTGTAGGTGCAGTACCTGAATCTACCACGATCCACTGATCTCTATCCACCAAAAGATCCTCCATCTTGAGCTTACAAATCTCAAATATTTTCCCATTAAACTTTTCGATCTCCATCTTCGAATTGCTTGCCATTTATTTTCACCTGAAAAACAGTACCGCGGATCTCCCACTGTAACAAGGATTATCATAGTCCCAAGCCAAACCCTTGACCACAAAGGTGTCCCCCTGAAGCCAATAAAGCTCTGATACCAAATGTAAATTCTAACCTTGTACAATATCTACTGCAAACAAATATTCAGAAAAGAATAGAAAAGATACAATGGAAAATACAAGCATTACACAGATATTTTTCCCCTGGAAACCCAAACCGGTAAAACTAGCATAATCTATATTCATTCATTGTGTTACAATGTTTACAATACAAAATACATATAGGAGCCAGTGGCATCCAAAACCTTAACCCAATGACTTGGATTAGTCAAAAACTCTAATTCCTTAATCGAAAATAGAAAACCATCGGCAAAGAAACCATGTGCCGAAAAGCCACCTAAATATAATGTGGTCCCGATGCGGATAAAAAATTTCGGGGGCTCTGCCCCCGAACCCCTACACGCCTTACGCAGACACTTAGACACTACTACTCATGAAAATAATATAACACATACCCAACAATGACAGTAGCAGTGGGGTCTGCATTGATGATCTGTCTTTTCCCATTATTTTCTAAATCAATATTCAACTCCTTTTCTTTGATTTCAACCCCCAATGATTCTTTTGAGTGAAATTCATCAGTGTTGTGCCAGGGGATTTTGTGGAAATCACACCACTTTTTGGTGTCCTTCTTTATATTTTTGTGACCCTTCTTTTCCTGTGGCTTGGAATGGTTTTCGAGAGGTTGTTTGTTAGGGCCATCTTTATCATACTTTGGTTGTTTCATATTTGTAGAACCGAACTCCCATTTGTTTTGGTGCCTAAATTTCTTCTTGATTTTGAAAGCATATTGATAGGAAAATCCTAGTGATGAGATGTCTAGGAAATCCATTTCGGTTTGGATGTACTTATGCAGAGCCCCATGGTATTTTATAACCAGATGTCGCTTGTAGTCTTTGATACCCATCTTGGTGTGTAAGATATGGAAAATATTTGTGAAATATGGCACTATTGTGTACCTCCCTTGCCGTAGTGTGGTCCATCTCATGTATTGGTCGTCATAGTTACCAACAAGGTAATATTGTTGCTTGACCACATCGACAAAAAAATACCAAGTGGGCTCGACCCCATATATTCCAGACTCCTCTATGGAAATTTTATCCTAGTAAGTTTCCCACCAATGTTTGACACGGGGGAGATCCTTGAGGAGTGTGAAGGTGATCTTTTCCATGTTGGAAAAATTGTGAGAAGAGAAATAACCTTCTACCATATTTAATCATTTTTGTAGGGAATCCGCATCTATCTGACCTTCAAATATGGGAATATAAAAATTGACTTGTACCTTGAAATGAGAGGTTCTTCTAAATTTTCCTCTTGATGAATACGTGCCTGTTGTTATCAACAAGTGTTGAAGGATGTGGGAAAATTATCCATCATTTCATCCCTTTGTTGCATGACAACTTGCTTAAGAAACAGTTTGATAGAATATTATGCTCCATCATTTTTATTTTCCTCTACCATGGAGGGTTTATTGGGCATGCGAGAGAGATTTTCCTCAAGAGAGACAAGCTCAAGAGACAACTTTCTATACTCAGACCTCGTCGAGGACATGCATTGAAAACCGATCAAGAGCAACTTGCTCTGATACCACTGATTTGGATTATTTTGAGCACGAAATCAGAGCGGAGATATAATAAAGAAATATATCGAGATATTTCAAGAGATCCAAAAATATAATAGAGATATATCATATGTATATAGCATGAGACACATATATACATTAATAAACAATTTCTATTAATGAGTGAAATGTATAGAACTGTAAAAATTACAGAGTGAAAGACTCTCTAGAATGGTGGCAGCTTATCTCTGAGAAGATATGTGATGGTTATGCTCAATTGTAAGAAGATGATTGTTACAATGAATCTGCAAAGGCCTTTTAAACATAAATAAAATCCAAAACCCTAACACCAGTAGATGAAAAACCAACAGTTTTGTGGGCCCTGTTATGGGTACTTTGGTTTATCAACTTCTCACGGGCATAACTTTGGCATATGATATTTGTTTGGGGTGCACAATAGCTCATTGGAAAGGTATCAATGAGGAGATTCATTTAAGAGGATCAATAAGATCCCTGGGAAATCATTGAGGTGCTCGATCGCGAAAAAACATCGTTTAGGCCCTCAAAATGGCCCCAGAAGTTCAAGAACTAAAAAACTAATAAAAATTGTAAATTGCAAATGAATTGTTTTGAGCCAGTTAGATTAGGTGGGTGGCCACTGAGATGCTCCTGGATCAAGATGTTTTCAATATGTTATTTTTTCCCAATGTAATCCAACTTGATATTCTTTTTTGTTACGTGTTCCCGCATAAAGTGGAACTTTATCAAAATATTTTTGGACTTATAATGCATCATTGGATTCTTGGAGATACTTATAACACTAGTATTTTCATAGAGTATTGAAATAGGATCATCATATTTGAACTATATGTCTTCCAATGTTTACTTCATCTAGAGGACCTAATACAACATGTTGTTGCAATATATTATGCTTTCGTTGTAGACAAGGATACTAAGGATTTCTTTGCACTTATCAAGGACACCAAACAATCACCCAAGTAGAAGGCTTCTCCACTAGTACTTATTCTATCATCAATGCTTCATGCACAATATGCATCTGTGTAGGGGACCAACTCATTTCATTTTAGATACCACTATCCAAATTTTGTTGTTCCTTTAATATATCTAAATATCATGTTTACTTCCATAACATGAGTTTCCTTTGGTGTTGTTTGAAATATTGCAACCTGTCCAACTATTTTCATCACATATGGTCTTGAGGTTGTCACATAGAGTAGGTTTCCAATCAATGTTCTATAGAGTCTCTGATATGCTTCCTTATATTCATCATATTTTCTAAACTTGCAACCAATCACCATAGGAGTACTTATGTGTTTGCAATATTCTATTCCAAACTTCTTCAACATTTCTTTGATGTACTTGGTCTGGGAAATGAAAATACCTTCATTTAGTTGAGATACATAGAGTTCCAACAATAAATTCAACTCATCAAGTAGGGACATTTCAAAATCACTCTGCATTTCTTTGGAAAAATTCTTACTTAACATGTCATCATCTCTTCCAAAAATGATGTCATGCACATATACTTCAATGATAAGTATGTTGTCCCGATCCAATTTTACATAGATATTTATAGCTACATTTCCCTTTATAAATCTTTGTTGTTTTAAGTACTTGTCCAGTAATGAATGCCAGGCTCTCGAAGATTTGCTTGAATCCATACAGTGATTTCTTCAATCTACAAAATTGGTCTTCCTTTTCTGACAGTATAAACCTTATGTTTGTTCGATAGACTTATTCTTCTAATTCTCCATTTAGAAATGTTCATTTTACGTCCATATGATAGATTGTGATTCTTTTGGAACATGCATATGACAAGATCATTTTGATTGCTTCCATTCTGGTGACATGAGAAAATTTTTATTCAAAATATGTTCCTTCAACTTGAGTATATACCTTGTATACTAACCTTGCTTTGATTCTAGTTACCTTTCCATATTCATTTAGTTTGTTTCTAAACACCCATTTTCTACCAATCACATTTTTATCCTTGGGGAATCTTGGAACTAGTTCCCATGTTTAATCATTCTTCTCCATTTGATTAAGCTCTTCTTCCATGGCCTTGATCTAATTTTCATCGTTCCTGGCTTCCTAAAATCTACTTGGTTCAAATGTGGATAATAGTGTTAGATGTCTCTATTATGGTGTACATACTCACTTACTTCCTCTGGTTTCTATTCCTATATTTTTATCTCCAATTATTTTTTTCTAGTGGATGATTCTTCTAGACCTGGAAGTTAGGTGTTTTAGAACGTGTCTATAAATATTTTTGATTGTATTCTACCTCTTCTTGATATACTTATGGTTTCTTCTCTTCTGGTTCTTCTATTTCTTCCTCTACCTCTTCTTCCTTCAGTTCTTCTTCTACTTCTTTCCTTTTTGAATCTCTGCTTTCTTCTCTGGTCTTCAACACATTTGTTTCATCAATATTTAAATTGATGGTTTCCACTATTTTGTTGAGTCTTAGGTTGTAGAATTTGTATGCCTTTATTTTTCTTGAGTCATCAACTAGTATGCCTTCGTCAGCCCGAGAGTCAAACATTCCAATCATATTGCCTTTTGTTTTTATGTAACATTTTCTTCCAAACACTCTAAAGTTCTTGACATTCATTGGTATTCCCTTCCACGGTTCATATGGAGTCTTGTCATTGTTACTTCTAAGAATTACTATGTTCAATATATGAACAACTATATGTATTTCTTATACCCAAAAGATATTACTCAACTTGGAATATTTCAACATGGTTTTGGCCATTTCCTCTACAGTTATGTTCTTCCTTTGAACAACTTTGTTTTGTTGAGGTGTCCTAGTTGCTGATAGTTTCCTTTTTATTCCATGTTCCTCAAAAACTTCCATGAATTCTTTTGAGGTGAACTCACCTCCATTGTTTTATCTCAAACACTTGATTTTCATATCAATCTCATTTTCAACCATCTCTTTGAATATCTTGAAACATTCAACTGCATCTGAATTTTTCTTGAGAAAACAAACTCCAATCATTCTTGTAGAATCATCAATAAGTATCATGAATTACTATCCTCTATTCATCCCTTTTGTTCTCACTAGTCTGCATAGATTGATGTTTACAATCTCCAATGGTTTTTTGGTAGAGTATTCATTTGTTCTTAACTTAGTTCTTGTATGCTTTCCATGTAGAAAATGATTTCACATAGTATTGGTTGACTTTGAAATTTCATGCATTTCTCTTACCACTTCCTTTCTTCTTATTTGGACAAGATTATCAAAGTTCATATGACCCATTCTTTTGTGCCAAAGACAATTTTCATTTTCCTTTCCCAAGCAACATATTTCCTTTCTGATCTCATTTAAGATGTATATGTTGATTGGAGTCCTTATTGCTATCACCACAAAATTTATTGATCCTTCTTTCCTAATATCACATTTATTTGAGTCAAATAGAAGTGTGTGTCCTTGGTCACATATTTGAATTACACTTAGCATATTATGCTTCATATTTTCGACAAGTAGGACATTTTATTCCATGACATCTTTACTTCCAAGCTTCACTATGCCTTTTCCTATAATTTTGGTTGAGTTATCATTGCCAAACAAAATTAATCCATCTCTTTCTTTATTTATAGTTACAAACATTTCCTTTTCACCTGTCATGTTCTTTGAACAACCACTATCAATGTACCAATCACTTTTTTTTCTTTGGGACTGTAGAGAAATTAAACATTCTTCAATGTTCAATTTATCATGCTTCCTTTTCCATATCCTTAATGGTTCTTTTACATGAATTTTAAAATCCTTATTTAGTTCCCTTGGAGGAACAATCAACCTGCAATATTTGGCTATGTGTCCAAATTGTTTCATTTGTATCATTCTACTTCATTATTTAATGAGCCAAAATTGTTATAGATTTTGTTATATGCTTCATGAGGATTTCTGAGATAATTATTTCTAGAGTATCCTTCATAATTTCTTCTATTCTTATCATAAGATATATAGTTATAGCCTTGTGCCCAAAATTGTTACAGGAATAACATAAAGACAGAAAAATAGTTTGGTACCTAAGTGTGGGGAATCTTCTAGGTGTTGCATATCTTATGTAATCTTATTCTTGATTTCTTTTCATTGTTGGTTGTTTATTCCATGTTCTGGATATTCTAGGTGGTGAAAATCTTCTGTAATATTATTCTTGAGTTCTCTCCATTTCCTGAATGTTCTCTTTTGAAGACTTGCATCTTCCTTCTTGATGGGACCTCTAATGACTTCTGCATAACTCCTTTGTTCTACATCCCTTTTTGTCCTCATGGAACTGAAACCCCTCTTAGTATGTGCTTGTTTGTATCCTAGTTCATACTTGTCATAGTAGAGCCTTTGAATGCTAATGATTTCATCCAGTATTTTTTTGTTGTTCTATTGCATGTCCTTCTTCTAAAGTTCCTTCCTTAGTGATATTATTTGTGCTTCCAATCTCTCCTTCATTTTCTCCTTTTCTTTCAATTAGTCTCTGATTGTTTCTTCAATCCTTTTGGCTTCTTCTAACTGGACCTTTAAATTCATAATCATTTTCTAGACTTCTTCATAGTTTTTGTAGTGACTTTGTGAACCCTCCTTTAGCTTGATCAATTCTTCCTTGAGTGACTTGTTTTTCTTCCTTTCTCTTTTTAGCTTACTTAAGGCACTGATTAATTCTACTTCAAGATCTATTTCATATTTTTATTCATAATCCTCTTCATTTTGTTGAGTTTCCAATGCCATAAAGATAACTCTTTCTAATTCACTGTCATTATCATCATCCTCATCAGATCAAGAACTATCTTCTCTTGAATAGAGGATTTTCTTGAAGAATTTATTTTTGTTTCTTTTCTTGTATCCTTTCTGATATTTCTTTTATTTCTTGGGAGTTTCTTCTTCATCACTATATACATTCTTAGCATAAGGAAATTTAACAAAAATATGACCAATTTCACCACAATTAAAGCACTTAAAAGTAATCTTACATTTTTACTTGCCCATTCTTCTCTTCAAATTTATTACGAAGTTGGCTATTTCTTCATCTTCATCTAAATCATCACTGCAATTGCAACTTGTCTTTGAATTTTTCTTATTATTTCTTGTCTTCTTGGATGCTTTGAAAGTTGCTTCCTTTTTGGATGGATTATCATGTTCTGTTCTCATTTTATAAGTTGTAAGTATTCCATGTAGCTCATCCATGCTCAATGTAGCAAGACCTTGTATTTCTTCTAGAGATGGAATATTAGGATCAAATCTTATGGGAAGAGACCTTATTAAGCTTTGAAAAATTACAGGTTCTTTAATTTCTTCTCCTAATCCTTTAATAGAATTCACTATTTCATCAACTCATAGAAAATAAGATGCAATATCTTCATCTTCCTTCATTTTCACTTGTTCAAATTGACCACTATAAGTTTGAATCTTATCCCCTTTGACTTTGGCATCTCCTTCATAAACATTTTAAAGTTTGTCCCAAATATCTTTTGCAACATCACAATGCATAACCTTGACATATATTGAATCTGTTAGAATATAATGGATGTGCTCGTTTAACCATAGACAATTTCACTATTGTCACCCAACCATAGGCCAAAGCCACCCCCGAGCACCTTAACCTTGGCAGAGAATCATTCCAAAAGAAAACCCTAGGCTAGATAGCCAAACAAAGATGTTGCATATTTCTCCAAGGATAGCGCACCAAGAAAGAGTAAAAAGATCTAATCAGAGAGTCCAAACCATAACCAAGAGAGATTCCAAGCCAAAACAAAATATTGCTAACTGCAGCAGCTGCAACAATAGCTCTCCTCCAAACTTGCACACAAATTGGCCAACTGCAGTGCACACAAGTGTTGCTTCTACAGTTTTGAGAATACTAGACATAATGAAGACTGGCCTCCTGTATTTATACTATTTTTGGCAGACTGCCTAAGCCGAATTCTCATTCTGGGTGCTAATTCTTTAATAAATAACATTTCCTTTAGCCAACTTCTTCTCTTGGATGATAATAACCTAATACAAGTCATTCTCTTGATCCAACTTGTCTTCTAGAGTTATTAGCCAACTAATTAGGGTTTCTTCTTGCTTCTCGAAATATTCTATTCTCGTCAGGTTTACACATGGAGGTAAATACCTCCTACAGCTACCATAATATCAACACTCCCTCCTAGCTAGGGAGGTATTGAAGGTAATGGTCTTGAGCACAAACATACCATTCACCTAGTGGCATCAACCTAGTCGTATGACTATCTCATGATTAGATCATGAGTACCATCATCACTATCAGTTTCATCAACTGCATCATCTCTCAAAACCATACTCCATTTGAGTAATCAGACATGATGCTGGATAAGTCACTCACTCCACAGAGTGACACGAGAGCCATTCTTCTAATCTGGACATATGTCCTAAAAGAATAAATGTCCTAGACCATTTTCTGTATGGAGAATATCTATCCATTAATCATCCATCTAGATGATAATTATTTCCAACATCATTGATAGTCTTCAAGGAGATCAGAACAATGTCATTCAATAGAACACAACTTTTTCTATCCATAGTAGTACACAACTACAATTCAGTGGTACACTGCCACACCAAGTAGCACACAGATACTTGATCAGTGACATATGGTCACAATCAGTGGAACACATCCACTACAGTAGTATACATCTCTATCTGGAGACATACAGTGTCCATAACAATCATATCATCAACCTGCACAGAAAAACATTGTTATGATATATAAAATAAATTATCTGGGCCATTCTTCCACTCACATCTATGATATCTGGAAGATCATCTTCCCTAAGAAAGTAAAAAATCAATGATGAGCTATCTGGACTATTCTTTTCAAGCAAGGAAGAATAATTGTCCCAATTTCTAAGCTTGGACCATTCACCTATTTGGGCCATTCCTTAGGCACTAAACAAAGTGCAACCTGGAGAGAATGAGTCTGCACTAGGGAATGAATGTCCCTAATTGATGAACCTAGAACATTCACCTATTTGGGCCATTCCTCCAGTACTAAACAAAGTGAAACCTGGAAATAATGAATCTTCCCTAGGGAATGACTATCCAGACCATTTCCAAAGGAAATGGTTGTCCTACACCAACCTCCAAAATGAACCATTCTTCAAAACTTCTCACAACTGTGATCTTCGAAAGAATGATTGTCTAGCAAGGCAGACTAGTCTTCTTGACCACTACTAAGAGTGACCATCAAGAAGAGATATTGTCCTAGAACATTCCCTATTTTAACCATAAGGGGAATCGCTATCTATGGTATATCAACAATCCATCAAGCCATTTTCATTATGAAAATGACCGTTCCATCTGGACCATTTTCCAAACTGGAAAATTCCTGTCTGTCAGAAATCTCAAACCACTTTCCAAACTGGAAAGGAACTGCTCATCCTGGACCATTTTTCGAACTAAAAATGATTTTTCATAAGTCAATAACACATCAGTGCTCCCTCCCAACTTTGGAGTCATCTCTTCCTTTTTCAATAAGGAAGTTGTCTCCACAAGCTCCATCTTTGACTACACAAACTTTTTCATCTTGGACAAAAGCTTTACCAAAAATGTCTGCTTATCCGCTCTGTGGAGATATATATTGGAGAACCACTTTCTATTTTCTGGACTTCATCACGAAGAATGTAATGCTTGATCTCAATGTACTTCGGTCTTTATGGAACATTAATTTTTTTGAAGGCTTCATATAGCTCTGATCATTGCAGTATATCATAGTTGAATTCAACTCTTTTGTTTCCTGCTAACTCATAACATCGTGGCAAGGATCAAACTGGAACATATCCATGTGGCACTTATTCTTTTATCATGAGAGTTTGCCATGTATTACAAATCGATCATCCTAGACTTCCGAGTTACCATTCTAATTTTTATCATAGAAGTTTTTTCACCATGTTTCTGCTGTGAATGAGAGGCTTTGCACCAAGTTGTTTTGAATCCAAACAAAATATTCTTTCATCTGCATACAAGAGTCTCTTTCTGTTATACCTCAAATCCTTAAGTTTTCTCTACATTCACTCTTTGTTTAATTATTTTGGAGAACAATCCTTGCATTCATCTGATGTAAAACTCCAAACCATGGATATTATAGATGATATAATGGCTCATATATAGGTATGTCCGGTTTACTTGGAAGAATAAATAAACATAGTATTCTCCCTCCATCTAGGAGAACCTCTAGTTATGGATCTCTCAATGCTTACATTCATAAGTATTACATACATTTTTCTTCATCACAACTTTCATTTCCTCTTCTTGATTTCTTTTTGTGAGTTCAGGTCAGGCTAGTAGTCTTGTGATTCTTGATGCAATGACTGGTCGTTTTGGATTTTCTTTCTCTCTTGGAATCTTCATGTTCTTCCTCATGTTCCTCTTTAGCTCTTGGGTCCATGGAGTTTTCTATATATTCCATGCTCTGAAGACTCTAACTTATTCCTTTCATCATAGGATCATGGATGTGGATGGAAAACCAGGGATACTTTGAGGCTTCTTTCTGAAGAATACTTCTTCTAAACATGTGCTACTTTTAATGATTGTTATCATGGATAAATACCTCATCATTTTCAATGGATCATATAATTTAGGATTAGCTCCCTCCTAATCCTTGCTTCATGCATGAATGCATGATCTTCTTTTGGAAATATATAATTGACTCCCTCCATCTAGGATATTCCATGCTTCCGTCTGCATCCTTATTTCCTTCTGCAAAGTGTCACAAATCTTTTTACAATTTCCTCTTGATTGCTGACTTCTTTCTTTACTTCTTCTAGGTTTATTCAAGATTGATTCTGCTTTCGGCTTATCCTGCAGCTTGTTTTATAGTCATAGTGATATTAGTCCTTATCTTATTGATCTTCCATAGGTGTAGTTTCTCTTTGAACATCTCATATTCTAAGAAATATATATGCAAGATATGTACGGAAAACATGGTATGTACACGAACTATGAAGAGTATTGTTACCTTGTCTTAGAAGAAGAAGTTTGTTTTGTCCTTCTTGGATTTCTTTGAGGGTTCCCTTTATTTGGCAACTAATGCTTCGTGTGTTTCCTTCCTTTTATTTAACTCGGGACAATGATTCTTGTAGTGAACACACTTTTGACAATTGAAGCATTGTATTCTTGACATATCTTTCTCTTGATTTGGTTTCTTCCTGGAGCAAAACTTCCCTTTATTCCTAAAATTCTTGAACTTTGTTGTGAAGGCTTGATCATCGTATTTATTTTGGTGTTTCTCTTTTTCATTGATCCTTGATTCTTCTTACACACAACAAGTCCAAAGTTCTTTAAATGTAGGATACTCCTTCCTTGTGTTCATGCTTGTGGAAAATGCATCCCATGTCTTAGGAAGACCATTGAGTACTATATTTACCAGTTCCTTCTCTGAGATGATCTCTTCAATGGATTTTAGTTGATCCCTTAACTAATATATCCTAAAAAATTATGATGTTATGATGTCATCATCATTCATCTTCATGTCACAGATCTCATTCTTCAGACTCATTACTTGTCCAATGTTTCTGACTAAGAAGAGGTTTGTTAAGGCATCATACATCTTCTTAGATGAATCAATATGGGATATGTAGGGTATCAAGTGGTATTTTATGGAATCCACTATGATAATCATGTAATTGATGTCATTGTCTTTAAACTTCTCCATAACTGCAATGTATTGTGGTTCCTTCTTCAAACTCTGGTTCCACAATCTTTCCTTTCATGATATCCAACACTTTATTCTTGGCAAGGATAAGATCAATCCTTGTATTCCATGATCTGAAGTTAGAAGCCCCTTCTAACTTGTTTTCTAACTTCATAGAGTAATTCATGGCTTCTTTGACTTGGTCAACCCTAGATTTGAGCAAAAACTCAAACTTGACGTCTTAGATTGCTGAGAGTACCAAGAGATGAACTAGGCTATGGAACATTGGTCTATCCAAAAATTAGGTAAATCCCTTCACTTAAGGTGCCTCAACGAGAGGGTTAGGTATTTTGCAATTGCACATGCTAGTAACCCTAGAGACAATGATTTAGTAACTTCTCCTACTAGAAACCCTAGTGACAGTTCTTCAACGAGCTTACTATCCTTATGGCTATTCTCCCTTCTAATGGTTAGACTGAATGAAGGAGGTGTGGGCCCACAACCTGTTAGAATATAATGGATGTTCTCGTTTAGCCATATATAATATCACTATTTTCACCCAACCATAGGCCGAAGCCACCCCCGAGCACCTTAACCTTGACATAGAATCATTTCGAAAGAAAACCCTAGGATAGATAGCTAAACAAAGGTGGCACATATTTATCTAAGGATAACACACCAAGAAAGAGTAACAAGAGTTGATCAGAGAGTCCAAAGCATAACCAAGAGAGAGTCCAATCCAAAACCAAAATATACTAGCTACAATGACAACTCTCCTCCAGACTTGCGCACAAACTGGCCAACTGTAGTGCACAAAAGTGTTGCTTGTGTAGTTCTAAGAATATTGGCCAGAATGAAGACTAGCCTCCTGTATTTATACTATTTCTAGTAGACTAATTGGGTCGACTTCTCTTTGTGGGTGCTAATTCTTTAGTAAATAACATTTCCTTTAGCTAAATTCTTCTCTTGGAGGCTAATAACCTAATACAAGTCATTCTCTTGAACCGACTTGTCTTCTAGGGTTATTAGCCAACTAACTAGGGTTTCTTCTTGCTTCCCAGAATATTCTATTCTAGTCAGGTTTACACGTGGAGGTAAATACCTCCCGCAACTACCATAATATCAACAGAATCAACCAATCCATTCAAAATACCATTTTTATCCTTCAAATTGTTTTCACTAAGCTTATTTCCATCTTTACATGTTGGGGGAGTGGCATATGCCTTGTATCTATCTACTACTACTTTCTAAACATCAAATCCCTATGATTTCATAAAACAATTCATCCTTCTTCTCCAAAAGGAATATTTCTAACCATCAAAAAATGACATTCCATTCTTGGTGCACTCCATGATCTACCTTCTAGTGATTAGATTGTTTCTGAATGACTTACCCTAATACTAGTTGTTGGAATATTCACTAATACTAAGAGGGGGGATGAATCAATATTAGACACTTTTTACCACTTTTAATAAAAATATGTAAGAAGGTAAGATATCAATAATTTATCACTTATTATTGTATTCATGATACCATAAACATATAACCAAAAATAAACAGTACATAAGAATTTTACGTGGAAACCCAAATGGGAGAAAACCACATAATTATTTCTTATATATCAAAAGATTACATTCATAGAAAGCACCAACTCAAAGGAGGAACCAACCCCCTGTTTATAGGATCTAAAATAAAGGAATCTCCCTAAATTCTCCAGCTCCAACTGGAAGGAGGCTCTAGCCCCCTACTTTGCAGGCTTCAACTTGAAGGAAGATACAAATACCTTTGTTTTCCCCTTCCTGCCTCCTTTGAATATAAATGATAGACTCAAACTGTCACTGTTAATTTCACTTATACTAATACATCACCATCATCAAAACTATATCCACTACAACTAATACATCATCGTCATCAAAACTGGATACATCATAACTAATACATCATCATCATAAAAAACTAGATCCACCACAACTGATATATGAACATCATCAACCTGGGTCCACTTATAAACTAGGTCCACATAAATATCTTAGGTCCACATGGGCCCACATATAAACCCAAAAATCACTTCTTAAATTTATCTTGAACACCTATTTGGGACTAGTTTCTGGATTAGTTTCAAACCCTAACTTACAACAAGTATAAATCAGTACCTGTAATGAATCAACATATGAAACTTGTATCCAATATTCTTTTATATATTCTCTAAAATAAATCCATGTTTCTCTCATGTAATTGTCACGCAAAATGAGATATAGAAAATATGGCATACCTTCTTGAATTTTGTCCTATTATAGAGAGTGAACTTGTACAACTTTCCATGCACTCAATATTTGATATCTTATTATGAAAATCACATACAAAATACTAAGGATTGTACTATTTCCAATTCAATTGGGCTCATAGAATTTTGATTCTCTATGAATAATTTATGACTCTTTTACTTGGAAAACCTGTTTGAGGCTAGTTATAGGACTAGTCAAAAACCCTATCTTCCACAAAGTGTATCTCCAAAAGTAAAAGAACCTAGAAGCTGAAAGTCATACCATAGGTGCCTTGATATGTATTCTCAATAGAATACACATTTAACTATCTGAATGATTCTAGAAACAAAGTTATAGAAAACATGGTAAGATGACCTTTAACATTCATACCTTAGAACACATCATCACAATACCTCATCTTCCCTTGGAATTTCTACCTTCTTCACTTCACCTTCCCTCTGAAATTCGCTCCCAAGATTGTGCTAAGAGATAAAAATATTGAATGATGAAATGAGAGGCTCTTAATGTGTATTTATACTTTTTCAATTACCTCCTTTACTTGACTTTATTGATGACCTATAAATTCTTATTTGCAACAACATTTTCTCCTTTACTTGAATTTAGGGCCAACTTATAACTTCTTGACCTTAGATCTGGGGATTCATGACCATACTTCAGGGATTAATATTTAAGAGGAAATAAATTCTAAATTGTGAGGAACCACGTGGTGTTCCACGTACCATTGGAGATGGCTTGTCAAGGATTATCAATCAATGGATGTTTTGCATTCATTACAATTTACTTCATGCTCTTTCTCTTCAATCAACTTTGGGCTTCATGACCACACTTATGGGGATTCTTAACCACTTAAACACTTAACCATATTTCCAATGCTTCTTGTAGACTTATTAAAATCATCTTCCTGTCAAGGATATGCTTAAAGCTATGCCATAAGGGGACCACTTTGGAGACTTCTTCAAATATACCCATGACTTCTAGAAGCTTCTAAACTTCTTCTAGGATTGACATAAATGACAACCAATTTTCCAAAATATGTTTGTGTATAATTTTCCTTTCTTCTATAATGTTTTTTCCAAAGATGTGTATTCAACCAGGCAATTCAAACTTCATAAATTATGGGTGACAACACCCTAGAAACATGAGATTTTGTATCCCTCAAAGCACTGCCAGCTAAGAATCAAGGGACATTGTCCCCACCTACCTCCAAGAGCGCTCCTTATGCATTAATGACCACTCTTGATTAGAATAGTTGGAGATATAAATGTAATGGGATAATATTCCTCATTTACTCACTTCTTTCCTCAATTTAGGAAGGGAGGTCGAACTCTCAAGCTATATATAGATCTCTAGTCTAGGAGAGCAGGAGATAGAGAATTTTTGAGAAGTATTGTATTGAGAATTGTTGTGTTGAATACTTCTGTTAAAGGGTTAAAAGACTTGTTTTTCTTGATGTATTACTGATGTTCATGAAATAAATATGGTTTTTCCTTCAATTCATTAAATTTTCTTTTAGGCTACTTGGGCTTCTTGGGTAAGGCCCACTCAACAGGGATCAAGGACCATGTTTCAATTTCTATAGTTTTTATGCATTCTAATTAGTGATTAGATAGTATTTCATTCTCTTTTTAAGTTTAATATAGCTTTGCATGACCAATCAAAGATTTTTTAAGGATTATCATCAACTAGCTAGTTACAACAAAGATCTTGTAGAAATGTTCAATAGCCTTTTGGACAACTCTTAAGTGCCCTCCAAGGACAAGAAAATCAGAGCTATTTGATTTTATTATAGTATAGTTGTCTTCATGATTTTAAATACTTAAACTACCTTTATAGACCTCATTATTTCTTCCTGCAGAAGTTTCCTGTAGAAATTGTATAGTTCATGTACAAACTATATAGTTCTTATAGAAATGTCATGTAAGAAAGTTTTAGTTTTATATTTCATTGTATCTTCATCTTCCTTTCATAAAAACATCAACAAACAATAAAAAGACATATGGATTTCTATTTATTAAAGGGTTAGAGAATTAACTTGTTTTATTCATGCATTAGTATAGTTTTGCTTCAATTACAACTTTATGCAATAACTTAGATTGAATTCATCTTTTGTTCTCAGTTTAATATTTATGATTTAGTATCCTTTATTTCCATTAGAATAAGTTATTTTCATGCAATCTAGATTAGTTTTACTTTCAGTTTGGTTTTTTTTATTTAAGAAATAGTTTAGAGTTTCTTTCTACCATTTCTATTTTTCTGCATCATTCCACACATTTTTAATCATTGATCAGTCTCATACCTTTCCTATCGATAAATGCATACTTCACATACAATGCATAACACCTCTTAAGTTTGTACAAACCCTAGGTTGACAAAGTAAAGTAAGAAGTCAATGGTATAGTATATTATTGCTGTTATTCCTAGAGCCATCACTTTTTGCAATATTCCAGATATAATATAATAGGAAGAATAAAAATATTAAGCAAGAAATGGAAGAAAAACAATGATATATCTGAAAAAATCTTATAATAATACCATATTAACACCAGAAAGAGAACCTTTATTAATGACAACAATGTTCACTTGCCTCTTTGAGGGGGAAACCTCCAGCAGAGAAGAGCTCTATTACAATAATCTCCAAGACAAGACTTCTCATACCCTTGCCTCATATTTATACTAAATATATCTACCAAAAGAACAATTTAGAGGAATATCTTCTAGAAGTGGAAGCTTCTATTAGGTCTTATTACATTTGAATTATTATTCCTTATTACTAAGCCTTATTAATATTGGCCTTTATTACATGGAAAATATATTATTCTAACAACGTGAGGTGTTAGGGAGGTTAGGTCCCTAACATGCTCTCCCCATTAAAAATTCTTAGTCCTCAAGGCTTGAGATGAGGAAATTATTGTAGAATAGTAGTTGGATCCCAGGTGGCATCTACTGGAATTGTATATTTCCTCTATACTAACACTTCCTTGATGGTGCACTGATGGATATGATGCTCATTATGGTCCAAGACTTCTTATGGATGCAACTAGATGGAGCCTTCTTCATCCAACTAGGGAAAACTTGTTTTAGTTTTTCACTTACTCCCAATCACCTTAATTAAGTAGGAGACATGAAAAAAAAGATGGAGCTTATAATCATTGGGCAAAGATAACTGATAGGCCACTTGTCCCACTCTCTTGAGAACTATATAAGGACCATAAAATTGGGGTGCCAACTTCTGACAATGGTCTGTCTTTAGTGAATTCTTCTTATACGATTGTAGTTGAAGAAATACCTGGTCCTCTTCAGCAAATTGACGATCTGAGCAACCTTGATATGCATGTTTCTTCATGCAATTCTGAGCCAGAGACAAATTCTCTTTGAGGGTACAGAGAATAGCCTCTTTAGCTGTAAGAGTTTGGTCAATCTCCTAGACCTTCGAGACATCGAGAATGTATGATAGAATTGCAGGGGGATTTTTTTCCATATATTGCTTTAAAAGGAGTCGTGCTAGTAGTTGTATGGTAAGAAGTGTTGTACCACCAATTAGCTAGAGGTAACCATTGAGTCAAATGATATTTCCTCTTATATGAAAAACACCTCAAATATGTTTCCAAACACTTGTTGACATCTTCAGTTTGACCATCATTTTGTCGATGATATGTTGTGTTGAGTTGCAATTGGGTGGCCTGTAGCATGAACAATTCTTTCCAAAAATTGTTGGTGAAAGTGGGATCTTGGTTAGATACAATGGAATGAGGCATGACATGAAGCTTAAAGATAAGATCCATGAAAAGTTGAGCCACTGTGGAGGTAGTGAATGGGTGTTGAAGAGCACATAAATGAGCATATTTGGAAATAATATCAAAGACCACCATGATGACTAATTTATATCCTGATTTAGGTAAGTCAAAAATTAAATCCATAGAAATATCCCTCCAAATAGCAGGTGGAATTGAAAGTGGTTGTAGTGTGCTTGAGGATTTGAATGTTTATCCGTTTTTTCATTGAAAAAAATCACATTTTTCCAAAATGGTGCGAACATTCTATTTCATACCATCTGATGGGTGTTCTGTATGCACTAAATCCCTCAATTAAATTTTCAACCTGGGGTAAGTAACCTTAGAGTTGTAGCACTATATATGCCAAGGCAGAAAAGATAGAGAAAGTATGATCTAACTAAGGAGATGGTCTATCTGAGGGTTAATCTACTTAAGCAAGGACTATCAATGAGAAAACCCTATCAAATAACTTGAACTATTTACCCTAAGAAAATTTTAAACAATGGATCGATGGACTATTCCTAAAGAAGAATATCAAAACCCTACTTTGAACAAGTTAACCTATTTAATCTAATGAGAAACAACAAGTAATATATTCAATCTATTCAACTTAATAAGAAACAACAACATTTAATTAATCTAATCAATCTATTCAAATCAATGAGAATCAACAAGTAAGCAAGTAAACAATTAAACAACTAACTTATTCAACAAGTAAACCTATCAAAACTATTCAACAAGTAAACTAATCAAAACTACTTAGGAAGCAAACTCTATTCTTAATATAAAAATCATAATCATTTCTAATCTACAAAATCAAACCTTAACCTACTTAATTAAAGGCATCATGACAATATTCAAAGATTAATCAACAACTATTCTTAATCTACAATAACGAGAAACTTCAAATATGATGATTATGTCTTCGGTGCCTTATTGTAAATTCTAACCTTGTACAATATCTACTGCAAACTGATATTTAGAAAAGAACAGAAAAGATACAATGGAAAATACAAACATTACACATAGATTTTTCACCTGGAAACCCAAACCGGGAAAACCAGCATATATTATATTGATACACATTGTGTTACATTGTTTACAATACAATATACATATAGGAGCCAGCGGCATCCAAAACCCTAACCCAATGACCTGGATTAGTCCAAAACCCTAATTCCTTAACCGAAAATAGAAAACCATCGGCAAAAACCATGTGCTGAAAACCACCTAATATCATGTGGTCCCGGAAATATGTCGGCCTGAAGAAAAAAAAATTCGGGGGCGCTGCCCCCAAACCCCCGCACGGGGGGCTCCGCCCCCCTGCACCCCCCTACGCGCTCAGACACTACTACTCGTGCAAAGAATATAACACATACCCAACATTCTCCCACTTGTTGTTTTCTTTACACACAGGGGGTTACAGGGTTACATAGTCAACAATCTTGGACATCAATGCCCATGGATCCTCTACACCAAGAGAACTTCTCAGTGCTCACAGATTTTGTTAATGAATCTGCAACATTCTTCAAAGTTTCCACCTTCATCAGTGACACTTTCTTTTCTTCAATCATGTCTCTCACAAAGTGATATTGAACATCAATGTGCTTTGTCTTTGAATGATAAGCAGGGTTCTTCGCCAAGAAAATTGCACTC
>ML778965.1:860368-882577 GCA_009831015.1 Picea engelmannii
ACTACCTATGGCCACAACCAGACTATCCCATGAGTCTGGTAAAGAACACAACAAACTGATACATTTATCTTCATCTGAAATTTTAATATCAACAGATACTAACTAACTTACCACAGTATTGAAGGCGTTCAAATGCTCTGCCATTGAGTCTCCATCTCTCATCCTCAAGTTATACATCTTCTTTCTCAGGAATAGTTTATTTACCAGGGACTTAGACTGATACAACTTCCCCAACTTTTCCCATAAATATTTGGCTGTAGCTTCCTCTGACACATTCAGTAATACTGAATCGGAGAGACACAGTCGAATTGTGCTCTTTGCCTTCCGATCCATCTTTTTCCAGTCATCTGCAGAAGTTCCTGTAGGTGCCGTACCTGGATCTACCACTATCCACTGATCTCTTTCCACCAAAAGATCTTCCATCTTGAGCTTCCACAGCTCAAAGCTTTTCCCATTAAACTTATCGATCTCCATCTTCGAATTGCTTGCCATTTCTTTTCACTTGAAAAACAATACCGTAGATCTCCCACTGTAACAAGGCTTATCACAGTCCCGAGCCAAACCCTTGATGACAAAGGCGTCCACCTGAAGCCAATAAAGCTCTGATACCAAATGTAAATTCTAACCTTGTACAATATCTACTGCAAAATGATATTCAGAAAAGAACAGAAAAGATACAATGGCAAATACAAACATTACACAGAGATTTTTCACCTGGAAACCCAAACCGGGAAAACCAGCATATATTATATTGATACACATTGTGTTGCATTGTTTACAATACAATATACATATAGGAGCCAGCAGCATCCAAAACCCTAACCCAATGACCTGGGTTAGTCCAAAACCCTAATTCCTTAACCGGAAATAGAAAACCATCGGCAAAAACCATGTGCCGAAAACCACCTAATATCATGTGGTCCCGGAAATATGTGGTCCCGAAAATATGTCGGCCTGAAGAAAAAAAAAATTTGGGGGCGCTGCCCCCGAACCCCTGCACCCCCCTCTTACCCCCCTGCACACCCGACGCAGGCGCTCAGACACTACTACTCGTGCAAAGAATATAACACATACCCAACACTTATGACATCACGATGGAATCTATTGATTAGTGATTGCTCAAGAGGAATAAATTCAATATTAACTTCTATGGAGAAATGAAAAGTATGAATCAAGCAATCTAACAAGAGCTTAGCCATCATAGAATAAATATCAATTATCCTGAAAATCCATGTGATCTCTCAATTCATATAGCAATCATCAATGATAAGAAAACACTATTCTACTTCATTCAAATGCACTCTTATGCTAAATCAAGAAAATTCACACATTTAGAAGCTCATAACTAAAATCTTAATCCAAATTCAACTTCTACTTAAAAATTGCTATTCAAATCTAGAAATGAGATCTCATAAATTAAACTAAGCTAAATCCATTATTAAAAACTCAGATTGAAAATTGAAATTCTTGTAAAAACATAATAAAAAACCTACTTTTATCTTATCATACTACAAGAATATTTATAAGAAAAAGAGATTCAGGAAAGCATGACTAAACTGAGAATTAAATTAAGAAAACTCGCAACTATTAATCCATCGAAACTTGTAAAAGAAACTCTGTACTCTATGTTAATTAATACTCTGTCCTAACTACTCTATTTTAACCTGCATAAATTCAATTTAGCATCTTAACACACCATATATGTTAGTAGATTGCAAGCCATTCACTAACAAATAAAATACACAACATAATAGCAACTATCTCCTGTTGTTGGGAAAAACACCCTACGGACTAGCAAACTAGGGTCAGACTTGCATGCAGATTTTGACCGAATAGAAATTACTCTTTTACTTACGACCCAAGATTTAAATCCCTTTTTCACAGTAAATGCATGGAAAAGGACCACTAACCTTATTACTGGCATTTGATGTAGATCCTCTGTTGCTCTTCGATTACTTGCTTGCGCTACTCCTTCCTCAGATGACCTGCACTCAAGACAAACAACAACTATGCATGCATGCTACTTCTATACTCAAGAGTTAGAAATCAAGCATAAATTAATCAAACCATAGAAAATTTATGCATTCGGATGGGAAAAGTATTATTTTTATTACTGAAAGTGAATCAACATACAAAAAAGTTGAGATCGGCCACCGCTCCTTGAACCTGATCCTGGGCTCCTCTTCTTCTGTCCTTCAACTAGTTTGCATTAAATCTCCTTTGGCATGAGGAAAGGATAAAGGGTTGGGACAATGGATTACGTAAATGGGTAGAGTTTCTTCGCTATATTTTTTCCTCCTTCAAATGGTACCCCTACCCCTTCTTTTATAGGCTAGAAGGAGCTAGGGTTTTGGATGAACCCTTGGCCATGCTTGGCTGGGAGTTTTAGTTAATTGACCCATATCTTTTTGTTCCATTGGCAAATTTCCTTTTTCATTCTTTTTTAGGTACACGCGGGCTGTTGTGAGTCAGCCAGCATGTGCACATGTGCAGTAATGGGTTAGGGTGCGTGGACCTTGACACAAAAGGATTTTCAAAGAGTTTGTTCAACAGAGTTTTGGAAAAGAAGGGATATGAGTTGGCCTGATGCCAGGTAAGCATGTGTGGTGCAATTTAGGGTTATAACAGATGCTCCCTAATGTGTGAGGTCAGAAGAGAATCTGATGGCCGAAATACATTACCAATCTTTACTGATGTGCCAAACTATTGAGCCCAAGGATCAGGATCCAAGAGGTGTTGTCTGCAAAATAACAAATGTATCACTAAGGCGGGCATACCCATGCTCGAGATAAAATATAACCATGGCTACCAATCAAATAGACTGTAGATCCATGTCAAATAGCTATAAAGAGTAGCCGTGAATAATACACAGTGAAGCTACATCTCGAAATCAGAAAGATATACATATAGAGTATCCATCTTTCAAAAGCTGATTCGGCCTGATGGATGGACTTCAGAGCTCGAGAAACAACTTCAAAATCTTCTTAAACTCGGGTAGGAGTGTAATATGAGTGTATGATCGCACTTCCCAGAGGTCTTCGACGACTCGTTAGTTATGGACTTGATAATCTTGATGATCGGACTGAAGGCTTCAATGATTTTGAACAAGGACTTGATTGGACATTCAGGATGGTCAAGTATGCAGACCAGAGACATATTACAGAGGGGCCGACGTAGGCTTAGTGAAAAACTTCCCTTGGACAATATCATGACAAGTGATAAGACTCAGGCAGCATATATGTTAATCATAAGTCTATGAAGCAGGAGGCAACACAAACTCTCCATATGTTTGGAAGAATAACCAAACGGTGGAGGACACAACTCTATATAGCGAGAAAAGCTTCCTAAGGTCGTACTACATCCCATAGTCTAATGATAAAATGGACAGATGTGCTTTATCCAAGGGAGAATCATTATGCTTCCAATAAAGAAAATACTTTTCCCATCCTCTTTTTGGGGTATATTTGATTTTTTTGTTCTTTTCGATAATTTTGGAAAAAGAATAAAGGAATATTACGTTACAATGGAGGAACGAGTACTGCAAACATACAAGCTCAAGGCACAAGGACAAGACTGATGTTCTGGTAAAATGATACTCGGGGAAAATCCTTCGGTGGCCAAAGGTGTTAATACGCAGAAGCAAACTGTCACAAGGCTAATGGATAAGGTATGCAAATGCAGTTGATAGAACACACAATGGTAACGTCCTTCGATGTAATTTTAACGAGCCTAGAGAAGGGAAGCTCGGTGGTTTTTCATATTTAGAGAGTCTGAAAAAGAATAAAAGAAGAATCCGTTGGGGTACCTTTTTCGGAAATAGTCTAGTCGGTTCGAAAAAGGGATAAACTAGCACCGATTAGACGTCAATTCAAAACCATTTTAACGAGTGTGACAAGGACAAGATCACTCGAGCATTTTTTCACTTTTAAGGAGTCTGAAAAAAGCTTAACTATGGACTCCGTGAGGAATATTATTCTGTACCAATTTAATGAGTGTGAAAGAATAAGGCCACTTGGCGATCTTTTCAATTTTAGGGAGTCTGAAAAGAGCTTAACTATGGACTCTGTGGGGGTTTCTTTTTCGTAAGTTTAGTCCCTCAGGCCCAAAAAAGGGATAAAATCATACCTGAGAGTACTCTTCTAAATAATGGGAATTCGATAGAGTATACCTTTGTTCGTACAGTTGACCATCCGGACCGAAAAAGGGGTAAACTACCGCCGAACATATGTGACTTCAAATTTCAGTTTAATGAGTGTGAAGGGCCAGAAGATCGCTCGGCAATCTTTTCATTTTTAAAGGGTCTGAAAAGGGCTAATAAGGAGACCCGTTATTTTTTGGGAGTCCTGAGGGTGAGACAAAGAGTGAAAAAGACTCATGCAATTGAAGCTCAAACTCATATTCAGGAAAGATTATACGGACTCCTGAGCCTACAGTGATTTTAGAAACGTCATGGACACCATAATGCAACCAGGACCTACCTAGGGCATCCATGTTCTGGTAAGATCTACCACCAAGTTGCGACACTTCTAGAGCAGATATGATGGTTCTGTGTCACAACCTGATGGGATCAATCCTATAATAGAATAAAAATACAACGAGATGCAAAAGTTGGTGTGGTAACCTAACCTATATGCTCAAGTTGATTTTATTTATTTTTTTTTTTTTTTATGGACTGTCAATATTTTCTCAAAACTCAAAAAAAAAAAAATTATGTCCCAATACCCGATCAAATCCCTCCCATATAACTCCTGGATCACTCTAAATGGTTTTTGGTATAAAGAAACTGATAAGGAAGGCCAAAAATGTGACAAAAAGAGGCCAAAAAGTCTATAAATAGAAGCTGGCAGCTCATTATCACCATTGTTGATTTGGAAATTGACTCTGGAGCCAAAAGACCCCCTTTGCCAAAAATAGTGATTCCAGGAGTGACAGTGGATGAAACGAACTTCTGCTTGGACCAAGTAAGTACAAACTCCCTTATCTAGTTATTCAATACTTCAATTTCGTTATTTAGTTGATTTTTTGTGTGGGCGTCGACCTTAACAAGGTCGGCCCTAGGTACACGTGGGTTGTCTCTGGACAGGCTATGTGTACATTCAGGCAGAGTAAAGTCTGCCTGCATGTACACCTGACTGTCACCTCTACAACATGCGTGTACCCCCCTTTTATGATAAAAAGAAAACTAAAAGGAAGTACTGACCCTCCTTTACCTTGTTGTGTTGGCAGGATGTATGTCCAGTGGAGGGAAAGGAAGCATGAGGTAATCAATGAGTTGGTTGCAGTAGATCCGAATGTCGTGGCCATGTTAATGCAATGTGGTTTACTCAAATTTTTTCTATGTCCATATATGCGCGCACAACCAAGGCTACTGAATGCCTTGATTGACCACTGGCACCCTGATGTAGAGGCATTTATGCTAGAGGGGCAATCAATGGTGCCCACCACCAAGGATATCTACTTTCTGACTAGCCACTCAAGGAGAGGGGAACCAGTCAACTTCCATACTTTTCCTGCGGGGCCGAGTAAGATCTCGGAACCGGTAGTCGAGCATTGTGAGGTGGGGACTGACTATAGGGGTTCCCAGGTACCCATCAGTAAGATCACAAACCTAGCGCTGTAGACTATATTGTTACTGATTGGGTGGATTACCAACTCAGCAGCCGTGCATTAGGCTTCACACGCACAGATGAACTGTGCCATCCAGTGCATGAATGCACAAATTTTTGACTGGAGTACCACATTGCTCGAGTGCATGAAGAAACAATTGATAGATTGTCGACAGTGGACACAGAGGAACTTCGGGTTTGGGACCATCTTATGTTCATTCTTTTTTGAGAGAGTTCCGAGTTTTAGTCCTCGGGTTGTAGTGTGAGGTCATCAGGCCTCATTCCCTACAGTGTGTAGATGGGCAGTCTTACTACCGTGACAGGGTGGTGGAAGGACCGTTGAGTCCTTTGATGATGATTTCTATGCGTGGCTGTCACGACAGATCCCTGTGATTGAGGACTACCCATATGTAGGGATTGATTTTTCTAGAGATCTTGAGACACCCGTGCCTTCTGGTGAGGAGCGAGGGGAGATGGGTAAGTCTCCACCTTTGTAGTTTTGTTGTTTGCATATGTAATTTTTATGTCTTTTTTGTTATATATATCATTTTTTTGTATGCCAGAGTTTGTGACGAGTAAACGTTTTGTTGCATGCAAATGTGGGACCCGTGTGACCTGCCGACTATGCATGGAATAGGCATCGTCCATGGCCAGAAGCCGTGGCTACCACCGCTGGGGGAGCAGCAGTAGCAGGGAACCTCCCAACCGGGGAGGCGGAGAGGGTCCTTAGACGAGTTGAGAAGAACTTAACTGCGCTCACTTGCACAGTCTCGATGGCAGAGATAGAGGACCAGCCACCATCCATGCAGCCTCATGTTGTGGGGGCACCTCGGACATGGGTCTGATTGTTTAAGCATTTAGCCCATGCTGTGGATGATTATAACAGGGCCCATAGACCCTGAACAGACTTTATACTTTTTATGTGCCACGAGCACCTACTTGTATATATATTTTTTGAGGGCATAATCCTAGTGACTCGTTACTGTTCCCATTTTTGAGGAGCTTGCATCCATCTATGTACTTTGGTTATTTTATGATGTTTATATATTGTTTTTATCTTTTTGTGTCTTATGGATTTTGTGTGCAGAAAATGTATTTACATGTTTATGCCCATGTTCTTTTATATGTGGGAAAGATGCCCATCTAAAATTTGATTAGCTAGAGTATCTGTAATTTGGTTTAATCTCCTAAGAACATGAAAATATGTAATATAATCAAAGTTTCATTCTAAGAGATGTACCCTAAGGATCCGTCGGTGTAAAGTTGGACCATGAACCCGGTATACTCTATTTAGTTGTGACACAACCAGTTGAGCGTCGAGATAGACCCGGAGATGAGAGATACCCAATGACAAGGTGTCATGAAGAAACTCAATAACTGCACTATACTCGGTGACATTATTTGTGGTGTCACCTAAGAATATACCTTCGGAAGATAACAACTGACCCTAAGGTGTAAAGATTACCCAAGCTACAGAGACAAGCCTCCACGTATGTCGACTAGCACCGTCTGCATACCCAATGAACACCTCAGACTCACTTGGCATCTGCCATATTGACGAAAGATAACATCAATGACATGTACATAACACTTTAAAAGAAACTTAAAAAGTAATAATACAGAGACTATACATATGTTACAAAAAGTTACCCACAGTTACCTATCTATGAGTAATACTTCTTGAGGTAGAGCCCATTTCTAGGCTCCGCCAAAGCATTCCCTTCAAAATCAACCAAACGATAAGTGTCATTTTTTAATACCTATTTTATAATGAAGGGTCCGAACCACATGGGTTTAAACTTTCCTGCCCCCAGGGGGTCCTTGTCTTGGTCATAGACCAGAACAAGGTCACCTTCAGAGAAAATCCGAGGATGAACGGACCTATCATATTGACACTTGACCTTATGTTTGTGAGCCTCGTTGGCCAGGGCCGCATCACGATGCTGCTCATCGAGTTTCTCAAGGTGTACTAACTGTTCTTCAAGTGGAGAAGTGTTTGGCAATAACTGTACTTCCAATTTCAGAGATGGGATCTGAAATTCGATGGGCAAGACTGCCTCCAGCCCGTAAACGAGTTGAAAAGGTGAGAAACCGGTTGTAGTCTTAACAGATGTTCGGTAAGCCCATAATGCAGAATATAACATCAAATGCCAATTTGACTTGGCTGAGTTGATAGTTTGCTGTAGAATAGTTTTAAGAGTTTTGTTTACAGCTTCCACCCGCCCATTGGCTTGGGGGTAGTAAGGTGATGAATGTTCTTTCCATAACCCAAGATTTGTTGTTAACTTGGTCATCATTTGGTTCTGAAAGTGACTGCCATGGTTAGTGACAATCTCTCTTAGGATGTCGAACCATGCTATAATCTGATTGAATAAGAAGAGAGTTGCAGTCTCTCCATCATCTTTAAATGTTGGCATAGCTTCGACCCACTTAGTGAAGTAGTCTACAACTACAATGATATAGTGGTGCCCCCTTGCTAAAGGGGGTTGCATGTAGTGTAATCAATCCCCCACTTAGTGAAGGGACCAACTATGATGATAGGAAACATAGAAGTAGGATGTGTCCTCATCTTCTGAGAGAAGATTTGGCATGGATGGAACTTATTGATCGATTCGATACAATCTTTGGTAAGTATCGGCCAGAAGTAACATGCTCGTAGAATCTTTTGGGTTTTTGCCAACCCAGATAAATGACCACCACAAGATCCAGTATGGAAAACATTGAGCACTATGATTGCCTCCTCATGAGTGAGACATCGATGCAAGATGCAGTCTACATCTCTCCGATACAACGTATCATCGAGTATGAGATAATTCTTAGCTTGATGTCGTATTTGCCAACGTTCGTCACAATAAGTAGAGGTGGGGCACTTCAAAGTCTATAGATAGATAAGTATATCTCCGTACCAGGGGTCTAAATATGCAATCAAAAACATATCCCCTCAGATAGGCGATTCCTCAGGCACAACGTCACCTGACTCAACCGGAAGTTTCAAAATAAGCTCTGTGAAGACCAATGACTTCTTGGACTTCGCTAAAATGAAGTCTAAGTCAAATTCTTGGAGGATGACTATCCATCTACTGATTTTTCTGCCTATAACTCATCATGTCAACATGTATTGGAATGGATTCATGACAGCAATGACAGTGGTCTTGGGAAACAAAACATAGTGACAGAACCATTGAACAGCATGAACTGCTGCCAACGCAAGTTTTTCGATATGAGAATAATTGAGTTCTGGTCCTACGAAGCCTCAACTCAGGTAATAGATCATGTATTCTAAGAGTGAATCATCTTCCTGAACTAAAACCATGCTAATGGTTGACTCTGCGGCAGCCAGATATAATAAGAAATCTTTGTTATAGTTAGGTGGTCGTAGCAGAGGTGTGGTGGTGAGGGTGTGTTTTAATGCATCGAAAGAGCATTGAGTGGCTTCATCCTAGAAAAAGGGAACTTTTTTCTTTAGTAAATGCATAAAGCCCTTGGTGATTTCGACATAGTTGGCGATGAAGCGTTGTAAGAAGTTTTCCTTGCCTTGTAGACTCTAAAGTTGTAGAATTGTGCGTGGGGGGGGGGGAAACTAGATTATTGCCTCCACCTTGAGAGGATCTACCATGATCCTTGTGGTCGATATGATGAAACCTAACAAACATCCTGACGTTACGTAGAAGCTTCACTTGTTTGGATTCAAGCGAATCCTGAAGTAGCGACAACATTCGAAGATTAGTCTAAGGTGCATGGGATGATCCGTTCGCTTGTGAGAGTGTGATGCTAAATCATCTAGGTAGGCCTTGACTATATGCTTGAGGTCATGAAAAGAAAAATTCATGGCCCGTTGGAATGTGGCCCCAGTGTTTTTAAGGCCAAAAGGCATCTTACGATATGCGAATGTACCCCACGGACAAATGAATGTCATTTTGTGTTGGTCTTCGGGTTTCATTTGAATTTGATTATATCCGAAAAAACCATCCATGAATGAAAAGGCTTCACAACCAGCACATTCATCAATGATCTAGTCAATGAATGTTGTTGGAAAATTATCTTTGGGACATGCCTTGTTCAAATCATGAAAATTGGTACATGCATGAATCGTGCCTTGTTTTTTATTGACTAGCACAGGGTTTGACACCCATTGAGTCAAATGAATAGGATAAATGAAACCTGCCTTTAGCAATTTCTCAACCTCAATCTTGATGGCTGCTTCTTTCTTAGGATTGACTGGACGAAGTTTTTGTCAAATAGGCTTGGCATCAGGATACGTTGTGATTTCATGTTCAACTATTTTTGGATTGATACCTAGCATTTCCTTATAAGACCAGGAAAAAATGTCGTGAAATTCTTTAAAAAGATCTGTGTAAATTTGAATCTCTTCAGGGGAGCAATCCACTCTGACGAAGACATTCTTGATGATGCCAGGATTTCAGGAGATGTTGATGGGAATAGTTTCAGTGATAGTCACCATATTGCCCTCAGCATAAATCTCCTGTGTAGCTAAGAGATTAATAGGACATGGTTGATCTCCCTTCATGGTAATGGTGAATTCTCCCACTTCGATTATGCTTAACTATGGGAGGAAATACGATCTGTGATGAAGATATTCCCAAGGTTTGTTCAGACTAGTCATTGCTTCGTTCACTGCTTCGTTAGAAGGAAAGACTAAGTCTAATGAATCGATGTTAGCGAGAGAACCCTAAGCCCAAATAGGCTCTAGAAGTGGATCTAGCTCTTGTGCAAGAGTCAGATTAGGGTTAGCTGAAGCTTGTTGGACTAAAGAGTACTCTACCTCAGTGGAAGACAAGGGCATGGACATGCTAGGGTGCCCTGTCTCATCCATCGTGGTTGATGGGAAGGAAGAATCCAAGGATCCTCAAAGTAAGTCGTGCAGAATGATGAAACTTGAAAAATCTCAACCTTATGCTGATTAGATATAAATTTGACATCGTCATGAGGAGGTGGGTAATCAAAGGTACCCATCAAGGATGGGCACAAACCAACTCCTACATTAACGACACTTGGTTGAGGATTATCAATCATGGGGACCATGGATGCCCCCAAAGATGGGTTAGGTATGGAGAAAGACAGTTGATCGATGGTCACTATCCAACCCTCATGTGGAAACAACAAGACTCAGAAAATTGTAGCAACCACAGCTTGCATAGAATAAGTCCAACTCCATCCTAACAAGAGGTTATAGTCAAGGGGAGCATCGACTACCTCTACTTCGACACACACGGTTTTCCCTCCTAACTACAAAGGGAAAGAAGGAACGATACCATGTGGTCGGAATGAAAGACCGTCGAAAGAAGTTAGGAGAGTAGGTGATGGAGACAAAGCGGGCTGGACAATGGCCTTCCAACATGCTAACAACATAACGCATGTTGAGATGCCCTCGTCAACCACTGTGTGGAAGATATTCCATGTAAACGTTTTCATGGGATGAGCCACGACTATATGAAATGCTACGTGGTAAGGCAGATGAGGTTTTAAGTCGGTTGTATCTAACATGATGGTACCTGGATTACAAGTCTCAGTAGAGCCCAAAGTGGTTAACAAGGATTTCCTCTGAGCAGGGCAGCTTTGGAGGACTTCCAAAGTAGACATCGCACAAGGGGTTTGTGATAAATATCCCACCACAAAATAATTTTGGGTGGCCCTTGCGTTTGGGTTGTGAGAATATTTTTTAAATGCACCCTTTGGAATGCATGTCATTGTTTCTCCCAACGTCTTCTCGATCTGTAGAGGAAGAGATGGGAGATCAGCTTCTTTACCCTTCTCAGAAGTGCTTGGTTTACTATAGTCGTGTGCTCTAGTCATTATGAAAGCATCACCCTTAACCATATATACGTTCATGGATGAGGGACTGTTTGGAGGAGGGCAGGTTTCTTGGCCACCCACTTCTGTGCTTGTAGAGGCTTGAGTTAAATTTTGCCCATGCTGAAAGGGATTATTCAACACTGCCTGTTGTTGTTGTGTGACAAACTTTTGGGCCTCTGCAAGTCGAGGAAAAAGATGGGTAGGGTGGTCTTTTGCACACAAGTTGCATGGATACCTCACCTTCCATTTTTCTGTGGTGTCCCTGCCAGCATTATCAGTGGTTTTTTTATCCCCCTTACCCTTCTTTCGTTGTTTTTTCTTCCCCTCAGGCTGCTGGGTGGCCTTTGGGTTAGTCGACTACATGGAGTGTACTTCCAACGTTTGGGTAGGGGGAGCAGCCAAAGCAATAGTCTGGCTGGTCGCTATGTGTTGTATAGATAACTGTTGCAACTGTTTTGTCAATTGCTCAGCGGGCTTGGTTTGTGCTGAACCAACAATACCATCGGCATGTGGTCCAGCTCTCTGTCTAGTTTTATCTAGTATCGAACGTGGCGCATCGGGAAAGATGTTGTATAATAAACTAGACTGAGAATAGATGAGCTCAAACTGTTGAGCCCTCATGATGGCATCTTCCTCAGAGAAAACTCTGGATGTCGCGATGTCTTTGGATAACTATGGGACCAAAGAATTAAAGAACCACTCAAGTAGTAATGCTGGTGGGACTAGTACTTTGATTAAACTCTTCCGACGTCTCCACTCTCGGATATGATCAGAGATATGGTCCATTGTCGTCTGTTCAAAATTGGTGAGTAACTTTGTGCCAGCGTCTTATCTCACAGGTAACTGGAAATGGTTAAGGAAGGCCATCACCATTTCGCCAAAAGAAGAGTATCTTGAGTGATCAAGCTCAATGTACCATTTCGTGACACTCCCAATGAGAGTGCATTGAAACAATCGCAACTGTACGGAGTCATATTTCAATGAATTAGATAAACACCAAAGATGAAAGGTAGTCACGTGATCACCTGGATCTTCATTAGGCTTGGCCTCGAACTTTGGAATTTTCGAAGGCAACTTCGTCAGCATAGGAGGCCAACGTGGATCATGAAAAATAGGATCATTTAAAAACCTTGTCAAATCTGGCAAGTGTAACATCGCCAGGAATGGTAGTTTGGGTTGCTGCTAATAACCTAGGAAAAAGGGTCCTGGAGTTTGACTGGCACCAGGTTGCCAGGAAAAGTTTGGCTACTGGCCTAGATTCTGGTAAAAACCATTCCCCTGACCAGCGTAAGGATTTTTCATCTGTGGAGACATCATCGGCTGATTTCCCATAAAGGACATAGAGTGTTGGGCATGCATTGTATTCGAAGGACTTTGGGAAGGATTACCCCATGCTGGTCCTACGGGGAGAGGCATAGTAGTATGTATTGGGTTCCATTCACTATGGAAGGAATTACCCTAGAACAACATTCTGGAGGAGGGAACTGATACTTGTACTGAGTTCCAAGGTCCTGCTATGTGTGCCCCCTGTGCAGGAATAGTACCCTACACAGGAGTAGATTGTCCAAAAATGGGGTTGCCCCTAGTCGAAAAAGCGGCGGATGAGAATGTGTTGTTACCAAACGTCCTGTTCCAAGAAAATGGTGTCGAACCTACCGGCATACTGTGAGAAGGTGTTCCTTGAATCCCTGCTCCAAATAAACTAATGTGTGTAGGTTTCCCAGTGGACTGTTGATGTGGACCACCAAGCAAAGGGGACGAAGGAGAAATAAGACCTCCTGCATAAGGAAAGGTGTTAAAAGGGACAGGAGTGCCCCCAAGGTGACCTTGTAGAGGAGCATTAAAGCTCTCTGTCCCCATACCCAAAGTCTGTAAAGTGGAGTAGGTTAGTGTAGGACTTGTACCCGAACTAAGCATACCGTATGAAAACAGAGGGCCTATCACACTAGGTGTGAATGGGGTTGTGGCTGCCGCCATAGATGGGTTCGGTCCACTGTGCGACGTAGTTGCAGCCAAGACCATGGTGGCTCGGATCGATGAATGTAGGTTAGGAGATGGCGCTCCTGTGGTAGCAACTGTAATAGGAATTAAAGAATTCCCAAAAGAAGTAACAATGTTTGTTTCCATTGTTGTGTGAGGCATTGTCTGGTGTTCATGAAATTGGATAGGTACAATAAGCGGTGCCAAGATATTAGTGGTTGGGGTTTCAACTGAGCCAAGAGTGGTGGTTGATTCCTCCGGGAGTTGTTTGGGCACAAAGGTTTGCAACCCGGTCGCTTCAAAAGACCCTTGTTGGTATAGCTTCCCCCTTAATGGTGGCGGGGGTGGCTCCAGTGTAACTGGTGGCAGGCCAAGAAGCCTTTGTGACCAGTGGAGCTCGGGATCATCCACTGTGTGAGAAGATCCAAGACATGCTAAGGTATTCTAAACATTCAAAAGTAACACACACTAAAAGAAATCCCCTAATAGATAAGTCAAGCAATCACTAAACTATTTGGAAGAACAATTACAACAACCAACACTAGAGAAACTTACCAGTGCAAGTGCAACTAGAACACGGAAGAACACTCCAAGTATACTCTGCAAAGCGTAGCCCGATGTTTGTCCTAGGTACCATGGTATACCCCCGCAGTCACCTGTGTATGTCCCAAAAAAGATTGGCAACTAGGTTGCCAGCACACGAACAATCACCAGGTGGGTACAGTCGAAAGTCGGGTAGACCACAATGAGCAGGGTATCAAGCCTGAAACCTGTCAAGGGTATCGAGAGAAAATGGTCTAGAAGACAAATGAGGACCTTGAATGGATTTGAGACCCATGAATCCCCATGGAAAATGCAAATGGCGGAATCCCAAAACAAGCCCTCGATATGTGTTCTCCACTACGAGTGGTTCGGCTTTGGAGGGGTTATCTCCGCTACCTTTCCGCATGCGACCTCGTGTTTATCCCCTATGTTAGAGGGGGGTCCCAGATAAATTCCATGAAACTAGACTTAGACACTCCCTATCTCAGACTCTAATGTTTGGTTTTGAATGGCCTTGAAGAGTTTCCTCTCCAACCTAATCCAAGGCCCTAGTCCTGAACTAGTTTGTGAACCCTACAAACATAAAAGTCTAGTCGATTTTAAAATTAGCGTTGCTTTTATGGATTTATATTACATCCAGGGGTATGAGATTGAAACTGATGATGTGTGAAGACAAAGAAAAAATGAATTAAAAAAGCTGGAAACAACAGACTTTCACTAAATGCAAAATTTCAACAACTTTTCACAAAGAAAGATTTTTTTTTTTTTTTTTTTCTAAGATTTTATACAGTAAACTCAAAGGAATTTCGCTCGACTACGAGCTACTTATGATCTAAGTGAACTACAAAAACTTACGAAATAACAAACTTTTCCCTAGCTAATGATGCAGAAACACACTCTTCAACCAAAGAAGCAAATGAAAAGAGATTTTCTTTTTATTTAAGTGCTAGTAAAGCAAAAAAGGGAAAATACCGATAAGCAAAAAAAACCATAAAACAATTCTGGCTTAAAGAACAGATCGCAAAGAATCAGATTCAAGAATCACACAAAATTAATTGAACAAATAATGACTCTCACGCTTGTCTAAAAACCATAAAACAATCAACAATTTTTATTTTTATTTTTCTGTCAACTATGTTAACTGAGAAAAAGCAGGCTAAGGGTAAGATGACCTAACCTACTGACTATTCAAACCTAGACTCAAGTACCTGAGAGGAATACTTCTTATCAAAGGAGGGGATGACTGCCCCATCCTGAACAAAAAGCATTCTGTCCAAGCACGCAACTATCACTAAAACAGCACACGTGCAAACATGTGTTGAGCAGAGACAGAAGGTGTGTACATGCAGGCTGACCTTGTACAGGCCACGTGTATATCTAAATTCTAAGGAAGAAAAAGAGAACAGGCATTCCAGACCAGCAAGAGGCCTCTGGTATTGATAACAAGGGTCCCTTGAAGGCTTGGATGCTCTTTCTAATAGAAAAGACAAATAATGCAAGGAAAATTAAGGCGGAAAAAAGGAATTTGAGATAGGACTGTGAACCAGCAAGACTCAGACAGGATTCCAGAAAACCCCCTGAGAATGTATAATTATGACAGGGAAGAGGAGGACTGCCTCTAAGGTTCTTTGAACTCCTACATGCCACTGCTATCTCTACAGCTAGCGTTCACACGCGGGCGGTAAGAGGATAGGGCATGGGTACACGCATGCAGGCCTTCTGCCGGACGCGTGTACCTCTGTGTGTCCCAAAAACTACAGCCAAGCAAAAGTCAGGGAAAGATGGTATGGAAAACTAGACTCCCTGCTAGCTCATACCTTACAGAAAAGGACAGGTAAAGAAAAACAGAAAAACTAATCTTTAAACTACCCAAAAACTTAAATAAATCTAGGAACCCTAAATAGTATTCTCCCCAGTATGGTCGCCAATTATGTTGTTGGGAAAAACACCCTACGGACTAGCAAACTAGGGTCAGACTTGCATGCATATTTTGACCGAATAGAAATTACTCTTTTACCTACGACCCAAGATTTAAATCCCTTTTTCATAGTAAATGCATGTAAAAGAACCACTAATCTTATTACTAGCGTTTGATGTAGATCCTCCATTGCTCTTCGATTACTTACTTGTGCTGCTCCTTCCTCAGATGACCTGCACTCAAGACAAACAACAACTATGCATGCATGATACTTCTATACTCAAGGGTTAGAAATCAAGCATAAATTAATCAAACCATAGACAATTCATGCATTGGGATGGGAAAAGTATTCTTTTTATTACTGAAAGTGAATCAACTTACAAAAAAAATGAGACTGGCCACCGCTCCTTGAACCTGATCCTGGGCTCCTCTTCTTCTGTCCTTCAACTGCTTTGCGTTAAATCTCCTTTGGAATGAGGAAAGGCTAAAGGGTTGGGACAATGGATTACGTAAATGGGTAGATTTTCTTCGCTATATTTTTTCCTCCTTCAAATGGTACGCCTACCCCTTCTTTTATAGGCTAGAAGAAGCTAGGGTTTTGGACAAACCCTCGGCCATGCATGGCTGGGAGTTTCAATTAACTGACCCATAGCTTTTTGTTCCATCAACAACTTTCCTTTTTCGTGCTTTGTTAGGTACACGTGGGCTATTGTGAGTCAGCCAGTGTGTACACGCGTGCAGTAATGGGTTAGGGCGCATGGGCCTTGACACAAGAGGATTTTCAAAGATTTTGTTCAGCAGAGTTTTGGAAAAGAAGGGATATGAGTTGGCCTGATGCTAGGTAAGCATGTGTGGTGCAATTTAGGGTTATAAAATCTCCTACAAGAAGCCTGCAAAAAGGGAATTAAACGATTTAATGATGAACAACAAACACACATCATTTAAAATAACAAACCACATATAACAGGGAAATGAAGTAAATGATAATTACACAACTGAAATATGCAAGTTATCTATCTAAGTATTCACCCAAACCACTGGTAGGCCCCCAAACAGTTTGTGGCTACTTCTCACTGACAAATGACGAGATAAATCAACATGGTTCTAGAATTAAATTAAAAAACGCAGTCTAGCACAAGTTTGCATAAATGTCTGAGTTACACAACGAAAATTATTCTAACAATTCTTAACACTTTTTTTGACCACTACTGTGGTATTTATAATGATTAAATTTGAGATTTCGACCATTGGAAGGGTCGACCTCCTCTAAAAATGGTAAGTTCCATTAAATGCGTGCTAATAGTCTTTAGCTTCTAGAAACTGAACGAGCCACTCAACGATTAGCACAATTGTTTAATCTAAGATGTCAAGAGCTCAGTAGTTGGAGGCCATGAGGGGGAACAAAACCCAGGTTGTCGATTCTCCCAACACAAGCTGCCAATATAACAACTGCTAACTCGCCTATGCTCCAAGTGTTGGATGCAGTGCCAGATGAAATACCAGACCGGGTGCTAGATGGAGTGTCGAACAAGCTACCGGATATGGTGCTACATGGAGTGTCTAACGAGCTACACAGTGCCTTCTTGCGATGTTTCAATTGTGCACAGAGGTTATGATTGTCATTTATCATTTGATCAACCAATTATTGGAGGGAATTCATGTTTGCTTGTAGCATTGCATTGTCATGGTGGATATGTCTATCCATGGTCTTCCTCTCTTCCAATTGTTGCAACAGCTGAATATTTTCCTATTATAATTTTTCAATGGCTGGAGTATGATATAATATATTAGAGGAGGGATTGGATCCCTTGAAGGATGTAGAGAGTCTATCAGTTTTGGGATCTGGTGAAGGCATCTATGAGGTAAGAGTAACAGAGGGTTTATGAGGGGAAATGGGTTCAATTTTGTTTTCTTTATCAGGCTCCAATTCTTTTGCAGACACTTCCCTAAGAATTTTATGGGTGTTTGCAAGATCAGAAGATACTTGGATAGGATCTGAAGTGCTTGGATGTTTTACATTAGCCTCCCCACTTTCATTCTGGGTAATTTTTCTAAAAGATCCTCTTTTGAATCGATTAGCTCCTCTCCTATTTGTGGGGACTACAAAGAAATCTTGTTGAATTTCCTCTTGTAACTTTTTGGGTGCAAGATCAAGAGATATTGAGGGCATTGGGGAGTTATCAATAGGATTCTTAGTCTTCTTTTTCGATGAGTCTATAGGGGTATCAACAAGTTTCTTAGTCTTCTGGTCTGGTAGAGGGATAGCTTGAGTAGGAAGGTTTGGATTCTTAGGAGAATGGGGTTTGGATGGAGTAACAACCCCGAGATCAAGTGTTTTCTTGCTGGTGTTTATTATAATATGGGGGTTTGAAAATTGATAAATGAACTCATCCCATGTCTTCCCCTGTTTTTCCAACTCAGCTATAATAAGCAATTTGATGAGGCCATGGTGGAATAGGTTGTTATGAGGATTTACCACATTCTTTCATACTTGGGAAGACATATTCTCAAGACTTTTCAAGAAGTAAAAAGGGAAATTCAATGGCTTATTGAATTGAAAATGAGCTAATAATAAAAAATGGTAGGCTTTAAAACATAATATCTAACTTCACAAATGATAATTCTAGTGATGACTATCACAAGGTTAATTATCTCATATTTAATACACTCCTTGGAGTATCCCTTATCTCTAGAGACATTCTGAAACTCAGGTTTGAAGACCCTACTGTAGCTTTCCCATGGCAACTGGTGGTGTTTGAACCAGTGGTATCCAACCCTTGGAAGCTTTGTGGCTGAGGAAATTGATTCCTTGGAGACCAAGAAGGCCAGAGATCCTATGATCTCCATCCTTCCATCAAATCCGAGGGAGAATTGTAGAGAAACTTCATCATCGTGGCCTTAGAAATGGGCCACGAATGGTCCCCATCTTGCACAAAGGAAGACCTCCCTACACTATGCGAACTCGAGGATAGTAAAGAGGTCAACATAGGAGGACGACTCATATCGTTTGGGCATGGTGATAGTGTGGAGAATGAACATAGGATAGAAATTGGACATAGGAGCAGAATTGGATAGAGGATGAGCGCAATTGGACAGAGGATGATCACAATTGGGTAGAGGATGAGTACAATGCATGAATGAGATAACAATTTAAGCTAACCCTCCGATTTTGAATGTGCTCAAGGTGGAGGCAGTTGAATTCATTGATGAATTCATCACATGAGTTTCCATGTGTGAGTATAAGTGTGTCGATTTCAAATTCGAAGAGTATCTTTTGGAGGCAATCGTAATGATGAAGGAGTTATATCAATTTCGAAGTCTTCGACTTGGACATTTTATCATAAAAATGTGTTTAAAAATTGTATCATTTAAATGTCCATTTACATTTAACTATCTCATAATACAACTAAACAGCCAAATAAATTCAAACAATTCTTAGTTACCTAAAATTGTGGTCATTTACTATGTGTATGCACCTCATCCGATCCTTCATATGGTGCGCCATGCAGTCGTCCATATGGCACCCCATATGGTCTTTCAAATGGCACTCAATACAACAATCCATATGGTACTTCTGTGCGAAATGAAATTTGTTCATCCAGTAATGGATGTTTTATCCATTGCACTCAGTCTTAAACACTTTTGACATTCATAGTGAACGGGAGCAGAGATAAGATAAGTGTGTTTCATTATTACTTGTTTTGTCATCGTTCTCACACATCATAACAATTTTTTCCTCTATCTTGCATATTATAAGGCATGTAATCATAGTCTATAGAGAAAAACTAGTTAAGTGGTCTATCGAAGAAATATACAACAGGTTTATAACACACAGTGAGCATTTCAATAAAAAATAACTATTGATATAATATCATGTATCATGAAAACAATATACCTATTTTTTTACAAAGATTCTACTTCTTCTTTTCATGGATTATAGATAGGTAGTGTTTTCATTTGTTAGCTCATGAAACCCCTCCCCCACTCCTAAGTATTGTGACACCTCACAATAAAAAATATAGGAAACCATTCAATTCTCCCAATAGCCGAAGATTTACAACTTGTTAAGTGTAGAGATAAATTTCACATATTGGTCTGACGAGACGGTTAGAATATGGCCCCACCTATAGGATACAATATCCTACATATAGATAAGAAGAGGTAGGCTAGATAGTTTCTAGTCTCAAAGTTAGTTCCCAATGGAAGATTTATGGAGTTCATTAACCTTAGCTTAACCATACATACTTTGTGTCAGCTTTTTCTCCAAGTAATTTCGTACATCAGGACAAGTTTAAGATTTAGGAATTTCTTATTATTTATTCATATTATCATCCTCCCAAGGTAGAATTCCCCACTGCCATCAATCTTGTTCAGTACTCCGACAATTTTACCTAGTCATACTATAGGCCAGTACCTGGTTCCAACAGACCTGTTCAATATCTCGAGAGTTTAGCCTCTTACACGCTCAAAGACTGGCCCTCCATCTTTTAAGATTTTAATATAATATTTCTTTATGCAAGAAGATGGGTGGACAACTCTGTTTTTTTTTTTTTTCTTAGATTGGGATCATATTTATGTTAGAGGATGACTTTCTTTATATATTCCTTATAGATTGTCCTGATGTAAGGGGTACTTAAGTGGACATGGCCTATATAAAGATATGATATAATCAAGCATTTTTAGTGTGTAGTGGATGGTACCATTGGGAAAGAACAAAAAGGTATCTTTAGGCTCAACTCACTTTCTTCTTTTTTAAGTTATTGTGATGTTTCCATAGCTAACCACTATTCATACCTCCTTGTTACTCTTTAATAAATATACTTTACTCACTTACTCAGGGTTCTTGGGAAACTCTACGAGTGACCTCTAAGTTTGATGATTACGGTATCACTTCCTTATATGTAGTGGTGAAGGTTTAAGAGCAGCTTCTATTTAAGATGCCTTGAGAAAAAGAAGATGAAAATCTTTGCAAAATTGTGGCTAATTACAACAAGTCATTATTCAATTGATTCTTTGCAAACAACAAGGTTCAAATATAGCAACATTTTGAAGAAAAATTCTTCCTTTAAATCTCCTTTAAACTATCTACTCCTGGTGAAATAAATACCTACAGAAATCTCTAGAATTGTCTATCAACAAAATTCAAAATTATTAACATATGTACAGTAAAAAATTCAGAAAAATAACATTCAAGAGCAAGGGGGAACTTCCCCATCTACTAAGGTCATGTTGGCAACCAACAATTCTTGTCAAATTTTATCATGGTAAAATGTCGTCGCCATGGGATAAATTTTTCTATAGCTGCCTCCTGTTCCTTACAAAATTTTTCTATCCTTTTGGGTTTTGAGAAAGTTCATTGGCATCACTGTGTGTAATAATTCATCATTTTAATCTATCATTTGTTTTGTTTAATTTCATGACTGAAAGCATGAGATTATAACAAAATTTGGCTTAAGTAATCATCACATAGTTTATGATTTATTTTGTTTCTTCTATAAATGGGATTGTAACTAAAGGGCATCTATATTTGTTTTTCCATAAACCTAAAAGTTTGTAAGCCTATCTTTTTCGTTCGTTGATCCATTATCATAACACTTGATTTATCCACTTTGGGAGATATGACTTAGTCGATTTTATTTTTTTGATTATATGATTTTTACATTGGATATATGCTTGACTGAGCAGAACCTTTGGTTGAATTCAAAATATGAACCCTACTCTTACCAGTCCTATCACAATATTATCACTTTGGTACAGGACTGATATAATTACATTCCACATCATCCTTTTGTCCTGCATAACTCAGACTTCCATTCATTATTGCAAGATGTAAGTGATGGTGCTTTAGGTTTAGTATTCATTTAGTAGAATGGTTTACTATCCTATACGTCCTCTGGTTATTTCCCATTCAAAATTCCAAATGTTTGTTATAGGAGCCTCCCAAACCCTTAGGCATCGATTTCCTCCCCATTATACATACCTCTTCCTGTTATTTGTTTTTTGGAGAACACAACCTACCTCTCGCTTCCCTTATTGTTTCTATGTGATAGTATCCATGGTGCACATGGCAAGAATAGAACCCAATGGTTCGCAAGCCCTCCTCTCTCATGATGATGTCCTAAATGACTTGGTAGCATATGGATGGGATAGTTTCATCAAACGGTTTGAGGGTTACAACCTAGCAGTGGCCCAGGATTTTACTCAGTCTTTTGATGGCTCTAAGGCTAATATTTGGGATCTGCAACTCAAAGTGACTGAGGATTCTGTAATGATCCCAAGCCAAATTCTTTCTTGGAATCACTAACTACTACTAATTTATTGAGTTTTTAAGTGTATACAAGATTCATC
>ML778965.1:890844-918649 GCA_009831015.1 Picea engelmannii
CCCTTTCTTAAGTCAACTTAAAAATATAACTTTTAACTTCTTGACTTTCCCCCCCTTCAGTGTGAGACTATGACCTAGTGGGGGTGCCCAGGCCACTGAGTCTCCTCCTCACCTCTCTAAGAGGTGGGGGACATTACAGATTCCATAACACATGCTATAGGTCTATCCCAAGAGGGTGATCGATGGTTTAAGAACATCAAAATTGAAGGCGTTCCATGAAGTTTTCTCATGGCCTCCAAGAAAGTGTAGTGTTTCCCAGAAGGTACACCGATTAATATCTTCAAACCCCGATTGATGTAGGAGCATCATCTCACGTCATCTAGCCAACCAACCAGCCACATCAAGCGCATGCATTCAAAGCTGAAGAGAGGTGCAACCCTCGTTTTTTATTCGAATGAATGTAATTAATTGAATGTAAATAAATGTTTTAGGCTGTTGAGCCATGAAGTCGTTCCTTTACGCAGGCTGTAGATAAGAAATCCTTTAATGTTTTGTAAGGTTGCAATCTAGATATGATCTATGGACTAGACAACCATTGAATGTAATTGAATAGAGTAGTTGAGGTTTGGAGGGAAGAGCTCGAAGACCCCCTCAGGTAAAAATATCTTTTGGATCTCATTTTGTAGTAGTTAGTAGAATGATTGAGCCAACGTGAGATAGAGAAGGAGTCGAGACCTTGTTATAGGACATGCTCAGAAACACCTTGTAAAGATAGGCATTTGCCATTTTAATATAAATATCAATTTTTCCTGCATATTTCTGGCATTAAATGAATCTTTGTGTGTGTTCTTTATATGTTTTGAATGTACGTTAGGTTTATGCATTTGCAGGAGTTGTTCTGATTTCAGGGTTAGAAGTCTTTGAGGCTTCACACTAGGAGGGTGTGACAGAACACTGTGGGTTCTGATAACCGTGCATAGAGGATGCATTCCTAAATCTGTGGATTAAGACAAAGATGTGTTGCAGGCACAAGAAATGAAGTCAACAACTCAAAGAAGGCCATGAGGTTGTTGAGTACCTCAGGAGGCGAGGTTGTGTATGAGAAAAAACAGTCACAGACATAAGCTCTCTTTGAGTTCTATAAAGCTCTGCCAGGTGGGCATTGAGCGGGTGAAAAAGAGTGCACAGAGGAACTCTGTTTTGTGTTCATTAGAAGCAAGAATCACTAAGGATTATTGACACTCTACCAGGAGGACATTGAGTAAGTGCTAGAGCGCACAGAAGGAACTCTGTTGAGTTCAGAAAAGGACAAAATATCTAAGGAGTTCTGCAAGAGGCTCTGCCAAGTGGGCATTGAGCATATACACAGGGTTACTGAATACCCAGAAATGCTCAACAATAGGTTGCTTGAACAGGCTAAGTGCCAGGAGGACCTCGTAATTCCCCATCTGCATGAGAAGGAAAGAATATTTATTCCCTTAAGGCCTGAGGAGAAGGGAAGCTCAGAAGAGACAACACCTTTGTGTATGTGTAAAGACTCTGTAAGGAGCACATGAGTTGTGGAAACCTCTTAAGCTTTCAGAGAAAGAGAAGCTCAGGATGAATAGCACTTTATGTGTGCAGATACCCTGTAGAGATGTAGGAGTCAGAATCCTTCAAGAATTTGGGAGTAAAATCTCAAGAGCAGTAGTGCTTTAAGTGCATGAAGCCATAACTGCAAGGAGTGTAGAGGCCAGAGAACTCTCGAGAAGAGTTGAGAGTTTTCTAAAACTCAAAAGGAACCACGTTTTCATACGTGCAGGCGAGTGCTTTTACACATAGAGGTTGCAAGAGATCACAAGGATGAAGCAAAGGTAAAGCCCTTTGAGATTTCTAAATTCTCCCAAATCTGAGAAGAAAACATAGAAGCTTGGGAGGAGACACAACAGCCATTAGATTAGGCTGAGGAAAAGAGATCTGGATTGTTGGTTTTCCACGTCTAGCGAGCAGTAGAGAAAGCGCATAAAAGGGATAGATTTGAGCTGTCAGATCTTGATCCCAGTACCCATCAGCCGTTGAATCTGACAGGACTTGCGAGGGAGTTAATCCCTCATACAGTAGAGTAGAGGAGAGAAGTCCCAAAATAGGTGTGGTTATTAGGATATTGGCATTCAGGATATTGGAGTTCCCGAGGACGAGAGTTCAGGCATTTGACGTCGAAAATCTCGAAATAGTGAGAGGGAATCTGATTCGTTCATCTAGAAGCGGATGTGTGTCATGTGATCATCCACTTCGGAGATCCGAGCACCGGGATATCGATAGGTAAGAGATAGTGTCATCAGGGAATTTCAAGTTGTGAAATCTCGAGATTTAATTAGGAACGTTGGTCTAGCGGACGATCACAACTGTTGATCGTGATCAAGGTGGAAAGTTTTGGGGCTAGCTGACGTCACCTCAGAAATTGGAAATCAAAACTTTGAAAGTTCCGAGGGCAAGGTCCGAGTATTTCGGTGTTTCAAAACCTGAAATAATGAAAAGGAAAGAGGAATCCGGATAGTGCCATATCGGCATTTCAACGTTTCGTGGATTGAAATTTCGGGAATCCAGTGGAAAAGAGGTTGAGCGCTTGAGTTGCGCAAACCTGAAATAAGGTCTTGTTCATGTGAAATATGGTCACTTGGACGAAAGCATAGCCAGGCGGATCTAAGGCTTTTCTAATACAACATTTCGTGGATCGATGAATCGAGAGTCGAGAGGACAAGAGACTGGGCTCTCGTGTCAATAAATCCTGAAGGACATATGGCTGCAGTCATATGAGAATTGGTCATGTGAGCCCAGAGATAGCCCAGGGGATAAATGTTGAAGGTGCATCTCAGGTAATCAGCAATTGGTTGATTGCAAGAACAGAGGTTCTCGACATCGGGAAACAGAAAACCCCGAAGCTCGATCATTGTATTTCCTGTTATGGAAACACGAACTCCATTTTGGAGGGAAAAGTCACAAGAACGTGCAGAGGCCATGACAGGGTAAGAAGGACCTGTGGATTGTTGTGAATACCGATTCCCATGGGGATTGAAAGAGCCGCTTCAGCTCGGGAATTGAATGAACGATCCTGTGAGCAGACGTAGAGTCAGCGTGTTGCATTAAGTGGTATCAGAGCATAGATTCTGTTTGTATATTTCAGACAGAAGGGAAAGAGAAGAAGAGAACTTTGGTACACACATCAATGTTGGTATGAGAGGCTTGATTCTTTCTTGTATATTTTAGGCAAAGGAAGCAAGGAGACAGCCAGGGAAAACAAAATACCTATTGCAGAGGGACAACAAATTTTGCCAGAAAGACAGGGTTACTGAAGACTGTGTGGTGATTGTTTGCGGGTGGCAGCAATCGAGAAGATAGTCAGCAGGATTGTAGGAAGAGGCTAAAGCACTCAGCTTTTCTTGCGAGTGAGCAACATATTTGCCAAGAAGGCAGATAGAGACAACAACATAGCTACTGAAGGCCGTAGGTATGCTGGGAGGAAGAACAAAGCAGAAAATTTTGTAGAAATAGATAAAGAGCTCGCTAATATAAGGGCAGTCATAGAAAAGCTCACATTGCGGATGCAGCAGAAATCCAAGCCAAGGTGGGTGTATGAATGGCCCATGAGGAAGGCAAAAAAAAAATGGCTAGTCAAGGAGTTGATGGCTAGAAGAGAGTGTAGGTTGTTAAGAGGATGGTTGAGGCATGATGAAAACCTCGACAGACTTGAGGAAATGGTTCAGATATGTGAACCAGAGACTGGAATTTTTTTGATGCTGAAGATGAATTGGGATCAACTGGAGATCTCAAGCACTTCCAGGAGGGTAGAGAGGAAATTCCAAATTTCCAGGTGGGAAAGGAGTTGAGATCAACTGAAGATCTCATGGACTGTCAGGAGGACAGCCAAGGAATTTCACATTGCCAGGTGGGCAATGGATTGAGATCGTTGTGGGATCTCATAAAATGCTAGGAGGGTAGTGGAAAGGTTCCAATTTTCCAGGTGGGCAAGGGAATAGATATGGGATTAGTTGATTCCATAGTCTGTGCCAAGAGGGTAACAGGGAAATCCTAATTTGCTAGGTGGGTAGGGATAAGAAGATGAGACTATCTGAGGGTCTCATGAACTCAGAGGTGAGTTTGAATCAGCCTGAGAATTTGACAGAGCAGATGAGCTGAGAGATGGATTTGAATCATCCAGAGCAGCTGACAGAAGAGGAGCAAGATCAGAATAGCAGTCTAATGATTGGGGGAATTCAGGTATTCCTACCATTTTCCCAAGAGGAGGTAGAAATATGCATTGCAAATGTTGAGGCAGCAACAACAGAAGCAGGACATCCAACTGAGACTATCAAGGAAGCATTGGAGAAGGTATTGGAGACTGCCCAAACATAAGAGGGAAATGATGAGCATTCTGAGAAATGGCTCACTACATTCAGCCAAGAAGCTGAGCAGATTGTAACATGGGAGTTTGCAGAAGAAGAAGCAAGCAACATTAGTTTGGCTGATCTGTATGAGTAGATTGAAGCCCTGGAGAGAAGGGTGAGGGTGCAGGGCATGCACATCCAACAGGTGAAGTTGGAAGTAGAAGAAGAAGAAGGCATGGGAGATCATGATGATCTACCCAATTTCAAGCAAATTTTTCAGCTGAGGAGATTGAATGAGCAGAGCCAGCCACTGGAGCAGCTAGACGAAGTGATCGAGGAGATCCAAGAGATGATGATCAGGTCGGAAAGGACTTCCAGTGAGGAGAAGCTGAAAAGAAAAGAAGCAGCAGTAGTAGCAACAACGCAGAAGCAGCAACAACAACAAGGGAATGGAGCGAAGAGACAACTCCAAACATTTGTTTGGGATCCAGGAGGATTTCCACAGCTGAGGGTGGAAGCTCATGAGCAGGAGCTCATGAATTTTATAGCTGAGGAGTATGATGTAGGAGCATCATCTCATGTCATCTAGCCAGCCAGCCAGCCACATCAAGCGCACGCATTCAAAGCTGAAGAGAGGTGCAACCCTCATTTTTTATTCGAATGAATGTAATTAATTGAATGTAAACAAATGTTTTAGGCTGTTGAGCCATGAATTCATGCCTTTACGCAAGCTGTAGATAAGAAGGCATTTAATGTTTTTTAAGGGTGCAATCTAGATCCGATCTACGGACTAGAAAACCATTGAATGTAATTGAATAGAGTAGTTGAGGTTTGGAGGGAAGAGTTCGAAGAGCCCCTCAAGTAAAAAGATCTTTTGGATCTCATTTTGTAGTAGTTAGTAGAATGATTGAGCCAACGTGAGATAGAGAAGGAGCCAAGACCTTGTTACAGGTTGTGCTTAGGAACACCTTGTAAAGATAGGCATTTTCCATTTTAATATAAATATCAGTTTTTCCTGCATATTTCTAGCTTTAAATGAATGTCTGTGTGTGTTCTTTATATGATGTGAATGTACGTTAGGTTTATGCATTTGCAGGAGTTGTTCTGATTTCAGGGTTAGAAGTCTTTGAGGATTCACACCAGGAGGGTGTGACAGAACGCTGTAGGTTCTGATAGCCATGCATAGAGGTTGCATTCTTGAATCTGCGGATTTAGAAAGAGACGTGTTGCGGGCACAAGAACTGAAGTCAACAACTCGAAGAAGGCCATGAGGTTGTTGAATGCCTTAGGAGGCGAGGATGTGTATGTGAAAACATAGTCACAGACAAAAGCTCTCTTTGAGTTCTGTAAAGCTCTGTCAGGTGGGCATTGAGCGGGTGCAAAGGAGTGCACAGAGGAACTATGTTGTGAGTTCATTAGAAGAAAGAATCACTAAGGATTCTTGACACTCTGCCATAAGGGAATTGAGTAAGTGCTAGAGCGCACAGAAGGAATTCTGTTGAGTTCAGAAGAGGACAGAATCTCTGAGGAGTTCTGCAAGAGGCTCTGCCAAGTGGGCATTAATCATATACAGAGGGTTACTGAATACCAAGAAATACTCAGCAATAGGTTGCTTGAACAGACTGAGCACCAGTAGGACCTCGTAATTCTCCATCTGTAGGAGAAGGAAAGAAGATTTATTCCCTTAATGTCTAAGGAGAAGGAAATCTCTGAAGAGACAACACCTTTGCGTATGTGTAAAGAATCTGCAAGGAGTGCATGAGTCATGGAAACCTCTTAAGGTTTTAGAGAAAGAGAAGCTCAGGAGGGATAACACTTTATGTGTGTAGAGACCCTATAGAGACGCAGGAGTCAAAATCCTTCAATAATTCAGGAGTAAATGATCAGGAGGAGTAGTGATTTAAGTGCATGAAGCCATAACTACAAGGAGTGAAGAGGACAGAGAACTCTCGGGAAGAGTTCAGAGTTTTCTAAAACTCAGGAGGAATCGCGTTTTCATACGTGCAGGCGAGTGCTTTTATGCACAAAGGTCGCAAGAGATCACAGGGATGAAGCAAAGGTCAAGGCCTTTGAGATTTTGAAATTCTCCCAAATTTGAGAAGAAAGTGTAGAACCTCGAGAGGAGGCACAACAACCGTTAGATCAGGTTGAGGAAAAGAGATCTGGACCATTGGTTTTCCACGTCTAGGGAGCAGCAAACAAAGTGCATAGAAGGGATGGATTTGAGCCGTCGGATCTTGATCCCACTACCCGTCAGCCATTGGATTTGACAGGACTTGCGAGGGAGTTAAACCCTCATACAACAAAGCAGAGGAGAGAAGTCCTGAAACATGTGTGGTTATCAGGTTATCGGCATTCGAGATATCAGAGTTTCCAAGAACAAGAGTTCGGGCATTCGACGTCGAAAGTCCCGAAATAGCGAGAGGGAATTTGATCCGTTCGTCTGGGAGAGGACGCGTGTCACGCAATCATCCGCTTTGGAGATCCAGGCACTAGGATATCGAGAGGTAAGAGATAGTGTCATTGGGGAATCGCAAGTAACGAAATCCCAAGATTTAATCAGGACGATTGGTCTAGTGGACGATCACAATCGTTGATCATGATCAAGGTGGAAAGTTTCGGGGCTAGCTGACATCACCTTGACAATCGGAAATCGAAGCTTCGAAATTTTTGAGGGCAAGTTCTAAGTATTTTGATGTTTCGAAGCCTGAAATAATGAAGAGGAAAGAGGAATCCAGGTAGCGCCATATTGGCATTTCGACATTTCGTGGATCGACATTTCGGGAATCCAATGGATGAGAGGTCGAGCACTTGAGTTGTGCAACCCTGAAATAAGGTCTTGGTCATGTGAAGGATGGTCACTTGGACTGGAGCATAGCCAGGAGGTGCTAAGGCATTGCCAATATAGCATTTCACGGATCGGTGAATTGGGAGTCGAGAGGACAAGAGACCAAGCTCTCGTGTCAATAAATCCCAAAGGACATATGGCTGCGGTCATATGAGAATTGGTCATGTGGGCCCAGAGATAGCCCAGGGGATAAATGCTAAAGGTGTGTCTCGGGTAATCGGCAATTGGTTGATTGCGAGAACAGAGGTTCTCGACATCGGGAAACAGAAAACCCTGAAGCTCGATCATTGTATTTCCTGTTGTGGAAACACAAACTCCATTTTGGAGGGAAAAGTCACAGGCGTGTGCAGAGGCCATGAAAGGGTAAGAAGGACCTGTGGATTGTTGTGAATAACAATTCCTGTGGGGATCGAAAGAGCTGCTTCGGCTCGGGAATTGAATGAATGATCCTATGAGTGGACGTAGAGTCGGCGTGTTGCATCGCATGGCCTACTCCTAATTCAAAAGTAATTCATAAATTGCAAAGGTAGATATGTATTGGTGTTATTGTATCACGTCTGCTTGCTGATGTCTTTTTTAGGGTTCAATTTAAATATGCCTTTTTATCTCTTTAGGAGTCTATAGAAAATGTCTAAGTTCTATCAGAGCAAGAGGATAAATCTACAGACAAGCTTGTTCCATCATGGTATTATTCGAATCCTTTTGTTTTCACATCTATCTAAGACAGGTGATACTTGGGATAATTTCTTGTTTCGAAATAATTTCACCCTACCCGAGAATGAAATAAAATCACCTCGCCATCTCAATAAAAACCCTAGTCCCTGTAGATATAACCCTACTACCGAAAACCCATGTGTTAATCCACAAGAAGGCCATACGTCCATGGACCAAAGCTCTACCACTATCCAAAAGTCACGATATGATTTTTTCCCATAAATACATTGGAGGAGGTTTTATGTGTGTTAAAGGATAGGGTTTCTCCTATTCCTACTCATGAGCCGACTTAGGTTGTTTTGAAAAAATCAATTGTCAAGAAAAATCGAAGGCATAAGGAACATAGTAATTCAGACTTAAATTTTACAAACAAGAGATTAGACACGCTCATATCTAGAAAAATAATAAATCACCAACAAGATCATCTGAGCTTCACCCCAGTGATCGAGGTTGATGATCACTTGTTCGAGGATGAGATCGATAAATTTCTTGCACAAGAGGATGTACATGACTAGTTCTTGGGAAATTAAATCGGTATTGATGTTATACAATACGAGTTCATTTCTAATCTCCCACCATTCCTAAATAACCAATAGGGTTTATCTAGTATACGACACAATTTGTAGAAATTTACAGGACAGGCCAAAGCGCCCTCTACAAAACAGACTCAACCTCTACCTACCATAGAACCAGTGCACTATGAAAACTGTCTTGATTGGGTTGAGAGATACTACAGGGATATCCCATATATCCAAGCACAATTAAACCAAATGGTAGCCCAAAATGCCTTGATCGAGAGGAAAAATGAAGAATTAAAAGCAAGCATTTGATCGAACATTGACAGGGCAAAAAAGAGGATTAAATGGTCTGGCAATGTGATTATTAAAAACTCAACGAATTTCAACACTATCATCAATTCAGACTTATCATATGTTTCTTTGTCTAATATCTAAAATGGTAAAAAGTTGTTTTGATTCTTTTGATTTAATTATGTTGGAAAAATAAAAAATAGATAGATTTATTTGTTATTTTGTTTTTAATTTAAGGCTAGCTACATAATCGTTAGATTCTATAGCGAGTTTATTTGAAAGTATTATTTTGTATTGTTATCTAAAATTCAATTTCGTTTTATCATTTATAGGGAAACATACAGTTTATGATTCTATTTTCAAGGAGAAGGAATCATGGATTAAGCGCTCCATAGCTTAGTAATTTCTCATTTTTGATAAAACAATACCATTTATGTAATTATTTTTTGATGTAAGGACTCCTACACGAGTGTTCCTTTGTTATTCTCTTTTTGTAAAGAAAAATGTTTTTCAGGGATCAGTCTCTATCTTGTATGATAAGAGGTTATTGATCCAATACATTTTTAAATAGATGTTTTTGTTTAGTTTTAATGACAACTTTTTCTGGATTATAGTATGGATGTATAATGTTTTGAAGTGATATGGGAAATAAATTCGCCATTGGATTTTGACCTGTGTGAATTGTGCAATGCTTGTTTCATTGTATTCTCCTATTATTTATGTGTTATGAGATGTTATTATTGTTGATTTAGCTTTAGTCTTGTCTTCATAATATATCTTGTATCGTTAAAAATTTAAATGATGTCCATGTTCTATTGGTTTAGTTTGTACTTGTGATCAATCAAATATTTAGTTCTTTTTGAGTTTACTTCTTATATCAAATGGTTTATAACATCAATTACCAGGATTGAGATTTCTTTCGTCCTCAGCTATTGGTTATCTTGAGGTCACAGGAAATATATTTATTTATCTTTCTACTGTTATAGATTCACTCTAAAAATATCAAACACTTCTTTGAATTTATTTTGGAAGTACTATGATTGTTCTTGTCATAGGTTTCCACTTAATGCGGGACAAGCAGGAGCTCCAACAACACAGAGAGAGAAACTTAGTTTTGCTAATCAACTAGAGGTTAGTCTGTCTGTTATTTATTTAAATTATTTATGAATGAATAATGATTGCATTATCTAGACGTTAATTAGCTTTGTCTGTTTTCATCAAATCATTAAAATTATATTCATTCACTATTTAATAGTTTGATAGTTTTGATCATTATAATAAGTTTTTATTTTACTTAGTCAGCTTAAGAAACATCACCTCAAACAACCACTTTCACAGAGATTTATTTAAACTTTGCAAACTTTATATCATCATTGTATATTAACACTCTTGTTGTACATTTGTAATAAGTGTGTCGATTGTTAGAATCATTTATTTAGTTAGTTTTTTTCCTTTCATTGTTTTTAGGACCCTAGTTGGCTAATGGAGCCATTAAACCCGTCAAGTTAGATCAGACCAAACGACTTGGGTTAATTGGATAACCCCACTCTAGATCTAACCTTCCATTTGACGGTGTGTCATAAATGCCCGTCAATAAATGGAAATAGAAGGAGGGCCTGAAATTAATTGATGGCACATGGAGGTCGCAAGAATCCCCCCCAAAAATCATTCTCTTGTCATAATGCATAGTCGCTCAGACAATAACGCTACACTTGACCCATCTACTACCTCAAACACTACCCCTGACATTACCGTTGAACCAATGACACCATTTCCTCAAGGGATTGACTTCCAAGAAATTGTTCACCAGTCAATCATAACTTAGAGTTCTTTATATCGAATTTGAAAACCTGGTTGACAAGTTAATCAACCCCTTTACTTCAAATATATTCAATAAAAACCTCAAGACACTAGTCTGCATGAAAATACTATAGGTCGTAATATTACCAATCCCGCTAAAGCACTTATCCTTACTACTGGAGGATTTGGTATCCCACCATCCGCACCTATTTCTTCTCCACCTTCTTCGGGAGGTGAATCCTCAGATGAAGGTAGTTCTTCATCTAAACCATATCGACCTTCGACTCCACCAAATCCCATGGAAAACCAAAATAATCACACCATAACTTGGCTTGATCAAGATGATGTGGCTGTGCTTAGACCCCAACACCCACTGCCTAAACATCCTGAGAAATGGATACCCAAATTTGATCCATATTCGAAGCAATCAGCTGAGGATCACATCAAGAAATTTATGCTATATGTTAGAATCTGGAGTGTCGAACATGAATATGTCATTTGCAAATTATTCCCATACACTTTTGAGGGGAATGCCTCAACCTGGTATTTTGCACAACAGCCTCAGACCATCGTCTCTTGGGACAGGTTTGAAACCTATTTTCTAGAAAAATTTGGGGATGATAAATATCAAGAAGTCTTGGTAATGGAACTCTCCAGTTTAAAGATGAACCCTAAAGAAAAAGTTAAAGACTTTAACCAGATATTCCTAATGCTAAAAAACAATATCCATGTAGATTTGATGCCTGCAGAAAACTTGATTGTTTCATATTATACTAATGCCCTGCATAAAAACATAGCCATATGGGTTAAAAGGTCCAAAAAGAATACATTATTAGAAGCCTTTGAGGAGGCAATCCTGATTGAGAAAGAAATTATGATCTTGGAAGATAATCTAAGTAGTGAGGTTGAAACGACTTCATATTCTAAAAGGAAAATAGAGATTCTCACTAGGCCCCCTCAAGCCAAAAATCAACAAGAAACATTAGACCTGGAGAGTTTACAGAAAGCTTTCTAGAAATTATCCAATCAGGTTGTTGACTTGAAAATAACAACCATGGAGGCTTCTACAAGTAAAGGAAGTTTCATACCACCTTTTAGAAAACGTTTTCCTCCAAACCAGCCAAACCCGACCAAAGAATGTCTAAACTTTGAAGGTCTGCAATATGATTTGCAAAAAATAATGGAAGCACATGAAAATTTTGTTTCTACTCCTCCTGAGAACCATGATGATACCAATGAGGAAGAAACACCTAATGAGGAGGATTCGTCCCCTCCCATTTTCAGGCATTTGTCGGACAACATCTTTCAAGCAAACTTTGAAACTGTCCATCCCTATAACACTAGAAGTAAAACACAAAACAAGACTTCACCCAAAACAAGTAAAAGCGTGGTTTTGAAATAGCCAAATAAAATTGAAACAAAACAAAACCTTGATGAACCAATTTTAGAGTATGATTTAGTTGAGGATCTTAAAAAATTGAGGGAAAATATTTCAGTTTTTGAATTGCTGAAATTTCCACTTATCCTGCAGAAAATGCTCCAAAGCATTGCTGAAAAGAGTAAAAAGAATGATGTTATCAACAAGAAATCAACATAAATTAACTTAAACAAAGCTAAAGACATCCCAAGTAAAAATTCATTTGAAAACTAGGATAAAAGGGACTCATCGAAAACAACTGTAGGAAATTTAGATAAAACTGTTTTAGGTAAAACAATAAAAAATAGCAGAATTTTGTTGTTTCTGCACGAAAAAATGTGCCTCCTATTTTATTAACTTTTGAAAATTTTCATAGGAATGTACATAAATGTATGGTTTATTCTGGCACATTGTCAAATTCTATGCATTTGTCTGTGTGCCAGAAAATTAACGCTGAAGTAAAACCTTCTGATTTAAAGATCATTCAGTTAGATCAAACTAATGTTAAATTTATTGGTGAACTCAAAAACATGTTGATAAGATTATTGTCCAATCCCAAAGTTCAACAAGTAATTGATATTATTGTTGTTGACATTCATGAAGTTTATGGTTTGTTTTTTAGTACAAACTGGTCTCATTTATGGCTTCCAGAAAATGGATAACCCAACAAGATCAGAATAAACAGAGAATGATACCTCAAGTACACTGTGACAAATATGAATGACCCAAATGAGCCTTTTTTTACTGCTGCAAATTCGATTGAAACAAAGGGAATGAATACTTTTTTCGGTAATTTCATGAATTAAATTTCCTCTATCACTAACCCATAACAACAATCTAAAGTAACAACCTATACTCAGGCACCAACTTTGTCAAGTACACCAAATATTGCTAATGACGAACAAATATGGTCCTTGTATTTTGACGGATCCAAATCCTGAGAAGGGGTGGGTGTTGGTTGTGTGCTTATCGATCCCAAAAGTAATAAAACATTTATTTCTTTTCAATTATAGTTTGAATGTACTAACAACACAACAGAGTATGAATCACTTCTACAGGGACTAAGGAAGGCACTAGACATGAACGTGCAAAATTTGGTAGTATTTGGTGATTCAAAAATCGTAGTCAAATAGGTAAGAAATGAAATACATTGTTTGTCACTGCATTTGAAGAATTACCAAAATGAGGTATGGGGTTTAATGCATAAATTTCTATCATTTAATATAAATTCCATTCCTAGGATGAGTAATTTAGAAGTTGATTTACTAGCTAATGTTGCTTCTAAATTGTTTCCTACTAAGGGTCTTTCTCCTAACGCCTTCTTGGTCAAATTGTTATTCAGGCCATCAATTATTGACAACATCCCAAAATGGTGAGTATTTGATGATGATCAACAGATCATAAAAAAAAATCATATGGAAGACACCTTGCAGGATGCAGTTATCGATGAGAGCACTCATGATGAGAATCTCCGATATTTCACGGTAATATCCGATCCTCAATCTTCAGAATCATCATCTGAGCTGGTAAACTCTATCCCCAAATATGTTGTGATATTAGAGAAATTTTATGACCTACATGACAAGTTTAGACGGTTAGTCAATTACAAAACAAACAATTCTCTTTGTTGTACAAAACTGTAAATTTAGGAACACGAGGTAATCCTCAAAATATGAATCTGGGAAAAGGGTGTTATGAACTGGAAAGGTCTTCTTTTATAAAATTATTTAAAGAATTTAAATATGTATTTTCTTGGATTTATGATGATTTAAATACTTTCAAACCAAACATCATAAAACATGTAATTCCTATGAAACCCCAAACTCAACCTTTCCAACAAAAAATGAGCAAAATGCATCCTAAATTGGAACCTACCGTAAAAAAGGAACTAAATAAATTACTTACTGCAAAGATAATTTTTCCATTTAGGCATACTCAATGGGTATCTAAGTTAGTCCTTGTAAGGAATAAGAGTGGAGAAATTTGACTTTGTGTCGATTTTCGAAATTTAAACCGATTATCTAATAGAGACAACTACCTGGTTCCTCCATTGGAACAAATTTTGCAACAAGTGTCTGGTTCTAAAAGACTATATTTATTAGATGGTTTCTCAAGATATAACCAGGTCCTTATGTCCCCTTTAGACCAGCTTAAAACCACTTTTTGTACCCCACGGGGCACTTACTCCTACAAAAAATGCCTTTTGGACTGATAAATGTCGGTGCCACTTTTCAGAGAGAAATGGACATTTCTTTTCGTGGCCTCATCAACTAGTCAGTTGTGGTCTATATAGATGATGTCACTGTCTTTTCCAAAAACAAGAAAGATCACCTGTCTCACCTTAGGGCTGTGTTAGAATGATGTCACAATTTTGACATTTCACTCAATCCTAAAAAATTAGTCTTTGCGGTAGAACAAGGGAAATTTATTGGGTTTATAGTTTCTAAATATGGAGTGATAATTGGTTGTGAAAGAACCCAAGCCATTTCCAACCTTCCTCCTCCTTCTTCCAAAAATACCATGCAATCCTTTTTGGTTAAAATCATTTTTTTTTCAGATGATTTGTCCTGATTTTTTCTGAAATGGTTAGACCTCTACAAAATCTGATTAAAAAGGATGTTTTATACAGATGGTGACCATAAGAGATTCAAGCTTTTGATTCAATAAGAAAATCCATAATCGAGGCACCTTCCCTAATGAGCCCTGATTTTCCCCAAGATTTTACATTATATACTTTTTCATCTGACAGATCTTACGTCATTGTACTCACACAAAAAGATGCAGAAAGAAATGAGATACCCATCTCATTTATGATCTCTACCTTTAAAGGAGAATAACTAAATACCCCACAGTACATCAATAGGCGTACGCTATTTTTAAAGCTATGAAACATTTCAGATCATACCTGTTGAAATCCAGGACAACAATTGTTGTTCCTTACCCTGCTGTGAGAAATCTGTTAGTGAAAAAAGAGCTGGGAGAAAAAAGGGAAAATTGGATGATATCACTTCAAGAATATTACCTTTAAATAGTACCTACCCAGATCGTTAGAGGTCAAGGCCTTTGTGGATTGGTGGCTGATTCAGTTGAGAAATTATAAAGTCAAATAAATACATCAACCATAAGTCAACATGATGAAAAATAGATCAGTTGTACACAAACTATGCCCAATTCATGGTATGCGAATATCAGATTTTATTTCTTGTATGGATCTACTTCTCACAATATTGATACCAAAAGTTGAAGATCACTTAGGCTGAAATATGCATCTTTCCAATAAATTAATGATATATTATTTCGAAAGAACTTTGACGATGTTTTTCTGCGTTGTTTAGAAAAAGAGGAATCCGAAAGGGTGTTGGCTGAACTTCATTCCGGTGATGTTGGTGGTAATTTTGTTCAAGATACCACTACCCACAAAGTGATAAGGATTGGCTACTATTGGCCTACCTTGTTTAAGGATTCTCATACATTTTCTTTCGAGTGTAGAATCTATCAAAAGGCTGTAGGACAAGTGAAAAATGAAAATTTTCCTTTGCAACTTGTTATGGTAGATGCACCTTTTCAGCAATGGGGCCTAGGCATTATAGGACCAATCAATCCCCGTTCATTGCAACAACACAAGTACATTTTGACATCAACAAACTATTTGATGATATGGTCTGAATATTTACCTTTAAAAGTGGTAAATACAAATCAAGTAGTGTCATTTCTAAACTCCCATATTATCACTCAACTAAGAATTTTTGAATGTCTGGTTTTTTACAACACTTCTTATTTTTATTTCCTAGATATGAATGTTTTCACTCTAGAAAAAGGGATCAAATTAAAGTACTCTACTAGCTATTACCCTTAAATGAATGGTTTGGCCAAGTCAAAAAAATAAGAATCTGGTCAAGATTATAAAAGGGACAGTGTAAGAAAACCACAAGAATTGGCACAATGCATTGTACAAAGAACTTTGGGCTGATAGGATAAATCCAAAATCCTCCGTTGGTAATTCTCCTTTCTTCCTTATTTATGGAAGAGAAGCCACCCTCCCCCCACATGTATTGTTTCCTTCTCTGCAATTATTGCAAAAAGTTCAAGAAGAGGAATGTCCTCCTCTAGAAAAATGAATAAATGCTTTATTAAAATTAGAAGAGGTAAGAACACAAGAAAAACAAAAACTTGATCAGAACCAACAAATTGTGAAGAGATGGTTTGATACAAGTTCATCCTCTGAAATAAATTTTGATTTATGGGATTTAGTCCTCAAATGGGACAAAGCGCACGAGAATAAAGGAGAACACACCAAGTTCCAAAACATGTGGTTGGGGCCTTTTGTAATTTTTGAAAAATTAGGGCCTAGTTCTTTTTGTCTGCATAGCTTGGAGAGACAATCGAACACTTTTCCAGTGAATGGCCAGGCTCTTAAGAGATATTTCGCTTGATGAATTTAGATCCACCCCTTTGTAAATATTTTTAATTTACATTTTTTTTTTTGTTCTTTTCATTTTGTTTGATTTTGATTTGTTTTCTAGATGATTATTTATGGATCACCGTTTATTATTGAAGGGAATTGGATTTTTTCCATTAGCAGTAGTTGATAACAGTTAAAGCACCTGAACAGTAAGTGCTAAAATCATATCAACAAAGGTAATTTTTTGTCCAGTTATTGTTCCTAGCGTCTCATTAAAATCACAGGAAAACACGATTATCCTTAAAAAAACTTCTAAATCTGTCCTTGTTTTAATGAGAAAAACTCATAGTGCTTCCCCATCGTAGGGATGATTTCTTAACTAAAATCTAAATGTCCAAATTATGATGAAACTCATCAGAACATAAAAAAATTCTTAAAAGATCAATCCTTTCATTATTGGGCTATGAAATCTTCAATATCACCCCACTCTCTTAACATCATGAAGTTTCTCGAAATTTTATAAACAAATTTTAGAGAGTTGGAAGCACTGTAATGAGTGGGAATTGTGTGTAAACCCATCGAGACACTGAACAGGTCTTCTGGTAGCGGGTAAATGCACACATGATACCAAGAAAACTTCATCGGGGTACTGAACATGCCTGCTGGTAGTGAAGCAATGTCGGGTTTCGAAGATCCCCAGGTATGTTTTTAAATTTATCAGGTGTCAGGATGCTTTTATCATAAATTGACGAGTCTTGGACGGGATATAAGTACTAGAGTAGGTTAAATGACATCCCTGTTGAGGATATGGACACCTTCTGGTAGTTGGCCCTATCAATGGTATTGGAGTTATTTGTATAAACATCGTTACCCTTATTATCGAAATGAGATGTCAGATTATAATTTTTGGACAGAACTTTATCCCATACTATGACTCTGTTATCGTTTTTGAGTTATTGTCGAAAATTCTTGATCTGTCATTCAAATGTTTCTATTAATTATTGTTGAGTCATCTGTTCCCTAATGTAAATTTTTGATGATGCAGAGATAACTTCTTCACCCAGCGTGTCGCCATTGTTGGCAGCCAATCATTCTTGTCGAGTTTTATCATGGTAAAATTTCGTCGCCAAGGGATAATTTTTTCTGTAGATGCCTCCTATTCCTTACAAACATTTTCTATACTTTTGGGTTTTGAGAAAGTTAATTCACATAGATGTGTGTAAGAATTCATTGTTTTAATCTATCATTTGTTTTGTTTAATTTCATGATTGAAAGCATGAAATTATAACACAATTTGGCTTGAGTAATAATCACACAGTTTATGATTTCTTTTGTTTATTTTGTAAATGGGATTGTAACTAAAGGGAATCCTTATTTTTTTTTTACATAAACCTAAAATTTTGTAAGCCTATCTTTTTCAATCATTGATCCATTATCATAACACTTGATTTATCCACTTTGGGAGATATGCCTTAATCAATTTTATTTTTTTGATTATATGATTTTTACATTGGATATATGCTTGACTGCATAGAACCTTTGGTTGAATTCTAAATATGAACCCTACTCTTACCACTCGTATCACGATATTATCACTCTGGTACAGGACTGGCATACTTACATTCCACATCACCCTTTTGTCCTGCATAACTCAGACTTGCATTCCTTATTGCAAGAGGTAAGTGCTGGTGCTTTAGGTTTAGTATTCATTTCTCAAAATGGTTTACTATCCTGCACATCCTTTAGTTATTTCCCACACAAAACTCCAAATGTTTTTTATGGGAACCTCCCGAACCCTTAGGCATGAGTTTCCTCCCCATTATTCATACCTCTTCATGCTATTTTTGTGTTGGATAACACCACCTACCTCTTTTTGCCCTTGTTGTTTCTATGTGATAGTATCCATGGCGCCCATGGTAAGGATAGAGCCCAATGGTTCGCAAGCAATCCTCTCTCATGATGATGTCCTGAATGACTTGGTAGCATATGGATGGGATAGTTTCATCAAACAGTTTGAGGGTTACAACCTAGTAGTGGCCCAAGCTTTTGCTCAATCTTTTGATGGATCCAAGGCTAAGATTGGGGATCTGCAACTTAAAGTGATCGAGGATTCCATAGCACATGCTACAGAGAGATCCCAAGAGGGGGATTGATGGTTTAAGAACATCAAAATTGAAGGTGTTCCCTGGAATTTGCTCATGGCCTCCAAGAAAGCACAATGTTGCCCAAAAGGTACACATATTACTCTCTTCAAACCATGATGGCATGGCCTGCTCCTAATTCTAAATCAATTCATAACTTGCGAAGGAAGATATGGCTTGGTTTTCTTGTATCACGCCTGCTTACTGATGGTTATTTTAGGCTTCAATTTAAATATGCCTTTTAATATCTTGAGGAGTTTGCAGAAAATGTCTAAGTTCTATCAGAGAAAGATGTTAAATCCACAGACAAGCCTATTCCACCATGGTATTATTTGAATCCTTGCATTTTCGTGTCTATCTAAGACTACTGATACTTGGGAGAACTTCTTGTTTAGAAATAATTTCACCCTACCCGATAATGAAATAGAATCACCTTGCCATCTCAATAAAAACCCCAGTCCCTATAGATCTAACCCTACTACTGAAAACCCATGTGTTAATCCACAAGAAGGCCATACATCCATGGACCAAACCTCTGCCTCTATCCAGAAGCCACAATGTGATTTCATGCCCAGAAAGTTATTGGAGGAGGTTTTATATGTTTTAAAGGATAGGCTTTCTTTTGTTCCTACTCATGAGTCGAATCAAGTTGTTTTGAACAAATCAATTGTCAAGAAAAATCACAGGCATAAGGAACGGATTAATTTAGAAGTAAATTTTACAAACAAGAGATCAGGCAAGCTCATATCTATAAAATTAAGAAATTGCCAGCAAGATCATCTGAGCTCGATCCCAGTGATCGAGGTTGATGATCACTTGTCCGAGGATGAGATCGATAAATTTCTTGCACAAGAGGATGTATATGACTAGTTCTTAGGAAATGAAATCAGTATTGATTCTATACAGTATGAATTCGTTTCTAATCTCCCATTGTTACTAAAGAAACAAGAGGGTTTCTCTAGTATATGACACGATTTGCAACAATTTACAAGACAAGCCAAAGTGCTCTCTACAAAAAAGACTCAACCTCTACCTACCATAGAAACAGTGCACTGTGAAAACTGTATTGAATGGGTTGAGAGATACTACAAGGATATCCCCTATCTCCAAGCACAGTTAAACCAAATGTTAGCATGAAACTCCTTGCTCGAGAGGGAAAATAAAGATATAAAAGAAAGTGTTCGATCGAACACTACCAGGGAAAACAAGAGTATTAAACGGTCTGGCAATGTCATTATTAAGAACTCAATGGATTTCAACACTATCATCATTTCAAACTTATCATATTCTTCTTTGTCTAATATCTGAAATGGTGAAAATTTGTTTTGAATCTTTTGATTTAATTATGTTGGGAAAATAAAAAATAGATAGATTTATTTTTTATTTTGTTTTTAATTTAAGACTAGCTACATAATCATAAGATTCTGCAACCAGTCTATTTGAAAGTATTAGTTTGTATTGTTATCTAAAATTCTATTTTGTTTTATCATTTTCAGGGAAATATACATTTTATGATGTTATTTTCAAGGAGAAGGAATCATGGATTAAGCACTCCATAGCTTAGTAATTTCTCATTTTTGATAAAACAATGCCATTTATGTAATTATTTTTTGATGTAAGCACTCCTACAAGAGTGTTCCTTTGTTATTCTATTTTTGTAAAGAAAAATTATTTTCAAGGATCATTCTCTATCTTGTATGATAAGAGGTTACCAAGACATGTTTGAATAACTGTGGTTGTTTAGTGTTAAGGACAACTTTTTCTGGATTATAGTATGGACATATAATTTTTTGAAGTGATATGGGAAAGCAGTTCGCCATTGGCTTTAGACCCATGTGAATTGTGCAATGCATGTTTAATTGTATTGTCCTATTACTTCTATGTTATGATATGTTATTATTGTTGAATTATATTTAGTATTGTCTTCATAAGATATCTCATATCGTTAAAAATTTAAATGTTGTCCATGATCTGTTGGTTCAGTTTGTACTTGTGATTAATCAACTATTTAGTTACTTTTGATTTTACTTATGATATCAAATGGTTGATAACATCAATGCCCAGGATTGATATTTCTTTCATCCTCAAATGTTGGTTATCTTGAGGTCATAGGAAATATAGTTATTTATCTTTCCGTTGTTATAAATTCTCTCCAAAAATATCAAACATTTCTTTGAATGTATTCTGGAAGTAATATGATTGTTCTTGTCATAGGCTTCCACTTAATGTAGGAAAAGCAGGAGCTCCAACAACACTGAGAGATAAACTTAGTTTTGTTGATCATCTAGAGGTTAGTCTGTGTGTTATTTATTTAAATTATTTATGAATGAATAATGATTGTGTTATCTAGACGTTCATTAGCTTTGTCTGTTTTCGTCAAATCATTACAATTATATTCATTCACTATTTAATAGTTTGATAGTTTTGATCATTAGAATAAGTTTTGATTTTACTTAGTCGGTTTAAGAAACATCACCTCAAATAACCACTTTCATAGAGATTTTTTTAAACTTTGCAAACTGTGTATCATCATTGTATATTAACACTCTTGTTGTACATTTTTAATTAGTGTGTCAATTGTTAGAATCATTTATTTAGTTAGTTTTTTTCCTTTCATTGTGTTTAGGACCCTAGTTGGCTAATGGAGCCATTAAACCCGTCAAGTTAGATCATAGAAAACGGCTTGGGTTAATTGGACAACCCCAGTCCAGATGTAACCTTCCAGTTGATGGTGTGTCATAAACGCCCATCAATAGGTAAATTCCTTTTTAGTTGACATGAACTGTAGAAAGTCTTCTTTGGAAGTCAGTCTGTGATAAATATTTATCCAATGTCCATTTACTATGAAGGACACTTTTCCATCGTCAATTGTTTTAATTTTCATAGCCCCATTTTCATACATGGTGACTACCTCGTAAGGACCCAACCAATGAGTGGAAGTTTTCCTTTAAAGGTTTTAAATCGGGAGTCAAACAACAAAGCCCAATCACCAGATTGGAAGTGTTTCTTCTTAATAAACTTATCATGCCACTTGCTCCTCTGGTTTTGGACTAATATTGTTCATTGGATAACAACTTTATTGATGTTATACAACTCATTTAATTGTAGGGCTTATTGTTTTTGAGCCTCATCTAAGTTTAATCCTAATTCTACGGAAATACGAAAGGTCCTTACTTGGTAGAAGTACTTTTTTCCCATACACTAGCTCATAAGGGGTATGCCCAATGGTGTTTCTCAAGGTGGTCTGATATGCCCACAAAGCCTCTGGAAGCCTATCAGCCCAATCTCAATGATGCAATTGAATATTCTTGGTTAAGATAGCTTCCAGAACTTTTTTTGTGGACTCTACCTGACCATTAGCTTGTGGTGGTATGGAGAAGACTTGCAATGCTTGATACCATATTTATCTGTTAGTTATCTCATCATATTGGAAGTGAATTGAGTTCCTTTGTGTGTAACAATTTCACGAGTAACTCTAAAGTGGGTAAATATGTCTTCATAAATGAATTAGACAACAAATTTTCCGGTAGCCCTGAATAGGGCTTTTGCTTCTACACACTTGGTGACATAATCTGTACAAACCAAAATATAATTTTTCTTACGAGACATGGGTGAAATTGGTCCTACAAAGTCAAGGGCCCATTTCTCAAAAGGTTCTATCATAACTTGGGTATGCAAGGGAATTTCATCAACTAACATGGGTATTCCTATCCTTTAACAACTATCGCAACTCCTCACATACTTGGTAACATCCTTAAAAATGCTAGGCCAATAGTAACCTGAATGTAACACCTTATATGTTGTACGCTTGTCAGAAAAATAACCACCACATGGTCCATCATGACAAATTCCTAGGATTTCTAGTATCTCATATTTTCAAACACATCTACAAATAATCAAGTTTGGACCAGTACGAAAAAGGTCATGGCCAACCCAAGAGTAATTGGCAGTTTGCGTAATAATTATACGCTTTTCATGAGGTGACAAATGAGATGGTAAATTCCTAGTACCCAAATAGTTTTCCATATTTTCAAACCATGGGGCATTTACAGAAAGGGAAAAAAGGTGCTCATCTGGGAAACTATCATCTACGGGAATATCATCATCCACATTTTTTTATGCGTGAAAGAAAATCAACTACCAAATTCTCCTTTCCCGGTCGGTCAAGAATAGTGGTATTAAACTCTTGCAATAGTAGGATCCACCTAGTCACTCGACCATTAGTTATGGTTTTATTCATGAGAAATCTAATAGAGGAGTGATCTGTGTTGGGCTCTAAATATGTCCTAAAAACAACCTTAGTTTATCATTAATTTATCAACTCGAGGATTCATCTTTTCTTTCAAGAATATCGACAAAGTCTATGAAAATAGTTATAAAGGTCAAAATCATGTAGCTAAAGAAAACCTGAGTTTATCAATAATCCAGTTCCTCACACATTCATTCTGAAACTAAGAATTCACTTAACATAATCGTAATCTAATCTAAAACATTCTGGTGAATTAAAGGCATTAACCAAATTGTTGAATTCATCGAGCTAAGAAACAATAATTGAATCTATGAAAATGCTTAATAAACCGATCTATCATTGACTGTCTAATCTACTATAAAAGAACAACTAAGTATTGTAAAATTAAGAAGGAACAAAAAATGTAACTTTAAGCAAAAGGAACAACAAATGTAACTTTAAGTGAAAAGAACAACAAATGCTAATTTAATAAAAGGGACAACGTATGCGAAAATGAGATGAATTTTCGATCAACAAACTACAACAATGAGAAATGGAACATCAATCGATAACATTCAAATGAAACATTTATCCTCTATAATCAAATAGCATAACTAATTTATGAAAACACCAACACACTCACACATTTATCTTAACTGTTGAAAAGAGATTTAAATCACATAACTAAAATCAAATTGATATGATTACAGATTGAGACAGTAACTCCTTCTGACTGGGCCCACGGTCTTCAAAATTACTATTGCTAGAAACTCAGTATGAAAAGATAGTAAAAACACTCAGAGATTCTATTAATTCCATAACTGGTACAACATTTATAGTAGGTTGTTTGAACAGACCAATTCAGAGATTTGAATGCTTGAATACATTTTTTTTTCTCTCTACGATTCATTGCCCTCTATATGTTACAATGATATGGTAAATTAAGCTATCCTGAGGATCGAGAGATCCTTAAGATTGCTTTTACTATTTATAAAGATTACAAAATAGAGAATCAATCTTCCTCAAAACTTATTTATGCCTGGTTTCCTTGACCTCCAATAGTCTCTGCATCTTCATAATCTTTGAGTTTAACCACATTTGTCCATTCCTACAATAAAATCAAACAATTCAAACTGAAATTCAGAAATTATCTAATATTAATTAACAACATTTCTACAAGTCTTTTTAATCACTTTATTTCCTAATTATCTCTAATTGATAGAAAAGTCAATCAAGTTTATATCATAAACCATGGTGATAAGGAGGATATTTGTACCTTTTTCTTGACTCAACATACCCCACAACTTACCTTATTCCATTTCCTCATGAAAGAAAAGAGTTTACATGTAAAACAATGAGGCTGAAAGGAGAAGAGGTTCGTTCACCAAGTTTCCTGAACCCACTCTTACTTATGAGATCCTCAAAAGAAACTTATTCCTTCTTCCTATTGATATGATGATCACTCTGGTAACCTTCTAGAGGATACCAAATAATAGGAGGACTATATCTACACCCAATCCAGGCAGGTCCTTCATCTAGGATCATTCTGGCATATCTCTCCAACCTGAAGGTGGTTGTATGAAAGTGTTTGAAGAAAAAAGGCTCCATATTCTTGACTACATTTGGGGAGGCATCCTATCTTAGTATGGAAGCAGAAATATCTTCTTCTTTAAGATCCCTAAAATATGGTACACCTAAATGTACAACCTGTCGGTGGATAGGGGCTAAGGATTTTATAACCTTTTCCCTTTTCATGAATGTTTTTTGCTGCATAATCGATGGAAATGATTTAGGAGGTTCTCCTCTGATCCAGAGGTCTAGCCTAGTCTCCCTTTTCATAAATACCTTATGTGATTTATCCCATCTAGTTTGGTTCTTGGTTAAAGACAATAATTCTTGAAATTGTATGTCCCCAATGAAAGGATTAGGGTTATATTTTCTATTTTCTCCCATGATGAAGTTGTGAAGGTATAGCTCACACAGAAAGTATTGCACTCATTCTTCTTGTTCTTTAAAGAATGAAACAAACTCAGAAATAGTGGTGAACTCAATTGTTTTTCCTTCTCTTATAGATTTTATCCTTAGCAACAAATAACATTCCAATAAAAATAAGGTCTAATTGGTAGCAAGAACCCTATAGTCTACTATATTAGAATAGACAGATAAAATTTCTTTCATTTTCTCCAAAACTTTTTCTAATTGGACCTGTACTTTCTTCACCTTCCCTTGAGATATTCTTAACTTAGCAAAAGTCACATTCTATGTTGTTGACACAGATTTAAGTTGTTTGAAAACTCTCTGACGCTCTACCATGGTTACCATTTCATCTCTTCTTTGAGTTAGGGCTTGTTGGGATTGCATCAGTCCTGCTTCCAACTTGCTAATAATACCATCCTATTCAGGGGACTAAATTCTTCCTCATTTTGAACAATTGTCTCTTATGTGGTTGGGGCATTTGTCAGGGTCATTTCATTAATTGTCTCTAAAGGAGGAGGAAAATTTGTAGGAAGCACTTCCTCAGGTTGGGTATTTGTTTCTTCTTCTGCTAGAATCTCTGTTTGAGTTTCCATTTCATGTGTTTCCAAAGGAATCACTTCTTCATTTTGAATAGTTGTTCCCTCTGCTGCTAGAATCTTTGTTCGAGATTGCATCTCTGTTGTTTCTTCAGGGGCATGCAACTCTTTCTTTGTTCCAACAAAACTTGTATGGACTATCCCCCCTAAGAAGTGGGTTCCTTCCCTGTGTTCTAGGCCTTTTGTGTTTCTTCCTTTCATAGGCCATATCAACTTTCTCTAATTGTTTCCTTAATTCTTTAATTATTTCTTTGAGCCTACCAAATTTATTCTTTAGTACTTTAATTGTTTTAATCCTTCTCCTCAACAACTTGTTTTCATGTTTCAATTTTTTTATTTTATTGTGGCCTTTCCATGTTGTTTTCTGTTTATGAAGAATTTCATGGTTTTCCTCACTTTGATTAGCTAATGACTATTCCCCTATTTCTTCTGTGTGCTTTGTCTGTTCTACAGGGTTGTTTACCTCAATGTGAGGTTCTATCTATGTTGTATATTATGGGAATGACATCTCTATGTCAGGGGGGTCTAATGCAGGGTTTGAAGATAAAGTTGGTGCTTGGTGTTCTTCAGACCTGCTTGTGTCTTTGGTGACTAATGTCCCTAAGTTCCCCAGTACTTGAGACATCTCTACCTCATAAATTTTGAAGAAATGTTCTGTAAGGATTTCAAGTCATGGTTGTGTATTTTACTAAGTGTTTTCTTGTAAGGGTTGTTCTATCTGTTCAATTTCCTGAATATTTTCCTATGAGGGTTGTTTTTTCGGTGCGGTTTCCTGAATATTTTCAGGTTGAATTATCATTTTGCCTCTTCTTATTTTCACAGTAGAGGTTTCAGGAACAACAATTGTTATTTTTATCTTTTTCCTTGATGTTTCTTCCTGTGAGGTCTATGTTTCTACCAGTTGGATGGGGTCTACTTCAATTTTAGGATGGGGTAATGGAACTTCCATTTGGGCACTGCCTCCGTCTTACTAATATGTCTCAATTCTCTATGAGGGGGTTTCTTGGTGGATTGTGGGTTGTTTGATTTGTAGGTTCCTATCAAACTCGATTATATCACCCCAAGTTATTTGAGTTTAGCTTAGGGCCCTGTTTACTATTAACTTTAATAGTCCATGGTGACTAATTATGGTGATAGGGTCTTTAGCCTTCTGATTTCTTGCAACAACTTCATGTAACATAACATTTATGAAAAATGGAAAATTTATTACTAACCTCTATTTTAGTGCTGATAACAATTTGAGGTGGCGCAGACGCACCACATCGTACCTCCCATCACATGTGATATACCTTTGTATTAATCCTTCCATCTCCCTCGGCTCGCTAAGAGCAGTGGGGTTGAGTCCCTTCCCCTTTTATCGAGTTCTTCTCTAGATTCTATGAAACATTCCACAACCTCCTTGAGTGTTGCATACTTCCCCATCCACTGTATGCCTTCATTGGGGAGGCCTATAACCTCTTCTATAATTTCTTCAGTGATCGAAATTTGTATGTCTCTGATTAAGGAGACTCCTCTCTACAAATTCTAGAAAAATTCTAGCATGATATTTGTGTCATATCCCTGCAATCTGATGAAATATTCTCTCCACCCCAGATGATGTAAAATTTCACTTGCTTGGTCAGTTACCTGCAACAATGCGGGATCTTTGTGTACACTTCGGTCACCCATATCTTCTATGAATAGATGAGGGAAGCTATCATTCCTGGCTGCAGGTTAGTTCGACCAAATTTTGAGACAATATGACCAGAAATAGCGAATATCATAGAACAAAAAATGTATATAAAAATGTGGTTTTTCCATTTATTGCAATCATTATGATCTATCAGTAAATGTGTAGGATATCTTCCCCCCTCATAAATGGAAAGGTTGACCTTGACCATCAACTTGTACGAGTGTAATTATGACAGGTAGTTCAAGTGAGGTGTGATTACTATGCTCCCGCTGCCACTGGGAGATCAATCATTAATAACCTTCAAAATCACTTTAATAGTAATCATGAAAAATAATCATTCTTGTGTGGGAAATTCAAATTTACATACCTATGTTCAAAAAACGTTTAAGGAAAAAGATCCTGAATAATTTAAATTTATTCATGTGCTTAAAAAAATATTCCACATGTCATAATCTTGTTACCTTCCCTTGTTATTGGATATAACCAGAATGATAGCCTCATTGTTAGGAAAGGAAGTTTAGGATCACACAAAAAAACTTGGCACATTTAATTTAAACTTCCATACCACAGACAGAGCCACTGCTGCCAGTAGGTGTCCAGAGCCTCGACAGGGTTTCCTTTTAATCCACAGATGAGATGGTATCCTCAATAAATAATTTGAATAGTCTTTTCCCAAAAATACCACTATCTTGGTTTGGTAGCCAGATAACGATAATGCTACTCACTAGATTGTAACCTAAGTAAACAAGTCGGCTCGTGATGAGACCTCTTGTCCTTTGATGAAAACAATGCTAAAGTTCATTGCCCTGGTGTGGTAGCCATAGTGGGAATGTCACTTAGGTTATTATATTATGATCGTGGTAGGTTGGATCGTGATGAGACCCCCTATACTTTCTG
>ML778965.1:918898-960738 GCA_009831015.1 Picea engelmannii
TATAGGCTCTAGTAAGGGAGGCTCATCTACTCCTTAAGGGAGAGGGATGGTGTAAGAAGTATAAGAATTCCAAGTAAAATGTTATTTAGACTCGTTTTGACAAGAAAAATTAACAAGCTGTCAAGTCGAAGAACATGTCCGGTCCAGGGTTGTCCAAGTAACCCAAGCCATTTGGTGTAACCTGTTCTGACAGGTTTAATGGCTCTATTAGCCAATCTAAGTTCCTAAAATAAAGAAAGGGAATACACTAACTAATGTTAAAACTATAATATATATAAACTCTAATATAATTATTGTAAATGTATTTAAGAAGAGAAAGAAAACATAAAAATATTGCTTATGACCAGAATTTACAGGTTGCAAGTTTTACTGGAAACTTACAAAATCAATGTAAAAATAATTTCTTTTGAAAAGTAGATAAAGAAAGCACATTGGAATATTTTCTATTTTATAACTATAAATCTAACAAAACTTGAATTAACTAAGTTATGAAACAAGGATGTACAGAAGGTCAAAGTCGATTTAAAATTTCCTGTTTCACTAATACATGAAATGACAGAAATTAGAAACAAAGAAGCTAACCTGATATTAGTTCATTAAATGTGTTTATGTCTCTGTATGGATCAAGAGCATCCAGTTTCCCCACCTATGGAAGAACTCTGCAATAGGCTTATACTGAAATTTTCTTGAATAAATTCAAAGAATATATTGGCAGTCATGATTTAAGAACAAAATAGGGAACACATATTAATTCTGTAATTTTATGATTGCAAATGATTACAATCAGAGAAATCTTTGTGTAATACATTCATTTCATTCATCAACTAAACATCAAAGAAAAATCTTGATATTAAAATTGATACTATGATCACAGTCACAATATCTGGAACAACAAATCATGAACGATATCTATAGCATGAATATCATGAAACATAACATGTTATTGAGTCTAAAGCTACAAAACATGTTCATATCCCAAGATTAAATAAAACAAAACATCAATGAAACAAAATTCACAATGGACTAAAGCCGAAATGTTGCACGTTGTTCCATTAAGTCCTGTAAGTCATTCATATATAATTGGTTCCAGGCCAAGATGCATTTCATTTACAAAATGTAGAGTATTTAAAGAGTTTTTTTGAAATATCCTCTTCCTATCTCTTAGGACAGGATGAGATTTCATGTGACCAAAATATTACAAAAGTGGAGGGCTTACACCCACTCATAACTGAATTGTTTCTTTTCAAAAGATAAAAGTTTTTCTTATGTACAAAATAAACAGGAAAGACATACTAATAATCTAAATTGAACATGTTCCATCTCATAAAATCAGCATCAAGATATACCATGTAATGAAAATGAAATAGGAACAAGTTAGATAATTTATTAACAACTAATTACTAATTTTTTTATATAAAAATGACTTGGTTGCAGAATCAAAAGATGTTGTCGCTAGTCTTATATTGGCAAAAGAAATTTAATTTTAACCAATTTGATTCAAAAAGATAACATGAATGTAATAAGAGGGAAAAGTCATTTTACCATTTCAACCAATGACTAAACATGGATTAGGATGGCTCAGAATTGATTATGGCATTAACACTGTCTGCATTTTTAATCACAATGTTGCCTATATTCTTAAGACGTTTAGCTTGTCTCTCTTCGTTTTCTATGAGGTCATGATTTTATTTTGTCAAGAATTCATTGTGAGCTGTGAGTGTTTTAATTCGATCTTGGAGGATGGGAATATTGACATAGTATCGTTCAATCCAATGTAGGCAAACCTCGTATTACACGGGAGAGATGATCTGTTGATGGAGCATACAGTCAAGATTGGTTGTATCAATACTACCTATTACGTTCCTTGACAAAGCCTAATACTAGTGAACTCACCTTTATCCTTGAGATACGGTGGAAGATTATTAATAAAGTCGTATGGTTGAGCAGGATCAAATTTATGACAATCTGGATCTTCTAAAGTCAGGAAGTATTCAATTTATGAATCTGAGACCTCATTGACCTCAATCAAGCCGATCGAGCTCAAATGAGGGTTGACTCTATTTCTCAACTTTCTCAAAATTAACCGATCAACTCTTTTATTTCGGAACCCTAACGCTAGTTGCTTTTGTTTTGACTGTTTTCTAGACTTGTTGACATAGGGTTTCACAGTGGCGTTATGGCCAATATCCAAATTAGGCACAAGAGGTTCACTCCACTCAAAACCTATAGCCTATTTCTCATGTGGGGATAGACTGAAAATTACTTCATCCAGGGGGTTTGTAGCTGGCTTATTATTCGGACTAACAAAATGTTCTTTTACCAATGATTCACCTTAATTAGGGCCATCTACAGAAACAGTAGAAACAAATCCATTTCTCGCTAAAAATCCATCCCAGTAGTCACCTATGGTTTTCAAATGGTGAGTTAACATAATTTTTATTAAGCCATGGTGGAAAAGACTAGAGTCGAGGCTCTATTTTTTATACCTTTTATACATCTTGTACAGGATTATCATCAAATAGAAAGGAATATTCAAATGAAAACCTATGAAGTGAATAAGAAACTATATATGATAGAGAAAAACTAGACCATAACAACCCTCATAGGTCACAAAATGTTTAAGGACTGACAGGAGACCATGCCATCTAACTTTAAGCAAAGAAATAAGAATACCTTTTTCACAACAATTGATTTTCCTATAGGTCATGAAGAGGCTCCAGGGAACTTCTTCGATTTTTGAGTTCTTGAACAAATTTTGACCGGTCGATGGAAGCCCTGTGGCTTTACTGAAAAACTCTTCAGTTACTTCCAATTGGATATCTCCAAATTTCACCCTATACCCATCAAATGTTTCTGAAAATTCCTTAGTCACATGAAGGTTATACCCTTCGAACCTTTTGATGAAGGCATCCCAACCATGACCTTTCAAATCCTTGACTGCATCATCATGAGATAGAAATTCTTGAGAGCCATTCAGATCTATTCAGACAATAGGAGCCATTAAAAATATGACTGGACTGTAACATGGGTGACTCAAGATAGCTCTGGGTTTAGATGGTAGGAGTAAAAGGAACAAATCTGAGTGGATAAAATGGAAACAAACCAAACGAAACCCCTGCGCAATCATAGTATGAACATCGAGGGTTCAGCTATTGAGGATTGAGAACTCTTGGTAATGAAAACCTCGTGTACAGAGAATGAAAAAACCCCTCAAACAATAATGAAAAGATTATTAATTTACTCTGCCAGCAAAAGGATTAATGATGCAGGATCATCGCCAACATCAAACGAGCTAGCGTGGAAAACAAAGGACAGCTGGACAAGCCCAGCCATATTTTTGAATTTTCCCTTGAATTTGATGTGCCAAATATAAATGAGATCATTTAATGAAGGTGCCTTGGTATAATGTAATCAAACCTTGAGTGTCCCGCTTTCATCTGAAGTATATGGAGGCATTTATAGTAGTTAATGCAGGTAGATAGAAATTTAATTCTAGATTACACTATTTGTGAGCGCAAGAGGGAAACGGGACATAGACACCCTCATTGTGCATTGTAACATAGTTAGAAGCATTGGAGCATAGAAGAGAATCAGAGATCTGTGTAGAAACACCCATGTACAGTTACTTGGATTAATAGAAGAAGTTGATTCAAGTTCATGGCGTTGTGTTGTTCTTTGTGTATGTGTGTTGATTGATATGCTCATGAATGTATGCTCCCTATTATACATTTTCTTTGATATGTTGTGTATATGATTTCATGTTCTAAGTGAAGTCTGAAAGGAAGTAGAAGAAATGAGTTTCAATTGTTTCTCTATCTGAGCAAGGATTCCTGCAAGGAGTGTAGTTGAAGTCGTTCGCAAGGAGTGTGTTGACAGAAGGCCTAGATAGTTTAACTCTTGTTCTCATTCACCCAAGAGTGAAATTGGGTTATAGGAGCCATGCAAGGAGTGCACAGGATAAGGAAAGTATCAGTTGTGAATCTGAGCGAAGCATTGAAGGACTGTTGTTGCAGGTGTGCACAGAGTCGAGAGAATTCAATACTTGGAAGTGTTTGAGGATTGCCACAAGGGGTGTGTGCAAGAGTCTTCGTGGAGACTCAGAATTGTGTGAAGCTCAGGAAGGACAAGGCTTCCAAGCTCATTGAAGAGAAGCACAGAGAGTCTGTGCCGTGGGAGTGGTTTAATAGGCACTACAAAGTTATGCGCAGGAGGACCAGTTTTCACAGAGGAATACTGGGTTTGGAGTTCAAGCTCCAGGGGTCATGAGTTGTTGGATCGTTGATCAGTTACCCATCAATCATCTGATCTGACAGGAGTTGCATAGGGTTTAAACCCTCATGAGTAGGGTAAGAACCCCGAGAAGCATCAAGATATCGAGGCGTCGGGGTTCAGGAAATCGGGAGTCACGAGAGCAGAAGATCGGGAATTTTCATGGTAAAAGTCCCGAGAAGGATCAGAGTCGTCCATTTGTGGAGATGCATGGCAGACATCGAGGCATCAGGAGTCAGTATATCGGCATTCCTGTGGATAGGAGATTGGGTAAGTCCACCTTGAAAACCCCGACACAAATCTGGGCCTTCCATCTGAGAGAGGACACATGTCACATGATCGTCCATTCCGAAGATCCAAGCACTAGACATCGAGATATCGACACTCGGAAAATCATAGTTCCTGAGGTCGTGAAAGTTGGGGCATCACAAGTCTCGAAACCATGAGGAGGAATCAGGACCATCCATCAGAGGAGGATGCGCGACAGCAATCGGAGCCATCGAGGAAAGTCCCAACAGGAAGTTGTCTATCGGCATTTTGGTCATCGGGATATCAAGGATCCTGCCGACAAGAGGTTTGGGAATTTCAGAATCGTGAAGTCTGAAACCCCGATAAGGAGATAGGTGCCATCGTGGGGGCCAGTTGTTAGCATATCAAAGAAGGAAGAAAGCTCCATTGTGTGGGGACCAGCTGTCAGCATAGCGGAGAATCGGGATTCAAGGAATCGGCAATCCCATGTGAAAATGATTTTCATCATTGGAAATCCTGAAGCCCTGATAAGGAATATAAGACTGCAGTCACGAGGATAATGGTCATATGGGTGAGGAGACTATCTAGGAGAGATAGTGCGTAAAGAGCACATCAGGATTCGAGGGATCGCGGATCCTGAGGACAAGTGCATTTTGGCACTTGAAAGTATGAAACCCTGATAGGAGGATATAAGGTCGCGATCTTATGAGAGCAGTCATATGGACCAGAGGGCATAGCCAGGAGGGCCAACGCATAAAATGTGCAATGACAAATCTATTCATCGGAGATCGGGGATTCAAGAGGTAAAGAACTCTCAACGTCGGGGACCCCGAAACCCCGAAACCTGATATTACATTCCCTGTGGGGAATTTGTTCATGGTCATCCAGAAGGTCGTGATAGGGTGAAGGAAGGACCTGTGGATCAGGGTTTTCACAGGGATTCCATTGGGAGTCCAAAAGATCCGCTTCGTCTTAGAAGGGAACATTGAGCAATCCTTAAAGACCGGGAGGTCAAGCGCGGGACCTGCTGAGGTAGGTGCCTGGGTGGATGCCATCAAGTGGTATCAGAGCACAAGGAGTCTTTTCTTTCTATAATAGAGAAGGGAAGGAGAACTCACCATGCCATCAAGGAGAAGAGATAGGCAATCACCCGATCCAGAGGAGGAAAGGGAGATGCCCAAAGGAAGGGGTAGAGAAGTGCAGAATCCAGAAGTAGAAATAGATCTGCATAACTTACGCGTAGAGTTGCGGACATGGAGATAAGAAAAGGTGCACAATTGATGTAGGAGATATTAGTGAGTCTAAAAATGAAGATGATGCTAGACATGGAGAAGAATAAATCCCAATAGAAGATGCAGCAAATGAGTGCTTACTTAAAGCTATTGCAAGAATGGGTGCAAAGGTGAAAATGGACATTCTAGTTTATGAGGGAAATATGGATGTAGAAGAGATTCTAGACTGGATTAGAGCTCTAGACACCTATTTTGACTATGAAGATATCGAAGAGGACAAGAAAGTCAGCTATTCCATCATGAGATTAAAAGGACATGCAGCCTTGTGGTGGAATGAACTACAAGCAGATAGGCGTTGCCAAGGCAAGCAGAAAATTAAGAGCTGGGATAGGATGATTGCAAAGATGAAGGCAAAATTCATCCCCAGGGACTACCAAATTTCTTTGTTCAGGAGGATGAAGAACCTGAGACAGAAGCTAATGATAGTGAAGGAATATACTGAAGAGTTTTACAGGTTGAATATCAGGGTAGTTCATCGTGAAAGCAATGACCAAAAAGTGGCCAGGTATATGAATGGCCTGAGATATGAGATTCATGATGAAATGAGTATGGCAACCATTCGAACGGTATAATATGCTTATCAAATGGATTTGAAAGTGGAAGAGAAGCTAAGCTGAAAGAAAATTCAGATTGGTCGAGGTAGGAGTCAGCCCAGGGGAAAATCAGTTGCCCAGGAAAGAACCCAGAAGCCCAAGGACGACTGGAAGAAACCTTAGACTCGGACAGAAAGAGGTGGAAGCTCATAGCGAGGGTGATATGTTGAACAGAGAGAACAACATGCTGAGCAGAGACGAGGATATGATGATAATAATAGGTTTCCTCATACCATAGGTAGAGGAAGAGGAAGAGGTGGAGTAATCACATGCTTCACATGTGGAAAGAATGGGCACAAGTCATTCAAGTGTTTAGAGAAAAAGAAAGAAACCGGGGAAACTCACATCGCCAAGGCACAGAGGTGAGATGTTGAGGCAGAAGATGCTAAAGGTAGAAGATCACTGGTGATGCAAAAATTCCTTTTGACACCAGAGAAATAGGTGGAAAGTTCAGTCCAAAGGACCAGACTTTTCAGAACAGCTTGCAAGACCAAGGGTTGGGCATGCAAGGTCATTGTGGACAGCGGTAGCACTAACAATCTCATTTCAACCGAGATGGTAGAAAAGCTAGAGCTGGAGATGACTGATCATCCAAGTCCATATAAGGTTTCATGGCTACAAAAGGGACATCAGGTAAATGTCACTAAACAGTGTTTAGTTGAATTCAAAATAGGAGGATATAATGATAAGATTCTATGTGATGCTATTCCTATCGATGTTTTTCATCTATTGTTGGGTAGACCGTGGAAATATGATAGGAATGTGATTATGATGGGAGGATGAACACATACACCCTGGAGAAGAATGGGAGGACACACATGTTGCTTCTGATTAAGGATAAGGAGGTGAAGCCGGAAGTAAGCAACACAATACTTCTCATGAGTGGGAAGGAACTCCTTATCGAGGTTAAGAAGAAGGAGGATCCACAGTTCATTGTGGTCAGAAAATCGAAGATTGTTCTGACTAGCACAAGAGTGGATGATTTGCGAGAAGAAGTTCAGGGACTACTGAAAGAGTTTGTTGATATAGTAGTGGACGAATTACCTCATTCGTTGCCACCGATGAGAAGTGTGAGTCATCATATTGATCTCATACCCGGAGCCAGTTTACCAAACAAAGCTTCATACATATTGATGCCACAAGAGAATGAAGAGGTCAAAAGACAAGTCCAGGATTTGTTGGACAAAGGTTTGGTCAGGGAAAGCTTGAGTTCGTGTGATGTTCCGACGGTACTCAGTCCGAAGAAAGATGGAGGTTGGAGGATGTGCACTAATTCAGGGGCGATTAATAATATAACTATCAGGTATAGATTCCCATTGCCAAGAATGGATGATTTGATGGATTGCTTAAGTGGAGCAAAATTATTTTCAAAGATTGATTTGAGGAGTGGATATCACCAGATTCACATGAGAGAAGGTGATGAATGGAAAACATCATTTAAGACAAGTGAAGGTTTGTATGAATGGATTGTTATTCCATTTGGCTTAACAAATGCACCAAGTACCTTTATGAGGTTGATGAATGAAATCCTGAAGGATTTCATCAAAAAATTTGTTATCATATATTTGGATGATATACTAATTTTCAGTAAAATGGAGGTTGAACATATGAAGCATTTGGCCATTGTGATGAAGAGATTATAGCAAGAGAAGCTTTTGATAAACATAAAGAAGTCCCCATTCATGAAGATAGAACTCATTTACTTGGGATTTGTTATTTCGGCAAATGAGTTGAGGATGGATCCAGATAAGGTGGAGGTAATCAAGAATTAGCCATCACCAAGGAACATATTTGAGGTGAGAAGTTTTCATGGGTTGGCTAGCTTCTACCGAAAATTCATTAGGAATTTCAGTGGAATTAGTGCAGCAATGATGGATACAGTGAAGAAAAGACATAAATCTTTTCACTGGATTGAAGAGGCTAAGAAGAGTTTCAATTTGTTGAAACGGAAGATTACAGAACAACCAATTCTGGTGTTGTCGGATTTTCAAAAGACATTTCAGGAAAATGTGATGCAAGCGAGTTTGCAATAGGAGCAATCTTATGTCAAGATGACAGACCAATTGCATATTTTAGCGAGAATCTAAATGAAGCAAAGGTGAAGTATTCCACATATGATAAGGAGTTCTATGCCATCATCCAGGCATTGAAGAAATGGAGGCACTATTTGATTCCGAAGGAATTTGTTTTATATAGTGATAACCATGCATTGTAGTTTGTGACTCAGCAGGAAAAGTTGAATCAAAGGCATGTTAAATGGGTTGAATACATGCATAATTTCACATTTGTGATTAAACATATTTCTGGTACTGCTAACAAAGTTGTTGATGCTTTGAGCAGGAAGTGTCTGCTGTTGCAGGAGTTCAAAGTCAAGACGTTAGGTTTTGATGATCTCAGAGACATGTACGCAGATGATCCAGACTTTAAGGAAGTGTATGAAGAAGCTGAGAATCCAGTTCTCAGAGATAGAATCAAATGGACCAAATACATGATCCAGGAAGGATTGCTATTTAAAGGCAATCAACTGTGTATTCCAAATTATTCCATGAGGGAAAATCTGTTGAAGGAGAAACACAACAAAGGATTGGACGAACACTTTGGTCATGATAATACATTCACGAAGCTAAGCGAGTCATACTTTTGGCCAGGGATGTGATCAGAGGTCAAGAGGTTTGTAGACAGATGCATGATTTTCCAGCATTCAAAGGGAAGGAAGCATAATGCAGGTGTTTATCAACCATTTCCCATACCTGAGAGGCTATGGGATGAAATTAACGTGGATTTCATATTGGGATTGCCAAGGACGCAAAGAGGATTTGATTTGATCTTTGTGGTAGTGGATAGATTTTCCAAGATGGCACACTTTATCCCATGTCAGAAAACCAGTGATGCGACTCACATCATGAACCTATTTTTTAAAGAAGTCATTCGACTTCATGGCTTACCAAGGAGTATTGTTTCAGACAGAGATACAAAGTTCATGGGGCACTTTTGGAGGACATTATGGAAGAAGCTGGGGACTAAATTGTTGTTTAGTTCAACTTATCATCCTCAGATGGATGGACTGACAGAAGTGGTGAACAAAAGTCTGGGAGACTTGCTGAGGAGCTTGGTGGCGGAGCACCACAGTAGTTGGGACAATACATTGCTGCAGACAGAGTTTGCGTATAACAACTTAGTGAATCGGAGCACAGGCCAGAGTCCATTCCAGATTGTATATGGCATGCAGCCGAGAGGATTTTCTAAATTGAGAGATTCGGAACAGACTTCTACTAGGAGCGCTAGTGTAGAAGAATTCACGGACGCGATGAAAGAACTTCACAACCGGGTGAAGGAGTGATTGCAGAATTCAAGTCAGGAGTATAAGCGGAGAGCAGATCAGCATCGAAGACGACTCCAATTTGAGGTTGGTGACTTGATTCTAGCACACTTGAGGAAAGAAAGGTTCCCGAGAGGAACATACAATAAATTTAAAATGAAGAAAATTGGACCATGCAAGGTCTTGAAGAAAATTAGAGAGAATGCTTATGAGATTGAATTACCCGATGGGATCGGAATTTCTCCGATATTCAATGTCTCAGATTTATACCCATATAAACTTGAGGAAACAAGAGTAGAAGGTGAACAACCAGAGGTTCAGTGGAAAAAACAGATGCCAGTTGCAGAGAGATCACAGATGGAGTGCAGACTGGACAAGAGAGTCAACAAGAAGACCAGGAGGAAAGGATACTTTGAATATTTGGTCAAGTGGAAGGACCATCTAGTTGAAGATGCCAGCTGGGAAAATGAAGCAAAGATTTTGAATCATGGACAGACCATGCAGGAGCTCATGGAAAGGAGCCCATGAATATTTTCAAGCCAGGGAGTATGATGTAGGAGCATTGCCAACATCAAACGAGCCAGCGTGGAAAACAAAGGACAGCTGGACAAGCCCAGCCAAATTTTTGAATTTTCCCTTGAAGTTGATGCGCCAAATATAAATGAGATCATTTAATGAAGGTGCCTTGGTATAATGTAATCAAACCTTGAGTGCCCCGCTCTCATCTGAAGTAGATGGAGGCATTTATAGTAGTTAATGCAGGTAGATAGAAATTTAATTCTAGATTAGACTATTTGTGAGTGCAAGAGGGAAACATCATATAGACACCCTCATTGTGCATTGTAACATAGTTAGAAGCATTGGAGCATAGAAGAGAAGTAGAGAGTTGTGTAGAAACACCCATGTACATTTATTTGGATTAATAGAAGAAGTTGATTCAAGTTCATGGCGTTGTGTTGTTCTCTGTGTATGTGTGTTGATTGATATGCTCATGAATGTATGCTCCCTGTTATACATTTTCTTTGATATGATGTGTATATGATTTCATGTTCTAAGTGAAGTCTGAAAGGAAGTAGAAGAAATGAGTTTCAATTGTTTCTCTATCTGAGCAAGGATTCTTGCAAGAATTGCAGTTGAATTTGTCCGCAAGGAGTGTGTTGACAGAAGGCTCAGATGGTTTAACTCTTGTTCTCATTCACCCAGAAGTGGAATTGGGTTATAGGAGCCGTGCAAGGAGTGCGCGGGCTAAGGAAAGTCTCAGTTGTGAATCTGAGTGAAGCATTGAAGGACTGTTGTTGTAGGTGTGCATAGAGTCGAGAGAATTCAACACTTGGAAGTGTTTGAGGATTGCCGCAAGGGGTGCATGCAAGACTCTTCGTGGAGACTTAGAATTGTGTGAAGCTTAGGAAGGACAAGGCTTCCAAGCTCATCGAAGAGAAGCACAGAGAGTCTGTGCCATGGGAGTGTTTTAACAAGCGCTGCAAAGTTACATGAAGGAGGACTAGTTTTCATAGAGGAATACTGGATTCACCCCGTAGAAAACATCAAAGAGGAAGAGATCGACGGTTAGGATCTTGTGGAGAAGATTTGCAAAATCTTGCCAGCCGTTGGATCTAACAAAGAAGCAAGGAGGTTACGGTCGCGTTCGGAGTTCAAGCTCCAGGGGTCGTGAGTCATTGGATCATTGATTAGTTACCCGTCAGTCGTCCGATCTGACAGAAGTTGCACAGGGTTTAAACCCTCGTGAGTAGGGTAAGAACCCCGAGAAGCATCCAGATATTGAGGCATTGGGGTTTGGGAAATCGAGAGTCACGAGAGAAAAATATCAGGAATTTTCATAAAAGTCCTAGGAAGGATCATAGTCGTCCATTTGTGGAGACGTGTGGCGGACATCGAGGCATTGGGAGTCGGGATATTAGCATTCCTGTGGACAGGAGAATGGGTAAGTCCACGTTGAAAACCCCGACACAAATCTGGGCCGTCCGTCTAAGAGAGGATGCATGTCACATGATCGTCCATTCCGGAGATCCGAGCACTAGACATCGGGATATCGGCACTCAGGAAATCAGAGTTCCTAAGGTCATGAAAGTCGGGACATCACAAGTCTCAAAACCACGAGGAGGAATCAGGACCGTCCATTATAGGAGGACACGTGGTAGCAATCGGAGACATCAGGGAAAGTCCCAACAGGAAGTCGTCTATCGGCATTTTGGTCATCGGGATATCAGGAATCCTGCTGACAAGAGGTTTGGGCATTTCGGAATCGTGAAGTCCAAAACCCAGACAAGGAGGAAGGTGCCATCATGGGGGCCAACTGTCAGCATATCAGAGAAGGAAGAAAGCTCCATTGTGTGGGGGCCAGCTGTCAACATAGCAGAGAATCGGGATTCGAGGAATCAATAATCCCATGGGCAAATGCTTTTCAGCATTGGAAACCTCGAAGCCCCGATAAGTAATATAGGACTGCGGTCATGGGGATAACAGTCATATGGGATAGGAGCCTAGCCAGGAGAGCTAGTGCATAAAGAGCGCATCAGGATTCGAGGGATCGCAGATCCTAAGGACAAGTGCATTTTGGCACTTGAAAGTCCGAAACCTTGATAGGAGGATATAAGGCTACAGTCTTATGAGAACGGTCATATGGACCAGAGGGCATAGCTAGGAGGGCCAATGTGTAAAAGGAACATTGGAAAATATATTCATCGGAGATCGGGGATTCAAGAGGTAAAGAACTCTCAACGTCAGGGACCACGAAACCTTGAAACCTGGTATTACATTCCCTATGGGGAATTTGTTCATGGTCGTCCAAAATGCCATGATAGGGTGAAGGAAGGACCTGTGGATCGGGGTTTTCACAGGGATTCCATTGGGAGTCCAAAAGAGCCACTTCGACTTAGAAGGGAACATTGAGCGATCCTTAAAGATCGGGAGGTCAGGTGCGGGACCTGCTGAGGTAGGTTCCTGGGTGGATGCCATCAATTAAGTATAGGGTACAAAACATCTGCATTAATTCTCATTACTAGCATGACTATAGTTTATTTGCAAAGGGTTTAAATATAGAAACATGTTCATAATTCAAATGTGAACCAACTAGGCTTATAGAAATCATATCAAGATTCAACACACTCAAAAGGTAAGTCATTCAAGTATTAGATATAGAGTGGATATAAGCACAATGACCCTTTAAAATAATGCCTTGAATAGGAATATAATACGAAACTAAGTTTTCATGTTTGATTCATGCTTTCAGTCATGAATCTAAGATGAAACAAAAACGAAAAACACAAATTTTAAAGAATTAATGAACGTCTTTTGTAATCCAGTAATCATCTCCAAATGATAATATTTATAAGATGAGGTGAAGTCATCTACAAAAAGTGTTGTTTGTCGTTCAAATAGAGAAATTGTGTAGGGTTGCCAACAATGGTGACTTACTGGGTGAAGCAATTATCTCTGCATCACCAAAGAATTTATGTTAGGACAGATCAGAATGGTTGATAATTAAATAACAGTCGATAGTAATTCAAGCATCCCAATCAAAATAAAAAAAATCACATAGTCTGGCGTCATATGTCTTTCTTTCCAAATGCAATCTGGTGACAAGTTTTAATTACGAGAGAGACGATATTTAAGCCAATGACTCCGATACTATTGACAAGGTCATTGCTGCCAGCAGGAATCCATAGAATTGATAGGGATGTCAATTAACCCACTCTGACACCTCTATCATGTCCAAGAATTATCAATTCAATATGAAGGACATTTTACGATTAATATCAAAATTTATACCTTCTTGAACCCGACATTGCTTCACTACCATCGGGCCTGTTCAGTACCCAATGGAGTTGTCTTGGAATCATGCATGAATTTAGACATTGTCTATAGACCTGTTTAGTATCTCGATGGGTTTACAGACACTTCCCACAACTCTCTAGAAGTTATTTTAAATTTTTCATAAATTTTATGATCTTAAGGAGAGAGGGGTGATGTTGAAAATTTCAGATTCTGAAACACTTGGTATTTTCCAACTCAAATTTTCGCTTGATGACCTTCACCATGATTTGAATTTAGTTTTCTAATAAGAATAACTTTTTGAGGACATGAAGGCATACTTGAGTTGTATTCTTTTAAAAATAGGGACAACATAAAGAGTTTTAATGATGATAACATCTTCTCATGATTATAAAGTGAAACTAGGAAGACTATTCTAAACAGGAAGTTTCTTTTGCTAGTCTGAGTTTCAGCAATTTACAACACTGATGCTTTAAAATGACCTTGACTATTGCTTTATGATGATGCATTATGGTTTCCTTTCATGAACTAAATGGTGACACAGACATAAATTTATTCAGAAAGCTGTGAAAACAAGCAAAATGAAAAGAACCAAAATAAAAAAACAAAAAGAAAATTAAAAAAAGAAAAATATGTACAGAGGTGGATCTGGAATCATAGGGAAAAATACCTCTTGAGAGTTGGCCATTCACTAGAAAAGTGTCTAGCCGTCCCTCCAAATCATGTAGATGGAAAGAGCTAAGACCTAGTTTTTCAGAGATTACAAACGGTCCCAACCACAAATTCTGGAACTTGGTGTGTTCCCCTTTTCCCTCGTGGGGTTTATCCCATTTGAGAACCAGGTCTCCTACCTCAAAGTTCCTATCTTAAGAAGAGTTTGAATCAAACCATTTTTTAACAATCTGTTGATTCTGATCCAACTTCTTCTTTGCTTGTGCTCTTACTTCCTCCAGCTTTAATAAAGCATTGATTCAAATTTCCAGAGTAGGACAAACTTCTTCTTGAACTTTTAGCGATAATTGTAGAGATGGGAGTAAAACATGAGGAGTTAGGATTGATTCTCTCCCGTAAATGAGAAATAAAGGAGAATTACCAATAGAGGTTTTGGGTGTCACTCTATCAACCTAGAGTGCATTAAATAGTGCATTGTGCCAATTCTTGTGCTTTTCAGAAATTGTCCTCTTGATAATCTTGATTAAATTTTTTTTTGTTGACTCTGCTATACCATTTCCCTGGGGGTAGTAGCTGGTAGAATATTTTAATTTGATCCATTTTTCTAAAGATAAAACATTCATATCCAGGGATGAGAAATATATGCGTTATCAAACACTAAACATTCGGGAATGTCAAATCTAGTAATGATATTTGAATTAAGGAAAGATACTATCTGATTCATGTTTACCACTTTCAAAGGTGTAACTTCATACCATCTGGTAAAATAATACATTGTTGTAATAATATACTTGTGCTTCTGTGAAGAAGAAGGATTGATTGGGCCTATGATGTCAATACCCCACTGCTGAAAAGGTGAATCTATAGTAACAGGCTGCAAAGGGAATGCTGCATTTTTTACCCGCTCAGCTGCCTTTTGGCAAATTATACATTTAAGGCACAAGGCGTGGGCATATTTAAACAATGTGGGCCAATAGTACCTAGCTCTTAACACTTTGTGAGCAGTGGTTTATCCACCAAATTTTCCACCAGCTTCACCTGCATGAAGATCAGATAACACTTTCTCTACTTCATCTTTTTCCAAACAACGCATAAGAACACTGTCGAAATTTTTTCGAATCAATACATCATTTATGAAATGGAAAGATGCATATTTTAACCTGAGTGCTCTTCTATTTATAGGATCAATATGGGGAGGAGAAGACTCGTGTGTTAAATAAAATTTAATATCATCAAACCAAGAATTATCTGTTGGACAACCGAGAGGGGGGGTGAATCAGTTGTTATCGTGCTTAAACAATTATGCTTCTTTTAAAATCTTTACAAGGCACTCAATGATGATCACAATAATGCAGAGAAATAAACAAAGGCACATTCAACATCAATCACATATATGAGAAAGACAGAGACAGATAATTCCTGAGGAAACCCATATAGAGTAAAAACCTATTTTTCTTTATATGATAAGTATTATCTACATTCTTTACATTATCATACATATGAGCACTAACTGATTGTGAGGCTAAAACCTCTGTTTTTGCAAGCTGCAACTTGTTGAGAGCACCAACTCTCTATTTTCTCTAGCACCCACTAGAAGGAAGCACCAACCCTGTGGTTTCTCTAGCACCAACTAGAAGGAAGCACCAACTCCCTGGTTTCTCTAGCACCAACTAGAAGTAAGCACCAACTCCCTAGTTTCTCTAGCACCAACTAGAAGGAAGCACCAACTCCCTACGTTCAAGCACCCACTTGAACCTTTGAGGACACCAGTCCTCCCTAGAACCTCCCAACCACCCTGGTATATAGATTCCTTGTTACTAAAACTTATTACAGTGATATAAAGTTATTCAATGTTTTACCAGCCTTGTTGTTGTTCTGTTACACTACTCTGCTCTGTCTGCATTAGTGTCTTCTCCATGCCCCTTGCATTTTTTGTTATTATTCCTTTTATACTCTCTACACCATATCCCTTCAATGTAACCTTCCTCTACTATGTATTTATGCTCTTGCGCTCTGCCTCCTTGCTCACACTTGAATCCTTCCCACGACAACAACACTCATCTCTTCTTTGTTCCACATTCTTATAGTCCCTGTGTTCCTTGTGCATGCAATATTTGACATGCCTCTGCATTCTCACACCCCCCACCAATCTCCTCCACATATCGAGTGATTTTGCCTAATCATCGCAACTCTTCAGCTTCTCTGGTGGTTCCCACCACGCGTTCAGCATCACTGGGTGTTCTGCTGAGATTCCTCAACCTCTCAAGCAGTTGAGACTCCTTGTCTTCTCTGGCATAGTCGAGCTTATGCCTTCTATTTCAGTTACAGACTTCAATGCTCATCCATCTGTCAATCCCTTTAAGAATTGTCTTCCTTCACTGGGAGAAGCTTAGATACTCTTCATCTCCTCTGGCAATCACACATAAGTGTCTTCGAGTCCTCTGGCAGAAACCATCAGTGGTTTCTGGTAGTTACACTGTGTCATGCTACAATAGCCCTCCGATCTTGCTCAAATTCACCTGCATCATTGGATTGATTCAATGGGATCTTGCATTCATTTTGACATTTTGACATTCAGCAATTCGACATTCGTGTGACCATGCATCTCAACATTCCTAGTCGCGATCCCCGAAACGGAGCTTGGTTTCTCTAGCTCTTTCCTCCATCTCTCACTGATGTGACCAAGGGCTATGACCATAGACTTATGCATAAGGTGCTTTTGTGATTTCTCATTTCATGAATCTGGAGATCAGACATTTCGACTCTCCAAGTCGCGATCCTCGAAACCCCGAAATGGCGTGGGATCAATGGTCCTAAGCAACACTTGATCTGACGGCTCAGATCATTTCACAATTTTGACATTCTTGATGTTCAGTGTTCTTGTCACTTCAAAGTCCCGATCCACAAAACTCTGAAATGGAGTCGGATCAATGGTCCAGATCACATCTTGATCTGATGATTACAATTAAGTCACGATTTCGCATATCGCGATTTTGGGATTCCTATGGTTAGTATTCTTTGACATCTCCAACGCTCGATCCATGAAACTCTGAAATGGACTGGGATCAAGAGTCCAGATTCAACCTTGATCTGACGGCTTAGATTAAGTCAGGATTTCGCATATCATGATTTCAGGATTCCTGTGGTTGATATTCCTTGACATCTCCAACTCTCTATCCACGAAATTCTGAAATGGACTAGGATCAACAATCTAGATCAAACCTTGAGCTGACAGCTCAGATTAAGACGTGATTTTGCATATCTCAATTTTGAGAGGTTAGGGAACCCCACTCCTTTGACTCTCCAGTCAGTGAAATGATGAGCTTTCCCCACATGTCCTTCCTAAAGATGGATGATCCTCCTTCTTTCGGGATTTTGTGAGCCTGCTACTCCTTGCACTTTAAAGAACATGCAGGTTCTCCTTGATCCAACGATGGTCAGATCCCGCGCTTAGATCTAACGCCTGAGATCTGTCCTCCTCTTTAGCACGCTCTTCTTGTCTACATTGAGATCTGACATCCATCGGGAATTCAGAATTGTTGATCCAACGATCACGGTTGCTTCTCTTCCCCGATTATCACTGCACTACTGATCATCGTTGTTGTACTCAAGCCATCATCTTTGTTGTACTTTCCATCAATGACAAGCATACATTGCCTGTAAAACATGCCAACAATCTCCCCCTTTGTCATTGATGGCAACTAAGGCACTCGAATCCTTTTCTCCCCCTTTGACATCAATGTCAAAGAAGAGACATGCTCCCCCTGAGCTGTTGCAGTAATTTTAGGAGGCATTAGATATTCAAACAATACAAAACTCTCCCTAACAAGATGGACTCTTTTAGGTGTGAAACAAAATGAAACCCAGCTTCTATCTGAGATATTCAAAAGGTGTCTTGGCTAGGGGTTTAGTAAAGATGTCTGCAATTTGTTCTGTAGTGGGAATGTAATGGACCTAAACAGTCTGATTGGTGACGTGCTCTCTCAGAAAATAATATTTTATGGGAATATTCTTGGTCTTGGAGTGGAATACAGGATTTTAAGACACACTGATGGCACTAGTGTTATCACAATGAATTGGGATCGGTGCAGTGTATTTTACCTCTAAGTCTGCAAGTATCTGAATCATCCATAATACCTGAGTGCAACAGGTAGCAGCAGCAATGTACTCTACCTCTGTGATTGATAAAGAAATGGAACCTTTCTTTTTACTAAGCCAGGCTACTAAGGAGTCACCCAGGAAAAATGCTCCTCAACTGGTGCTTTTTCTCTCATCAACACAGTTTGCCCAATCTGCATCTGAATAAGAAGTCAACTGAAGATTTTGATTTCTGGGATACCACAGACCATAAGTCATTGTTTCTTTTAAATACCTGAAAATCCTTTTGACAGCTTGCAAATGACTTTGTTTGGGTGTAGCCTGATATCTTCCTACCATTCCTACAACTTGCATTATGTCTAGGCAAGATGCTGTGATGTACAATAGGTTTCCTATCATTGATCGATATGAGCTTTGATCAACATCAGGTATATATCATCCTTGCTTAATTTACATCCAGTTACCATAGGTGTACCCACAGGTTTAGAATCTTCCATTTGAAACCTTTTCAGCATTTCTCTTAGATATGTTTCTTGAGAAATGAACATCCCTTCGAGCCTCTGAGTAATTTGCAGACCAAGAAAAAATGACAGTTCTCCTATCATAGACATTTCAAATTCAAACTCCATGGCAGAAGAAAACCATTGTACCAGTGAATCCTTATTACATCCAAAGATGATGTCATCTACATAGATTGGTACGATGAGAAAATCAATATCCTCTGTTTTAATATACAGATTGTTGTCAGTAGTTCCTCTCTTGAACCATTTGTCTTTGAGATACGTATCCAGTCTATGATACCAGGCTCAAGGGGCTTGTTTTAAACCATATAAATCTTTCTTCAGCTTGCATAGTAAGTCAGGGTTATCAGACAATTTGAAAACCTTTGGTTGTTCCATATAGAATTCTTCACTTAAATATCCATTGAGAAAGGCTGACTTGACATCCATTTGGTAGACTTTAAACCTTTTATGACAAGCATAGGCAAGAAACATTTTAATAGCTTCTAATCTTGCTATGGGCGCAAATGTTTCATCATAATCCAGTCCTTCTATCTAGGCATAGCCTTTATAGACTAACCTCTCTTTGTTCCTGATAACTTGTCCTTGCACATTCAACTTATTCTTAAAGTTCCATTTGGATCCAATGACGTTTTTACCTTCGGGTCTTTGAACCATCTCCCATGTACTGTTTTTCTCAATCTGATCAAGTTCTTCATTCATTGCTTTAACCCAATGATCATCTTTGCTGGCTTCATTAAAATTCTTGGGTTCCAGCATGGATATGAGAGCTATATGAGATTGTTCGGTGGTTTTGATTAGCTTTCTCCTGGTTTGTACACCTTTGTCTTTTTCTCCAATTATCTGACTTGCAGGATGATTGTTTTGAATGATTCTGGAGGAGGAGTTTGTAGTTGACTGCTGATTTGAGTCTGTCTGAGTGTCTGAGTCTTCATCTGATTTAGAGTCTTCATTTTCTGATTCTTGGACATGTTCATCTTCAGCTTTAGTTGTGTCTTCTATAGAAGATTGATTATTGTATACCTCTCTTGCTGGGATTCCTTCATCAATTTTTACATCAATACAGTCAACCATTTTATGCAGCCTCTTATTATAGCATCTATATCCCTTACTGTTTGTAGCATACCCTAAGAATATACCTTTGTCATCCCTATCATCATATTTGTTGAGGTTCTCATCATTATTCTTTATGTAGCATTTACTCCCAAAGACTCTGAAGTGTTTGATTGAGGCAGGTCTTCCAAACCATAATTCATAAGGGGTCTTGCCACTTTGTGGTCTGAGGTGGGCTTTGTTAAGCACATGGACTACTGTGTGTATTGCTTCTACCCAGTAGGTTTGACCAATGTTCTTCTCATTCATCATTGACCTGGCCATTTCCTTCACTGTTCTGTTTTGCCTCTCAACAAATCCATTTTGTTGTGGAGTTCTTGGGATTGTGTATTCTCTCTTGATCCCATGTTCATCGTAGAATTCCTTGAAGTCTCTTGACATAAACACTCCTCCCCGATCTGATCTTACTTCCTTTAACCTCTTTCCTGTTTGAGTCTCTGTTAAAGCCTTAAATGTTTTAAACTTCTCAAATGCTTCATCTTTTTCTTTGAGAAAGGCAACCCATGTAAGTCTGGAGTAATCATCGATAATCAACATGAAGTAGTTTTTTTTCCCTGTGCCTTCCTATCTTGATGGTCCACATAAATCCATATGAACTAGTTGGAGTGGTTTCTCTGTTGAAGTAAAGCTCTTGGACTTAAACTGTGTCCTGTTTTGCTTCCCTACTTGATAGGGTTTACACATTAAATCTTGGGGATTTGATATTCTCGGAAGATCTTTTACTACCTCGAGGTTTTTGAGTTTGATTAAGTGGTCAAAGTTTTTATTTCCAACTCTCCTATGCCATAACCAACTTTCATCATGTTTTCTTAGATGATATTCTTATCTATTTTCTTTCAGCACATATACATTATTTTCTGTCCTTATGCCTTTGGCCACCTTTTGTCCTGAGTTTACAGAATTTATCTTGCAGTCCTTGGATGTGAACAACACCTCGCATCCTCTATCACACATTTGACTTACACTGAGTAGATTATGTTTCAGCCCATCTACAAGTAGAACATCTTGGGCTTTTCCTTTTCCATTACTTAAGCTCACCATCCCTTTGCCTTTTATTTTCCCTGGAGCATCATTTCCAAAGGTTACACTTCCTGATTTGATTTCACATAGAGATAGAAACTTGCCTTTGTCTCCCGTCATGTGTTTGGAGCATCCATTGTCTATATACCAAGGGTTCTTTTTTATTTGAGAAGAAAATACTAATCCACACTTATTACTTTCCTTCTTCTTCCAAAACTTGACATTTTCAGCAGGGGATTTCGAATCTGGTTAATAGTTCCTTAACCGACAGTCAATAAATTTATGTCCAAAGTTATGACAAGTGTAGCATTCAACCTCATTATTCAATAAGTCAAACTTATTATTGCATTGTTGCCTACTTGTTGACTGTTGATTATTTCTTGGCCTCCGTAGTTGTATGTGTCCAGACTTAATTTGGCAATTTGCAGTCCGTGAAGGATTATTACTTGACTATATCATTCTTTATTGTGGGAAGTATTTATTCCTTTGAAATCTCAATTTCTCATGTCTAAGTCTTAAGGAACAATTTACAGCTTTGTGACCAAATTTAGAACAGTAGAAGCAATAGCCTTAGAAAAATTCTTTGTACCTAGAAAATGGTTGTCTTCTTTGAGCAAATAGATTTCTTTCTTGCTAATGACATCTTTCAACAGAGAGAGCATTGTTTCTTTATTCTACAGATTCATTCCTGGCACCTTTTTCTTTACTCGTCCTGGGTGGCTGATTGTCTTCCTTTATTTCTACAGGTTTGTTATTGTCATTGGTTGTACTTTTGACAAACTTGATGGGTTCTTCATTTCCTGGCCTCCCACTTCTTGATCCCTCTTCATAACCCAAACTAGTTTTTAGCTTTGGATTCCTTTGTTGATTTAGAATGGAGGCTAATCCTTCTAAGGCTTTGATACTTGACAGATTCTGATTATACAAGGCTTGAAACTTCTCCATTTCTTTCCTTGTTTTCACTACTTGCTCTAATGATTCACATCTTTCCTTCTTTTTTGATAGTTGTTGTTTCAGAATATCTTCGATTTTCTTTTCCTCTTCCAATTCTACTTTTAGTAGGACAAGGTCTTCATCAGGTTCTTTACTGTCTTTCTCGAACTGTATCAAAAATTGCTTTGTTTTCTGTTCTTGATTCTTAATCTGTCAATCTCTTCCAATGCACTAATCAGTTCTCCTTCCATGTCAACCACAACTTCTTCTTCATTAACATCACTCCCTGTGCTATTATTGTCATAGTCCTCCTTGGCCATAAGTATGAAGTCATTTAGTTTATATTCAATAGATGAATCATTGTCTTCATCATCTGAAGGATCATCATCATTGTTTGCACAAAGTCTTTTCTTCTTAAAGTTATTCTCTTTAAAGAAATTTATGTGTTTGTATTTCTCCTCATCATCACAAGTCTGATCCTTTCCTTTGTGGGGACATCTATTTGCAAAATTACCTATCCTACCATAGTTAAAGCATTTGAAAGGCAATTTACCTTTGTATTTTCTTGATCCCTTATTCAGTCTCTTCACAAATTTTGCTTCAATTTCATCAGGCTCAGAATCCTCACTCTTGTCTGTTTTAAATGATGCTTCTCTGGAGGTGGGTTTATCTTTAACTATTCTCATTTCATATGTAGTCAATGTTCCTAGAAGTTGATCAAACTGCAAGGTTTTTAGATCACTAAGTTATTCTATAGCAGAGACCTTCGGGTTGAACCTATCTGGGAGAGATCTCAAGATTTTCTGAACTAAAGAAGGTTTCCCAATTGTTTCACCAAGTGCCTTCATTGCATTTACCATTTCTTCTACTCTCAGAAAGTATTTTCCAACAGTTTCATCTTCCTTCATCTTCAGTTGTTCAAAATGTATTATGTAGGTTTGAATCTTTGCATCCTTTACCTTCTCATTACCCTCATAACCGCTAATGCGTTTGTCCCACATTTCTTTGGCAGTTCCTAGGTGCATAACTTTTACAAATTCTGCTTCTGCAAGCCCACTCAAGATAGCATTCATAGCATTAGCATTGAAGCTAAATTCTAGTTTTTCATCCTTATTAGCTAGCACAACTGGCTTTACATAACCAGTATCTACCACATCCCAGACATCCACACCTAAAGTCATTATGCAGGTTCTCATTCTAACTTTCCAGAAGGCAAAGTTTGTTCCATTGAACATAGGGGCTTTATTGGTTGAATTTCCTTCATGGCTTGACATGTTTAAGCTCTAGGATCTACCCTTAGATAAAAGGGGTCGGCTCTGATACCAATTGTTGGACAACTGAGAGGGGGGGTGAATCAGTTGTTACCATGCTTAAACAATTATGCTTCTTTTAAAATCTTTACAAGGCACTCAATGATGATCACAATAATGCAGAGAAATAAACAAAGGCACATTCAGCATCAGTCACATATATGAGAAAGACAGAGACAGATAATTTCCAAGGAAACCCATACATGGTAAAAACCTCTTTTTCTTTATATGATAAGTATTATCTACATTATTTACATTATCATACATATGAGCACCAACTCATTATGAGGCTACAACCTCTGTTTTTGCAAGCTGCAACTTGCTCAGAGCACCAACTCTCTATTTTCTCTAGCACCCACTAGAAGGAAGCACCAACCCCGTGGTTTCTGTAGCACCAACTAGAAGGAAGCACCAACTCCCTGGTTTCTCTAGCACCAACTAGAAGGAAGCACCAACTCCCTACGTTCAAGCACCAAATTGAACATTTGAGGACACCAGTCCTCCCTAGAACCTCCCAACCACCCTGGTATATAGATTCCTTGTTACTAAAACTTATTACAGTGATATAAATTTATTCAATGGGTTACCAGCCTTGTCGTTGTTCTGTTACACTATTCTACTCTGTTTGCATTAGTGTCTTCTGCACGCCCCTTGCACTTTCTGTTCTTCTGCCTTTTATACTCTCTGCACCATATCCCTTCAATGCAACCTTCCTCTACTGTGCATTTCTTCTCCTACGCTCTGCCTCCTTGCTCACACTTGAATCCTTCCCACGACAACAACACTCATCTCTTCTTTGTTCCACATTGTTATAGTCCCTATGCTCCTTGTGCATGCAATATTTTCCATGCCTCTGCATGCTCACGCCCCCCACCAATCTCCTCCACATATCGAGTGCTTTTACCTGATCATCGCAACTCTTCAGCGTCTCTGGTGGTTCCCAGCACGTGTTCATCATCATTGGGTGTTATGCTGAGATTCCTCAACCTCTCTGGTAGTTGAGACTCCTCGTCTTCTCTAGAATAGTCATTCTTATGCCTTCTGTTTCAGTTAGATACTTCAACGCTCATCCATCTATCAATCCCTCTAAGAATTGTCTTCCTTCACTGGGCGAAGATTAGAGACTCTTCATCTCCTCTGGCGATCACAAAGAAGTGTCTTCGAGTCCTTTGACAGAAACCATCAGTGGTTTCTGGCAGTTACACTGTTTCATGCTACAGTAGCCCTCCGATATTGTTCAAATTCACCTGCACCATTGGATTGATTCCATGGGATATTGCATTCATTTTTGCATTTCAGCAATTTGGCAATTCGACATTCATGTGACCATGCATCTCGACATTCCCAGTCGTGATCCCCGAAACGGAGCTTGGTTGCTCTAGCTCTTTCCTCCATCTCTCGCTGATGTGACCAAGGGTTGTGACCATAGCCTTATGCATAATGTTCTTTCATGATTTATCATTTCGTGAATCTAGAGATGAGGCATCTTGACTCTCTAGGTCACGATCCCTAAAACCCCGAAATGGCATGGGATCAACGGTCCTGATCAACACTTGATCTGACAGCTCAGATCATTTTACATTTCATGATTTTGACATTCTTTATGTTCAGTGTTCTTGTCACTTCAAAGTCCTGATCCGTGAAACTCCGAAATGGAGTCGGATAAATGGTCCAGATCACATCTTGATCTGACAGTTGCGATTAAGTCGTGATTTCGCATATCGCAATTTCGGGATTCCTATGCTTAATATTCTTTGACATCTCCAACTCTTGATCCGTGAAACTCCGAAATGGACTGGGATCAACGGTCCAGATTGAACCTTGATCTGACAGCTTAGATTAAGTCGTGATTTTGCATATCACGATTTCGGGATTCCTGTGGTTGATATTCCTTGACATCTCCAACTTTCGATCCGTGAAACTTTGAAATGGACAGGGATCAATGGTCCATATCAAACCTTGATATGAAAGCTCATATTAAGTCACGATTTCAAATATCATGATTTTGAGAGGTTAGGGAACCCCATTCCTTTGACTTTCCAGTCATCAAAATGACAAGCTTTCCCCATGTGTCCTGCCTGAAGATGGGCGGTCCTCCTTCTTTCAGGATTTTGTGAGCCCGCTACTCCTTGCACTTTAAAGAATTTGTAGGTTATCCTTGATCCAACGATGGTCAGATCCCGCACTTGGATCTAACATCTGAGATCTATCCTCCTCTTCAGTGTGCTCTTCTTGTCTACATTAAGATTTGACAACCATCGGGAATTATGAATTGTTGTTCCAATGATCACAGTTGTTGCTCTTCCCCGATTATCATTGTGTTGTTGATCATCACTGTTGCACTCAAGCCATCATCGTTGTTGTACTTGCCATCAATGACAAGCATACGCTGCATGTAAAACATGCCAACAATCTCCCCCTTTCTCATTGATGGCAACTAAGGCACCCGAATTCTTTTCTTCCCCTTTGACATCAATGTCAAAGAAGAGACGTGCTCCCCCTGAGCTGTTGCAGTAATTTTAAGAGGCATTAGATATTCAAACAATACAAAAATCCCCCTAACAAGATGGACTCTTTTAGGTGTGAAATGAAATGACACCCAACTTCTGTCTGAGATATTCAAAAGTTGTCTTGGCTAGGGGTTTAGTAAAGATGTCTGCAATTTGTTCTGTAGTGGGAATTTAATGGACCTGAACAGTCTGATTGGTGACCTGCTCTCTTAGAAAATGATATTTTATGGGAATATGCTTGGTCTTGGAGTGGAATACAGGATTTTTAGACACACTGATGGCACTAGTGTTATCACAATGAATTGGGATCGGTGCAATGTATTTTACCTCTAAGTCTGCAAGTGTCTGAATCATCCATAATACATGAGTGCAACAGGTAGCAACAACAATGTACTCTACCTCTGTGGTTGATAAAGAAATGGAACCTTTCTTTTTACTAATCCAGGCTACTATGGAGACACCCAGGAAGAATGCTCCTCCACTGGTGCTTTTTCTCTCATCAACACAGTTTTCCCAATCTGCATCTGAATAAGCAGTCAACTGAAGATTTTTATTTCTGGGATACCATAGACCATAAGTCATTGTTTCTTTTAAATACTGTAAAATCCTTCTGACAACTTGCAAATGACTCTGCTTGGGTGCAGCCTGATATCTTCCTACCATTCCTACAGCATGCATTATATCTGGGCGAGATGCTATGATGTACAGTAGGCTTCCTATCATTGATCGATATGAGCTTTGATCAACATCAGGTGAATCATCATCCTTGCTTAATTTACATCTAGTTACCATAGGTGTACCCACAGGTTTAGAATCTTCCACTTGAAACCTTTTCAACATTTCTCTTAGATATTTTTCTTGAAAAATGAACATCCCTTCGAGCCTCTGAGTAATTTGGAGACCAAGAAAAAATGACAGTTCTCCTATCATTGACATTTCAAATTCAGAATCCATGGCAGAAGCAAACCATTATACCAGTGAATCCTTATTACATCCAAAGATGATGTCATCTACATAGACCAGTATGATGAGCAAATCAATATCCCATGTTTTAATATACAGATTTTTGTCATTTGTTCCTCTCTTGAACCCTTTGTCTTTGAGATACGTATCCAGTCTGTGATACCAGGCTCAAGGGGCTTGTTTTAAACCATATAAAGCTTTCTTCAGCTTGCATACTAAGTCAGGGTTATCAGACAATTTGAAACCCTTTGGTTCTTCCATATAGACTTCTTCACTTAAATCTCCATTGAGAAAGGCTGACTTGACATCCATTTGGTAGACTTTAAAATTTTTATGACAAGCATAGGCAAGAAACATTCTAATAGCTTCTAATCTTGCTACGGGCACAAATGTTTCATCAAAATCCAGTCCTTCTATCTGAGCATAGCCTTTATAGACTAACCTCGCTTTGTTCCTGATAACTTGTCCTTGCTCATTCAACTTATTCTTAAAGATCCATTTGAGGCCAATGACATTTTTACCTTCCGGTCTTTGAACCATCTCCCATGTATTGTTTTTCTCAATCTGATCAAGTTCTTCATTCATTTCTTTAACCCAGTGATCACCTTTGTTGGCTTCATTAAAATTCTTGGGTTCTAGCATGGATATGAGAGCTATATGAGATTGTTCGGTGGTTTTGATTAGCTTTTTCCTGGTTTGTACACCTTTGTCTTTTTCTCCAATTATCTAACTTGCAAGATGATTCTTTTGAATGAGTTTGGAGGAGGAATTTGTAGTTGACTGTTGATTTGAGTCTGTCTGAGTGTCTGAGTCTTCATCTGATTTAGAGTCTTCATTTTCTGATTCTTGGACCCGTTCATCTTCATCTTTAGTTGTGTCTTCTATAGAAGACTCATTACTGTATACCTCTCTTGCTGGGATTCCTTCATCAATTTTTACATCAATACAGTCAACCATTTTATGCAGCCTCCTATTATAGCATATATATCCCTTACTGTTTCTAGCATACCCTAAGAAGATACCTTCATCATCCCTATCATCATATTTTTCGAGGTTCTCATCATTATTCTTTATGTAGCATTTACTCCCAAAGACTCTGAAGTGTTTGATTGAGCCAAGTCTTCCAAACCATAATTCATAAGGGGTATTTTCAATTTGTGGTCTGAGGTGAGCTTTGTTAAGCACATGGACTGTTGTGTGTATTGCATCTATCCAGTAGGTTTGACCAATGTTCTTCTCATTCATCATTGACCTAGCCATTTCCTGCACTGTTCTGTTTTGCCTCTCAACAACTCCATTTTGTTGTGGAGTTCTTGGGATTGTGTATTCTCTCTTGATCCCATGTTCATCGTAGAATTCCTTGAAGTCTCTTGACATAAAATCTCCTCCCCGATCTGATCTTACTGCCATTAACCTCTTTCCTGTTTGATTCTCTGTTAAAGCCTTAAATGTCTTAAACTTCTCAAATGCTTAAGCTTTTTCTTTGAGAAAGGCAACCCATGTAAGTCTGGAGTAATCATCGATAATCAACATGAAGTAGTTTTCTTTCCCTATTCCTTCCTGTCTTGATGGTCCACATAACTCCATATGAACTAGTTGGAGTGGTTTCTCTGTTGAAGTTAAGCTCTTGGACTTAAACTGTGTCCTGTTTTGCTTCCCTACTTGACAGGGTTTACACATTGAATCTTGGGGCTTTGATATTCTTGGAAGATCTTTTACTGCCTCAAGGTTTTTGAGTTTGATTAAGTGGTCAAAGTTTAGATGTCCAAGTCTGCTATGCCATAACCATCTTTCATCATGTTTGTTTAGATGACATTCTTCTCTATTTTCTTTCAGCACATATACATTATTTTCTGTCTTTATGCCTTTGGTCACCACTTGTCCTGAGTTTACAGACTTTATCTTGCAGTCCCTGGACGTGAAAAACACCTCGCATCCTCTGTCACACATTTGACTTACACTGACCAGATTATGTTTTAGCCCATCCACAAGTAGAACATCTTGGCATTTTCCTTTTCCATTACTTAAGCTTACCATCCCTTTGCCTTTTATTTTCCCTGGAGCATCATTTCCAAAGGTTACGCTTCCTAATTTTCTTTCACTTAGAGATAGAAACTTGACTTTGTCTCCCATCATGTGTTTGGAGATTCCACTGTCTATATACCAAGGTTTCATTTTTCTTTGAGCAAACAATACTAATCCACACTTGTTACTTTCCTTCTTCTTCCAAAACTTGACATTTTCAGCAGGGGATTTCGAATCTGGTTAATAGTTCCTTAACCGACAGTCAATAGATTTATGTCCAAAGTTATGACAAGTGTAGCATTCAACCTCATTATTCAATAATTCAAACTTATTGTTGCAGTGTTGCCTACTTGTTGACTACTGATTATTTCTTGGCCTCCTTAGTTGTATGTGTCTAGACTTAATTTGTCAATTTGCAGTCCGTGAAGGATTATTACTTGACTGTATCATTCTTTATTGTGGGAAGTATTTATTCCTTTGAAATCTTAATTTCTCATGTCTAAGTCTTAAGGAACAATTTATAGCTTTGTGACCAAAGTTAGAACAGTAGAAGAAATAGCCATAAAAAAATTCTTTGTACCTGGAAAATGGTTGTCTTCTTTGAGCAAATCGATTTCTTTCTTGCTGATGACGTCTTTCAGTAGAGAGAGCATTGTTTCTTTGTTCTACAGATTCATTCCTAGCACCTTTTTCTTTACTCATCCTGGGCAGCTGATTGTCTTCCTTTATTTTTGCAGGTTTGTTATTGTCATTGGTTGTACTTTTGACAAACTTGATGGGTTCTTCATTTCCTGGCTTCCCACTGCTTGATCCCTCTTCATAACCCAAACCATTTTTCAGCTTTGGATTCCTTTACTGATTCAGAATGGAGGCTAATCCTTCTGAGGCTTTGATACTTGACAGATTATGATTATACAAGGCTTGAAACGTCTCCATTTCTTTCCTTGTTTTTACTACTTCTTGTTCTAATGATTCACATCTTGCCTTCTTTTCTCATAGTTGTTGTTTCAGAATCTCTTCGATTTTCTTTGCCTCTTTCGATTCTACTTTTAGTAGGAAAAGGTCTTCATCAGGTTCTTTACTGTCTTTCTCAAACTGTATCAACAATTGTCTTTTCTTTCTATTCTTGATTCTTAATATGTCAATCTCTTCCAATGCACTGATCAGTTCTCCTTCCATGTCAACCATAACTTCTTCTTCATTAACATCACTCCCTGTGCTATTATTGTCATAGTCCTCTTTTTCCATAAGTATGAAGTCATTTAGTTTATCTTCAATAGATGAATCATTGTCTTCATCATCTGAAGGATCATCATCATTGTTTGCACAAAGACTTTTCTTCTTAAAGTTATTCTCTTTAAAGAAATTTATGTGTTTGTATTTCTCCTCATCATCACAAGTCTGATACTTTCCTTTGTGGGGACATTTATTTGCAAAATGACCTATCCTACCACAGTTAAAGCATTTGAAAAGGAAGTTTACCTTTGTATTTTCCTTATCCCTTCTTTAGTATCTTCACAAATTTTGCTTCAATTTCATTGGGCTCAGAATCCTCATTCTTGTCTGTTTTAAATGATGTTTCTCTGGAGGTGGGTTTATCTTTAACTATTCTCATTTCATATGCAGTCAATGTTCCTAGAAGTTGATCAAACTGAAAGGTTTTTAGATCATTAAGTTCTTCTATAGCAGAGACCTTCGGGTTGAACCTATCTGGGAGAGATCTCAAGATTTTTTGTACTAAAGAAGGTTCCCCAATTGTTTCACCAAGTGCCTTCATTGCATTTACCATTTCTTCTACTCTCAGAAAGTATTTTCCAACAGTTTCATATTCCTTCATCTTCAGCTGTTCAAAATGTATTCTGTAGGTTTGAAGCTTTGCATCCTTTACCTTCTCATTACCCTCATAACTGCTAATGAGTTTGTCCCACATTTCTTTGGCAGTTCCTAGGTGCATAAATTTTACGAATTCTACTTCTGCAAGCCCACTCAAGATAGAATTCATAGCCTTAGCGTTGAAGATAAATTCTAGTTTGTCATCCTTATTAGCTAGAACAACTGGCTTTAGATAACCAGTATCTACCACAACCCAGACATCTGCACCTAAAGCCATTATGTAGGTTCTCATTCTAACTTTCTATAAGGCAAAGTTTGTTCCATTGAACATAGGGGCCTTATTGGTTGAATTTCCTTCATGGCTTGACATGTTTAAGCTCTAGGATCTACCCTTAGATAAAAGGGGTTGGCTCTGATACCAATTGTTGGACAACTGAGAGGGGGGGTGAATCAGTTGTTACTATGCTTAAACAATTATGCTTCTTTTAAAATCTTTACAAGGCACTCAGTGATGATCACAATAATGCAAAGAAATAAAAAAAAGCACATTCAGCATCAGTCACATATATGAGAAAGACAGAAACAGATAATTCTCGAGGAAACCCATACAGGGTAAAAACCTCTTTTTCTTTATATGATAAGTATTATCTACATTCTTTACATTATCATACATATGAGCACCAACTCATTGTGAGGCTACAACCTCTGTTTTTGCAAGCTGTAAATTGTTGAGAGCACCAACCCCCTGTTTTCTCTAGCACCAACTAGAAGGAAGCACCAACTCCCTATGTTCAAGAACCCACTTGAACCTTTGAGGACACCAGTCCTCCCTAGCACCTCCCAACCACCCTGGTATATAGATTCCTTGTTACTAAAACTTATTATAGTGATATAAAGTTATTCAATGGCTTACTAGCCTTGTCGCTGTTCTGTTACACTACTCTTATCTGTCTACATCAATGTCTTCTGAACGACCCTTGCACTTTCTGTTCTTCTGCCTTTTATACTCTCTGCACCATATCCCTTCAATGCAACCTTCCTCTATTGTGCATTTATGCTCCTATGCTCTGCCTCCTTTCTCACACTTGAATCCTTCCCATGAAAACAACACTCATCTCTTCTTTGTTCCACATTTCTATAGTCCCTGTGCTCCTTGTCCATGCAATATTTTCCATGCCTCTGCATGCTCACGCCCCCCACCAATCTCCTCCACATCTAGAGTTCTTTTTCCTGATCATCGAAACTCTTCAGCTTCTCTGGTGGTTCCCACCACTCGTTCAGCATCACTGGGTGTTCTGCTGAGATTCCTCAACCTCTCTAGCAGTTGAGACTCCTCGTCTTCTCTGGCATAGTCGAGCTTATGCCTTATGTTTCAGTTACAGACTTCAATGCTCATCCATCTATCAATCCCTCTAAGAATCATCTTCCTTCACTGGGCAAAGCTTAGAGATTCTTCATCTCCTATGGCAATCACATAGATGTGTCTTCGAGTCCTCTAGAAGAAACCATCAGTGGTTTCTAGAAGTTACACCGTGTCGTGCTACAGTAGCCCTCCTCTCTTGTTCAAATTCACCTGCACCGTTGGATTGATTCCATGGGATCTTGCATTCATTTTGGCATTTCGGCATTCATGTGACCATGCATCTCGACATTCCTAGTCGCGATCCCCGAAACGAAGCTTGGTTGCTCTAGCTCTTTCCTCCATCTCTCGCTAATGTTACCAAGGGTTGTGACCAAATCCTTATGCATAAGGTTCTTTCATGATTTCGCATTTCATGAATCTGTAGATGAGGCATCTCGACTCTCCAAGTCACGATCCCCGAAACCCCAAAATTGCGTGGGATCAACGGTCCCGATCAACACTTGATCTAACAGCTCAGATCATTTCACGATTTCACATTTCACAATTTTGACACTCTTGATGTTTAGTGTTATTTTCACTTCAAAGTCCCGATCTACAAAACTCCGAAATGGAGTCGGATCAACGGTCCAGATCATATCTTGATCTGATGATTGCGATTAAGTCACGATTTCACATATCGTGATTTCGAGATTCATGTGGTTAATATTCTTTGACATCTCCAACTCTCGATACGCGAAACTCTGAAATGGAATGGGATCAATGGTCCAGATTCAACCTTGATCCGACGACTCAAATTAATTCATGATTTCGCATATCACGATTTCGGGATTCTTGTGGTCGATATTCCTTGACATCTCCAACTCTTGTTCCGCAAAACTCCGAAATGGACTGGGATCAACGGTCCATATCAAACCTTGATATGATGGCTCAGATTAATTCGTGATTTCACATATCACGATTTCAATAGGTTAGGGAACACCATTCTTTTGACTCTCCATTTAGGGAAATGACGAGGTTTCCCCATGTGTCCTACCTGAAGATGGACGGTCCTCCTTCTTTCAGGATTTTGTGAGCCCGCTACTCCTTGCACTTTAAAGAATGTGTAGGTTCTCCTTGATCCAACAATGGTCGAATCCCGTGCTTGGATCTAACGCCTGAGATCTATCCTCCTCTTCAGTGCACTCTTCTTGTCTACATTAAGATCTGACAGCCATCGGGAATTCTGAATTGTTGATCCAACGATCACGGTTGTTGCTCTTCCCTGATTATCACTGCACTGTTGATAATCGCTACTGTACTCAAGCCATCATCGCTGATGTACTTTCCATTAATAACAAGCATACACTACCTGTAAAACATGCCAACAATTACCAGTTTAGAGGCAATACGACTACCGTTAGACCAAAACCCGCGGGTGATTGGTAAACTCATCACCGCCAGAGTTAATGGATCCACAAGAGGCTGTTAGACCATGTCGCGAGTCCCGAAGGAGGTGATGAACACCAATTCAACAATCTCCCCCTTAGCAGCGACTAAGATACTCGACACCAATCGAGCGGACTCGAACCCGTAACCTTTCGCTCTGATACCAGTTTAGAGGTAGTACGGCTGTCGTTAGACCAAAATACATGGGTGATTGGTAAACTCATCACCGCCAGAGTTAATGGATCCACGGGAGGCTGTTAGACCATGTCGCGAGTCTCGAAGGAGGTGATGAACACCAATTCAACATTATCAACAACTTGTGTACAATTGATTTGTTTCCCATTATGATGATTTTCAGTCGAGATGTTAATTTGATTTTCTTGTTCTTCAACCGAATCAGCCACTAGTTTACATAGTCCTTGACTTCTAACAATTTGTGTAGGGGTTATTTCGAGGTCATACTCTTGTAATTTCATCATCCAATTTGCTAATTTTTCACCTAGTTCCTTTTGTACTAACAAGCTTCTCACAACAAAGTAAGGAACGATGACTTTAGTTCTGGATTTCAGCAGATATGACCAGAAGTGTTTCACTACTTTAAAAATAGCATACGCATGTTGATCTACGGTGGGGTAATTCAGTTCAACCCCTTTTAAATTTGATCTCATGAAGGCAATGGGTATTTCATTGCTTTCAACATTTTTTTGTGTTAACACAACAACATAAGATCGGTCAGAGGTGAAGGTGTAAAGAGTGAAATCCTGAGAGAAATCAAGACTCATTAAGGAATGAGCTTCTATTATTGATATTTTAATAGAATTAAAAGGTTGACTTTATTAGGGTCCCCAATGATACTGAATATCCTTTTTAATTAAATTTTGTAAGGGTCTTACCATTTTTTAGAAACTTGGGACAAATCTTCTGACGAAATTAATCCGGCCTAAAAAGGATTGCATGGATTTCTTAGAGGAGGGAGGGGGAAGTTTGGCAATAGCTTGGGTTCTTTCGGGATCAATGATCATTCCATCACTGGATGCTATGATCCCAAGTAGTTTGCCTTGTTCCAATGCAAAGACTAATTTCTTAGGGTTGATAGATATGTTGTACTTGTGACATCGTTCTAGGACAGCCCTAAGGTGAGACAAGTGATCTTTCTTGTTTTTATAAAAAACAGTAATGTCATCAATATAGACCACTACTGAATGATTTATGATACCATGAAAAGCAATGTCCATTGCTCTCTGGAAAGTGGACCTGGAATTTATAAGCCCAAAAGACATCTTCCTGTAGGCATAAGTACCCCATGGGGTATGGAAAGTGGTTTTGAGCTGATCTGAGGGAGACATGAGGACTTGGTTGTATCCTGAAAAACCATCTAACAAAGATAGTCTTTCGAAACTAGACACTTGTTGAAGAACTTGTTCCATTGGAGGAACGAGGTAATTATCTTTATTGGAGGCTTGGTTCAAGTTATGAAAGTCGACACAGAGTCAAATTTCACCACTTTTCTTTCTTACAAGAACTGGATTAGACACCCATTGTGTGTGTCTAACTGGGAAAAGTATCTTTGCATTTAGTAATTTATTCAGTTCTTTCTTGACAGTGGGTTCCAATTTGGGGTGCATATTTCTTAACTTTTGCTGAAAAGGTTGAGTTTGTGGTTTCATGGGAATGACATGTTGTATTATATTAGGATCAAATGTTTTCAAGTCATCATATGTCCATGAAAAAAAGTCTTTGAATTCTTTAAATAATATTATGAAGTCAAATCGTTCTTGATCAAAGCATCCTGTTCCCAAATTGATATTTTGAGGATTATCCTTAGTGTTGGCCCTTGACCAAGTTTTTGGATATCCTTGGTCAAGTTGACCTATTTTGGCACTTCGAAGGTCTATCGAAGATGGAGCGCAAGATGAAACAGATATCACAGGGTCTTGGCCCATTTTTGGGTCCTTTTTGGAATTTGGGAATATGTAACGGGAATGGGATGACGTCCCATGTGTTTACCCATGTTTAGGCCTATTTTGTATGTATAAATAGAAGGTTAGGCAATTTAAGAAGTAGTTGAGTAGTGCGCAAGTGTTGTGCAAGTTGGCTAAGAGATAATAGTAGGATTTGTGTGAAAAAGTAGTGTAAGTCTTCATGCATACTATGTGAGACTTGCAGAGCTAAGTGAAAGTCATTGTAAGAGACTATGGAGGGCTTTGTGTTGTAACGCAAAGAAGGAGGATCTAGCGAGCTAGGAAGATCTCATGTCTTATGTGGAGTAATGGTTTTTGGCTCTGTGCATGTAGATGACTGATTGAAGCTAATAAATAAGAAGAATTGGTGGACGTAGCCCCAGGGTGGGGGTGAAACACGTAATTACTTTGTTATTCTGCTCTGTGCGATGTCCTTATGTGTTTATGTGTTATGTGCTAAGTGATTTGATATAGATAGATATATTTGTTCATGCTTTGTGCTTATGATGAATCTGGATGCTAGATATGACATATGTGAACTTTCTTAGTGCTTGAATCTGCTAGATCTGGTCTAATTCCTTTTCTAAGTGCTTATATACATTAGATCAGGGTGAATGTTGCGATGCTCTATTTTCTCTTCGGAGTAGATAATGGTTAGATAATGATGAACAAGAAGTGATAAGTGCTCTATTAAGTGTTATAATCACATATATGTGTCCCATCTAAGGTTACATACACCTAAGTCCTACAACCACCCCTACCTCTACCTCGGGTGAGACTTCATCGGCTTCGTAGGTGTTGCCGAAAGGGACGATAGTTAGTGTTTTGTTGGTGCGATGTTGTAGCATTGAACCTTGGGTCTGACCCTGTGCCAAAAAATGGTTCCATTGTCGAGACCTGAAACTGTGATTGCTGGGAACTGAGGAAGAAGAAGATTTGTGCAAAGATCTGACCTAAAATTGTGAAATCTCTATGTGTAGATCTGTTTCCCTAGTGCCTAGTATTCTACTTGATTTATAAATATCTGTGCTAAAGAAAGAAGTCTGATCTGACAAAAAGAGGTAAGATCCAGAAGATTTGTGCCCTAAGAAAGGTAAAAGTGAGAATTATTTATTAAAAGAGGTAAGATCTGAAAGCTCTATGCTCTGATAAAAGTAATAATATTGAAAAAGTTCTAGATCTGAAAGTTTTGTTCTCTGTAGAAGTAAGTTAAGTGGAAATTTTTTGTTTCAAAAGTATGAATCTAGGAATGTTAATAGATTATGTCCTAGCTTTAAAACTAGGGTATTAATAGATGAAAGAAGATTTGATATGAATAGATCTGATATGAATAGCGAAAAATATGTTATACCTATGCATAGAAGGAATGTTTGGACTAATAAGTTTATGCAGGATCCTAGAAATAAATGTTTGCAGGTTAGCTACCAGGATCCTAGTGCACAGTACATGAAAGGTTCAGGATCATTTAAATGAAAGAGAGGATTAACCCTTTGTTACAGTTTCATAAAACCCGAACATATTGCTAAGGAATGCCCTGGGAGAAGATCTAGTTGTCTTTGTTGTAAAGATATGGACCATGAAGTTTTGGATTGCCCTAGAATGATTGTTAATGTTGAAAAAAGGAATGTGAATCAAGAAAACCCTAAGGCAGATCTAGAAACTAAGATTATGACTGAATCCCAAAAAGAATCAGAGAGAGTATTGCTATAGATAATAGAAACCCTGAATGATCATCGGCATGTCATCTTATTAGAGATGTTCAAAGAAAAAGAATGCCTTGAAGCAAGAATAGGAGACTTTGACATTGACTGTGTTCTATATGAGTTAACATGGGTGAATATCATGACAGAGAAAACTTGGGAAGCTATAGGAAGACCTTCTATGATTCCTTCATTAGGAGGAATATGAATATTCAAAGGAAAGACAATAAACCTATGTGGAAATCTCACCCGGATACCTATGAATTCCAATGGAACTTCGATAGAGGAAGATTTTGAGATTGTTAAATTCAATTAGAACAACGCCCCATTTACCATGCTACTAGGAAAACCTTGGATTGAAAGAGATCAGGCCAGGAGGAAAGAAGAAGAGGAAGTTTTAGAACAACAGAAGAAATATTTAAAAGAATTCATGACTAGAAGGATCACACACTTGATTGAAGAATAGAAGAATAGACCAAAGTTATTTAACACCAGAAACCTAGATGTCGAAATTGCAAGAACACTAGAAGAACCACTGAAGATTGAAGTACCTATTCCAGATGAAGAGGAAGGGTTACCCTTGAATCTTAGGAAGGAATCTCAACAACGTGAAGTAACTATGCCAAAAGAAGTTAAGGATCAGAATGGAAAAAGGAACACCAAGATGAAACTCATTGGAAATAAGGCTAAACAACTAAGTAAGATGAGAGATGAGATTGAAAAGTTACAGAAGGTTCCCGAGGGAACTTTACAGCAGGAAAAATTGCAAAATTGGAGCTTCATTGAGATATCAGAAAAGAGACACATGGAACTTCTCCATGACGAAGCAATATAGTTGTTGGGGCCATTATAACCATTATACCAACACTATGAACGAGAAGAAAGAAATTTATATCTAGATAGTTCACCATCTGACCATTGGGACTGCGCCATAATGGACAGAACAAATTTAATGAATCTTCATACCCATTGCAAGCGACCCGTTGTCGAGTTAACTATTTATCTCCTTGCGCCATGCACCAAGAACACTTTTTACAACTAAGAATTTGAGCCCATAGACCAAGTCGAGTTTGTAAATTGATCATCATGCTCTTGCTCTCTATCTCATTGCTTTGTCTGAGTTACCCTCTAAACCCGAGATTGTTAACCCTGAGCGTGTATGTCAGACAATTTGAGTGCCACAAAGAAAGTTATTGAATAAGTTTTGATCAATATCATGACTAAAAGAGTCATGTTGATGTCTATAGGTATACAAGCATCATCGACGAGAGGACTACCAGCCTCTCCATCCATTTCTCACAGCGCCAGACCATCCCGACCATCCAATGAAAAGTGAACCAAGCACAGGGATGATCTAGCAAATGCTAAATTGATCCCAACCATCTTACCCACCTATCTACCACCTCTGAGTAGCACAATAAATCGAGACAACATGCCCAGAGATTTCGACTACACTTTGGTCACTACGTACCTCCTGAAGGGGATACATGCAATTTGCGAAGACCAAGATAAGATTGCAGCATTGAATTTTAGTGCCTTCAACCTTGAAGATCGAAAATCCTATAACATGCTATCCCCACATAAGTACTTCACCAGAACCAAGGGGAATAATTCTAAGATAATCCCCCAGTCATGGACTATGAACCTCGCATAATCCACACTACTCAATGTCATGAAGATTCCCCACTTCGGAAGACACCAGAAGGTAAGTGCATGTGTCAAGATACTGCATTCTTGTTACCATGGAGGTTATTTGTGGCTAAAATTTCATATAAAAGTTGATCCAATGCTGATCAATCGGATCACGGGGTTACATATGCAAGGACCTGATCCACAAGAGTTTTACCCCGGAAAAGCCATGGATCTCACTCTACCATAGCAAATCAAAGACACTTATGGCGATGTCAAGAAGGGAACACAAGGCTACAAGGTATCTTCTCTCCAGAGTGGCGAAGTGCACCTCGCCTATCAGTTGATCGTAGGAAAATTAATATGGAAGAATTGACCTACCGAAGTTATTGGTTTTGTAGTAGACCTCGCAGGAAAGTGCATAGAAGGAATTTAGATGAACTAGGAGAAGTACCTAGTGAACCAATTAGAACTCGACTACAGAGAAGCCCAGGATCAAGGGTACTAATTTCATTTCAGCTGGTTATTGATCCTGATCGCTTTTATTGCCTGGGAGATGTCGGAAGGCGCGACCTTCCCGGACATCGAGCCTTTCGAACCATTGGCCACGAAGTTCAGTACACTATGGTACTCAAGCGATATGAATAAACAGTGGCAGTCCAATGTTTTTTTTCATACTTATTACAACCAGTTGAAGATAGCCATCCAGTTTGAGCCTTGTATCACTTCTAACACTCTACACTGATTCAGGCCTTGATGAAGTTCAACGTAGAACGACATTTTATTTACATCACAACGTGCGCTGACGAACACAAGAAACAAATCCAATCCTACTATAAGCTAATGAAGGAGGACTTGGAGGAGATCACCAAGGACTGGTTAGTGGACCTCCTCATTCCAGCAGACCTTGCAGAGATATCCGACATCGACAGCCCAGAAACTGCGCAGAATACACTCTAACCTAGAAGGACAAAGAAGACTGAAGAGGTTCAGGATGTAGATAGTGCATCTGTGAAGAATTCTTCCATCTCACCAGAGCAAGGAGATGATGGTGAAGAGTTTAATGAAAAAGAGGTTTAACAGCAGCAGGGTAACAAGGCTTATCCCTTGAAGAAGAGGAAAGGTTCACCTCCGAAACCTTCCTCCTGGAAGAAATCAAAGGCCACCATGACCAAGATGCAGACCATCCTCACCTATGATGACTTCGACTTCCTCATAGTAGCCTTGAATGATGCTTCACTAGAAATAGAAAACAAACAAGAAGCAAAGAAAGAGGATATGTATGATTGAATCGAGACTGAACTCTGAGGGGTACAGGAAGCCCTATAGTCTAGCTGCGTAGTCTCCATTGCACCAAGGGAACCAGAATTGGGATATGAGCCAACTCAACTCCACCACTTAGTTGATATAGTCAAAGCTCATCTTCGACAAGGGAAAGAAGAAACAATGCAAGCCACCCAAGCTTTGGCACAATTACAGGGAGTCATTGTAGAGCAACAAAGTGTTGTAGAACAGGAAAATATTTCTCTCCAAGTGAAGTTTGATGAAGAAAAAGAAAAACTACAACAAGAAAATGAACAGTTGCTCATGGAGCAACTCGAAGTAAAGGAAATGGTCAACATAGCACTTATATCTGTGACAGTCATAGAAGTAAATGTTAAAGATCAAGTTCTACAACAAGTAGTGCAACTTGAAGAAATTGTTGGTTGTGGAGCCTGATTATCTTCCTAATTCAGAGGTCTTTTACTTTCAGTCATGTTTATACCCCATGAAGTATTTACACCCCATAAGTATGTACACTCTTCCACACGGGGGAGTGCAGAGGGGGGGTAACCCCTCTGCGGGGTCCAAGGGCGCTATCCCCTCGACTAGGGGGTCTAGGGGAAAGTGGGGGTTTGAGGGAGAAGCCCCTGAAGGAAAAATTTCCTTGTAAATGTATATTGTAATTTCATTGTAAATCTGGACCGTTCATTATAAGGTCATAGATCTAACGATAGAGATTATGTTAGGGTTTTTTTTACCTAGAATGAAACTCTCTTTTATGAGGGAAATGCATTGTGGCTATGGTTGATGGAGAATATTGTATTTTGAGATAGGAGACTATGAGATAAAGAAGAGGAAGTTACAGTGGGTTTGTTGTAGGTTGTATCCCTTCATATGCTAGATAATAATAAAGGAAGGACCTAGAAATTTCTCTTGTGGATGTAGCCCACACTAGGTGAACCACATAAATCTGTGTCTCTATTGTATTGTGTATATTCTTTGTTTTGTTTCCACATTTGTTTTATTTTATTTCTCCACGGTAATGTTTTTCTAACAACTAGTATCTGAGTGAAAGGTAACTCGTAGGAAAAGAGGGTTCCTGGTTCGAGTGGGAGAAATGTCGGAAGATGGAAAGTTTAGGGTCGAGAAATTTAATGGCCAAAACTACCAGTTATGGAAGATGCAGATGAAAGACTATTTATATCAGAAGGATCTATTCCTACCATTGGGTAGAATAGCAAAGAAGACGATGGCTATGAAGGATGAAGAATGGGAGATTCTTGATAGAAAGGCTCTAGGAATGATACGGTTGAGCCTGGCAGCATCGATGGCTTTCAATATTTTCAAAGAAAAGACAATGAAGGGTTTGATGGATGCATTGGCCAAATTGTATGAAAAACTATCAGCATCCAATAAGGTATTTCTAATGAAGATATTATTTAATATGAATATGTCAGAAGGTGGGTCTATTGTTGATCATTTAAATGATTTTAATATGGTTATTAATCAACCAAGTTTTGTAAAAGTGGACTTTGGTGATGAGGTAAGGGCTCTTCTAATCTTGTGTTCATTGCCAGAAAGCTGGAATGGATTGTTCATGGTTGTAAGTAACTCTTTCTCTGGTTCAAATACTTTAAAATTTGATGATGTTGTTTGTGTTATCCTTAGTGAGGAAATGCGACGAAAAAGCACATGTGAGACATCAGGAAATGTGTTGAACATGGAGAACAGGGGAAGACAAAAGGATAGAGGAAAGGGTTTCGAGAACCATGAGAATTATAGGAAGGGCAGATCCAAATCCAGACTTGGAAAGATAGAGTGCTGGAATTGTGGGAAGAAAGGCGATCTGAAGAAAGACTGCAGAGCTCCAAAGAAACAAAGAGATGGATAGCAGGAGAGAAATCAAGAAGCAAATGTAACAGGTGATGTGTTACAAGATGCTTTGATTCTTTCTATAGATAATATTTCTGAGTCTTGGGTAGTAGAT
>ML778965.1:972814-1008766 GCA_009831015.1 Picea engelmannii
GCATTCTCATCAAGGACAATACATATTATATTACATCAATCATCAATCAATCAATCCTTTGACATCAATCAATCACTTGACATCAATCAATGACATCAATCAATCAAACCATTGGCATCAATGACAACATGATCCAACAAAGTTGACCTATTTTGGGATTTCGACAGCCTGTCAAAGATGGAGAAAAAAATGAAGAAGATATTGTGGGAGCTTGGCCCCTTTGTGGGTCTTTTTTTGGATTTGGGAATATGTAACGGGAATGGGATGTCGGCCCATGGGTTTACACATGTTTAGGCCTATTTTGTATGTATAAATAGAAGGCTAGGAAATGTAAGAAGTAGTTGAGTAGTGCACAAGTGTTGTGCAAGTGCTAATAGTCTGATCTGTGTGAACAAGAAGTGTAAGGCTTCGTGCATACTATGTGAGACTTGCAGAGCTAAGTGCAAGTCATTGAAAGAGACTGTGGATGGCTTTGTGCTATAATGCAAAGAAGGAGGATCTAGTGAGATATGAAAATATCTTGTCTTATGCGGAGTAAGGGTTTCTGGCTTTATGCATGTAGATGACTAATTGAAGCTAATAAATAAGAAGAGTTGGTTGACGTAGCCCTAGGGTGGGGGTGAACCATGTAAATACTATGTTATTCTTCTCTGTGTGATGTTCTAATGTGTTTATGTGTTATGTGATAATTTATTTGATATAGATAGATAGATTTGTTTATTCTTTATGCTTATGATGAATCTAGATGCTAGATCTGACATCTGTGAACTTGCTTAGTGCTTGAATCTGCTAGATTTGTTCTAATTCCTTTGCAAAGTGCTTATATACATTAGATTAGGGTGAATGTTGCGATGCTCTATTTTCTCTACGGAGTAGATATTGGTAAGATAATGATGAAATAGAAGTGATAAGTTCTCTATTAAGTGTTATAATCAGATATATGTGTCCTAGCTAAGGTTGCAGACACCTGAGTCCTGCAACCATCCCTGCCTCTACCTCGGGTGAGACTTCATCTGCTTCACAGGTGTTGCCGAAAGGGCCAGTAGTTAGGGTTTTTTTGGTGTGTTGTTGTAGCGTCGAACCCTTGGTTTTTCCTTGTCCCAACACTTAGTCCCTAAGTTTACTGTTCCATAAGTCAAGGAAGAACTATTCATTTTACAATTAACTGACCCTCTAAATTTATCATGCAAGTCATAAAATGTTTCTAGTCTTACAATAGATCTGGGGATAGAATTAAGCATATCAAACGCTGATTCAGGAGATCTAGGATCTGATATTACCGTGAAGTTGTGAAGGTTTTCATCATGAGTGCCTTTGTCGATGACCGCACCTTGGAAGGTGTCTTCCATATACAAGAAGTTGATGATTTGTTGATCATCGTCAAACACTCTCCAATTGGTAATGTTATCCAGGATCGACGACCTGAACAACAATTCAATCAAAAATGCATTAGGAGAAAGACCTTCTATGGGCAACCGTTTAGAAGCAACATTAGCTAATAAATCAGCCTCCGAGTTACTTAGTATAGGAATGGAATTTATGTTAAATGATGAAATTTTTTGCAGTAAACTCCATACCTCAGTTTGGTATCTTTTCAGATGTGGTGACAAGCAATGTATGGAATTTCTTACCTGCCTGACCATGATTTCTGAATCACCAAGTACCATTAAATTTCTTACATCCATATCCACATCTTTTCTGAGTCCTTGCAAAAGTGCTTTGTATTCGGTGATGTTATTGGTGCACTCAAACTCTAATTGGCAGGAAATGAAAGTCTTATTCCCTACGGGATCGATGGGTACACATCCTGCACCAGCTCCTTATTTGGATTTGGATCCATCAAAGTACAACAACCATATTTGAGCTTCATTAGTAGTGTTTGACACACTTGGCGAAGCTGATGACTGAGTATAGGACATAAGTTCTGATTGTTGCCCAGAATTAGTGAAAGGGGAAATTTCAGTCATGAAGTTACCAAAGAAGGTGTCCATTCCCTGCATTTCAAATGAATTACTAGATGTAGTAAGTGGTTGGTTTTCATCATTTATGTCTGTCACGGTATGCTTGAGATAACGTTCACGATTTATCCTAATTTTATTGGGGTGTCCATTTTCCGGAAACCACAGATGAGACCAATATGTGGCAAAGTAACCATGCAGTTGTTTGGACCAGTCCCCTCTTAAAAAAAACCATATACTTCAAGGATGTCAACAAAAATAATGTCAATAATTTGGTGGACCTTAGGATTAGAAGATAACCTAACCAAGACATTCTTAAGTTCACCGATTACCTTGACGTTTCTTCAATCAAGTTGAATGATTTTGAGATCAGAAGGTTGAACTTCTGCGTTAATTTTTTGACACACAAATAAAGGAATTACATTTGATTATGAACTAGAATCAACCATGCAGTTATGTGCATTTCTATTAAAAATTTTGAAGGTTAACAAAAAAAGGCGGGGCATTTTTACGACAACAAAATTCTGCTGATTTTTTGTCGTTGTCCTAAAAGCAATTTTATCTACATTTCATACAGGTTTTTCAGCTAAATCCATTTTATCTGGAGGTACATATGTTGTTTTAGTAGGGATCTTTTTGGATATTTTAGAACTAATTTATGCAGTCTTCTCATTGCTGGGATCGTTGTTCTTACTGTTTTCTGTGATATTTTGAAGCATTTTTTGCAAAATAAGAGGAAATTTCTAAAGATCAAAAACAAAAATATAAGCCATTAGTTTTTTAAGATCTTTGATCAAGTCATATTCTACAACTGGGGCTGCTAAACTCTATTTTATTTTATTTTATTTCGACTATTTTGGAGGCACATTATTACTCATTTCAGAAGATGGTTTACTTTGTGTTTTGCTTCTTGTGTTGTAAGGGTGGACAATTTCAAAGTTTTCTTGGAAAATACTGTCAGAAAAGTGTCCAAAGATATTGGGAGATGATTCTTGTTCTTCATCTACTTCTTCCTCAGCTACATCTTCATCATTTTCAGGAGTGATAGATTTATCATGTGGTTCAAGAATATTTTGCAATGCATATTGTAAGGTTTCAAAATTAAGACCTTCAGTGGTCGGATTTGGCCGATTGGGATGAAAAGACTTTCTAAAAGGTGGTTTAAAACCTCCTTTTCTTTAGGATGCCTCCTTGGTTGATCTCTTCAAGTATACAACTTGATTTGATAATTTTTGGAAAGACTTTTGTAGGCTTTCTATGTCTAAAGTTTCTAGTTGACTTTTAGCATGAGGAGGCCTAGTGAGGATTTCTACATTCTTTTTTGAAGATGAAGTTGTTTTAGCTTCACTATTGAGATTATCCTTTAATATTAATATGTCCTTATCGATTTGTCTTGCCTCTTCAAAGGCTTCCAACAATGTAGAATTTTTATACCTTTTAACCCAAATTTCTATATTATTATGTAGAGCTTTGGTGTAATATTCAACAATTAGATTCTCAGTGGGCATTGAATCTGTCGAAATTCGATTCTTTAACGTAATAAATATTTGATTAAAATCTTTTACTTTATCCTTAGGGTTCATTTTTAGGTTGGAGAGTTCCATAATCAAGACTTCAGGAGATTTATCATCTCCAAATTTCTCTAAGAAACAGGTTTCGAATTTGTCCCAAGAGACAATGGTCTGGGGTTGTTGGGTGAAATACCATGTGGAGGCATTACCCTCAAATGTATAAGGAAATATTCTGCATACTACATATTCATGCTCTACACTTCGGAGTCTAATGGCCAACATAAACTTCTTTATCTGATCCTCAAAATATTGTTTATAATCTGGATCAAACTTAGGCAACCATTTCTCCAGGTTTTTTGGTAATGGGTGTTGAGGCCCAGGTACAACCACAACATCTTGACCGAGCTAGGGTCTAGCGGGATTTTTTTGGTTTTCCATGGGTGTTGGTGGGGTCGAAGGCTGAGATGATTCATATGAGGAACTGACTTCATCAAATGAGTCTCCTCCTGAAGAGGATGGAGATGAATGAGGTGGGGAAGGTGGAATACCAGATCCTCTAGCTCCGAGGATAGGTATTTCAACAAGTTATGTAGTATTATCTCCTAAAGGGTTCAAAAGAAAAATAGTTCCTTCAAGCTGTTATCGGATATCAGAGAAATCTAAGGGTTGATTAAGTGGCCTACCAGGTTGTCTAATGCGGGCCAAGGAACTATGTGTCCTTATGAGTGAATGAAGAACAATTTCTTGTACATCAGCCCCTTGAGTATTTGGTGTCACCGGTTCAACGAGAATCTCAGGATTTTCATTCATGATAGTTGTTGTTTCAAAAGTAAAGTTGTTGTCCAAGTGACTATGTGTTCCTACAGGGGAGCGAGTGTGTGGGGGAGGAGTCTTATGACTTCCACATGCCATCAATTGAAATCAAGCCCTCCTTTTAGAGCCATTTGTTGAGGAGAAAATGTGACAAGCTATCAAGTGGAAGAACAAGTTCGGTCTGGGGTTGTCCAAGTAACCCAAGTTGTTTGGTGTAACCTGTTCTGACGGGTTTAATGGCTCCGTTAGACAATCTAAGGTCCTAAAATAAAGAAAGGGAATACACTAACTAATGTTAAAACTATAATATATTTATATACACTCTAATATAATTATTGTAAATGTATTTAAGCAGAGAAAAAAAACATAAAAATATCACTTATGAACAGAATTTACAAGTTGCAAGTTTTACCGAAAATTTACAAAATCAATGTAAAAATAATTGTTTTTGAGAAGCAGGTAAATAAATCACATTGGAATATTTTCTATTTTCTAACTATAAATCTAACAAAACTTGAATTAACTAAGTTATGAAACAAGGATGTACAGATGGTCAAAGCCAATATAAAATTTCCTATTTCACTAATACGTGAAATGACAGAAATTAGAAGCAAAGAAGCTAACCTATTGTAAGTTCGTTAAATGTGTCAGTGTCTCTGTATGGATCAAGAGAATCTAGCTGCCCCACCTATGGAAGAAATCTGCAATAGGCTTATACTAAAATTTTCCTGAAGAAATTCAAAGAATATATTGGCAGCCAAGATTTAAGAACATAATAGGGAACACATATTAATTCTGTGATTTTATGATTGCAACTGATTACAGTCAGAGAAATATTTGTGTAATACATTCATTTCATTCATGAACTAAACATCAAAGAAAATTCTTGATATTAAAATTGATACTATGATCACAGTCACAATATCTGGAACAAAAAATCATGAATGATATATATAGCATGAATATCATGAAACATAACATGTTATTGAGTCTAAATCTACACAACATGTTAATATCCCAAGATTAAATAAAACAAAACATTAATGAAACAACATTCACAATGGACTAAAGCCGAAATGTTGCACGTTGTTCCATTAAGTCGTGTAAGTCATTCATCCATAATTGGTTCCAGGACAAGATGCCTTTCATTTACAAAATGCAAAGTATTTAAATATTTTTCTTGAAATATCCTCTTTTTATATCTTAGGACAGGATCAGATCCCATGAGATCAAAATATTACAAAAGTGGAGGGCTTACAGCCACTCATAACTGAATTGTTTCTTTTAAAAAATAAAAGTTTTTCTTATTTACAAAATAAACAGGAAAGAAATACTAATCATCTAAATTGAACATGTTCCATCTCAAAAAATCAGCATCAAGATTTACCATGTCCTGAAAACGAAATAGGAACAAGGTAGATAATTTATTAACAACTAATTACTAATTTTTTATATAAAAATGACTTGGCTACAAAATCGATAGATTCTGTAGCCAGTCTTATATTGGCAAAAGAAATCTAATTTTAACTGATTTGATTAAAAAAGATAACATGAATTAATAAGAGGGAAAAATTGTTTCACCATTTCAATCAATGACTAAACATGGATCAGGATAGCTCATAATTGATTATGGCATTAACATTGTCTGCATTTTTAATCACAATGTTGCATGTCTTCTTAAGACGTTTAGCTTGTCTCTCTTCGTTTTCTCTGAGGTCATGATTTTCTTTTGTCAATAATTCATTGTGATCTGTGAGTGTTTTAATCCAAGCTTGGAGGATGGGAATATTGACATAGTATCGTTCAATCCAATGTAGGAAAACCTCGCATTGCATGGGAGAGATAATATGTTGATGGAGCGTACAATCAATACTGGTTGTATCAATACTACCTGTTACGTGCCCTTGACCAAGCCTAATACCAGTGAGCTGACCTTTATCCTTGAGACATGGTGGAAGATTATTAACAAAGTCATATGGTTGAGCAAGATCAGATTTATGACAATCTGGATCTTCTAAAGTTAGGAAGTCTTCAATTTCTTAATCTAAGACCTCATTGACCTCGATCGGGCCGATCGAGCTCAAATGACGGTTGACTCTATTTCTCAACTTTCTCGAAATTAACTAACCAACTCTTTTATTTCGAAACCCTAATGCTGCATGCTTTTGTTTTGACTATTTGCGAGACTTGTTGACATAGGGTTTCATAGTGGAGTTATGGCCAGTATCCAAATTAGGCACAATAGGTTCACTCCACTCAAAACCTATAGCTTGTTTCTCATGTAGGGATTAACTGAGCATTACTTCATCCATGGGGTTTGTGACTGGCTTATTATTCAGACTATCAAAATGTTCTTTTACCAATGATTCACCCAAATTAGGGCCATCTACATAAATGGTAGAAACAAAACCATTTCTTGCTAAAAATCCATCCTAGTAGTTGCCTATGGTTGTCAAATGGTGAGTTAACAAAATTTTGATTAAGCTGTGGTGGAAAAGACTAGAGCCGAGGCTCTGTTTTCTTTACCTTTTAGACATATTGTACACGCTTCTCATCAAATAGAAAGGCATATTCAAATGAAAACCTATGAAGTGCATAAGAAACCATATATGATAGATAAAAGATAGACCATAATGACCCTCATAGGTCAAAAACTATTTAAGGACCGACAGGAGACCATGCCATATAACTTTAAGAAAAGAAATTTGGATACCTTTTTCACCACAATTGATTTTTCTAGAGGTCATGAAGAGGCTCCAGGGCACTTCTTCTATTTTTGAGTTCTTGAACCACTTCTGACTGGTGGATGGAAGCCCTATGGCTTCACTGACAAACTCTTCAGTTACTTCCAACTGGATATCTCCAACTTTCACCCTATACCCATCAAATGTTTGTGCAAATTCCTTAGCCACACGAAGGTTATACCCTTCGAACCTTTTGATGAAGGCATCCCAACCCTGACCTTTCAAATCCTCAACTGCATCATCATGAGATATAAATTCTTGAGGGACTTTCGATTCTATTCGGACAACATTAGCTGTTAAAAATATGACTAGATTGTAACAGGGGAGACTCAAGATAGATCTGGTTTTATATGACAGGAGTAAAAGGAACAAATCTGAGTGGATAAAATGTAAACAAACCAAACAAAACCCCGGTGCAATCACAGTATGAACATCAAGGGTTCAGTTATTGAGTCTTGAGCACTCCTGGTAATGAAAACCTTGCATACAGAGCATGAAAAAAACCCTCAAACCATAATGAAAAGCTTATTAATTTACTCTGCTAGCAAAAGGATTAAGTACAGGGTACAATACTTATACATTAATTCTCATGACTAGCATGACTATAGTTTATTTGCAAAGGGTTTAAATATACAAACATGTTCATAATTCAAATGCGAATCAACTAGGCATATAGAAATCATATCAAAATTCAACACACTCAAAAGGCAAGTCATTCAAGTATTAGATATAGAGTGGATATAAGCACAATGACCCTTTAAATGAATGCCTTGAATAGAAATATAATACGAAACTAATTTTTCATGTTTGATTCATGATTTCAGTCATGAATCAAACATGAAACAAAAATGAAAACGTAAATTTTAAAGAATTAATGAACATCTTTTGTAATCCAGTAATCATCTCCAAATGATAATATTTACAAGATGAGGTGAAGGCAGCTACAGGAAGTGTCATTTGTCATTCGAATAACGAAATTATGTAGGGCTGTCAACAACTCCTTATTATGATATGAAGGCAAATTATCATTCAATTATAGGTATATATATATAGGGGAAATAAACGAATTACGATGGTTAAGGATTATGAACAATATTTAAGATAATTCGAAAAAATTAATCCAAAAAAATTCGATAAGGTATGTTAGATAGTCCACACACAAAAAATGACAAATCGTTAGAAGTGGTGTTGATGAAAATTAATTGATTAAGTTCATACCCAAAGGAGTGGCTAATGTAATAATGGCATGCTTGTTCATGAGAAAAGAATTGTGACTTTTGGAAGAAAGGAACAACAATAAGGAAAATTTGTAGAAAGGAACAACATATGTTTCTTTCGAATGAACAATGTGGCACGGAAAAGGAACGACAATCACAATAAAGGGGATGACAATTTTTACTTTCGACCGAACAATACTACCCACAAAGGGAACAACAATAGTACAAATGGAATGACAATCGTTACTTTAAAATGAATGACACTAACCACAAAGGGAACAACAATCGTACCAAGGGAACGCCAGTCGTCTCATTAAAATGAATGAAAACTACACGAAAAGGGAACAACAATTGCATGAAGGGAATGCCAATTGTTTCGAATGAATAGAAACGATGATGTTCAAAATTTTAACCATATAATTAAGTGATTGTAAAACCTCCCACAAACATTTTTGTTTTAGTGAATCTAGGATTGATCAGTTATCAACTAAATGCATTCAATTTTTATGGGTAGGTTTATTCAATAATCGAAGTATTGGATGGTTTTTTAGTGTCATTCATTCATTACAGTTGCCTGAATTTTTCTACAAAACATGACATATTCATCTTCCGTGAAAACATGGTTTATATTCGATAGGTTTTTCAAAGTAAGATAGGAGTAAGGAACATAAAAGAGTGATAATTATGTTCATTACAATCATCTCTTTTAGTTCTTCTTTTCTCAAGTGACTTCCCTAGAAAGAAAAAACTAAAGCTCAATCAAATCTATAAAGAAAGTTATATACAATATGTATAGTGCTGATAAAAATCATCATTTTATGAAGTTGAAGTTGTTGGGTTACCTTCCCAACCATCTAAAATATGAACAATAGGGTCCTTACTTCTTGGCAAAATGATTCTTTTGAAAGTGGTTGATGGTAGAGTTGTATCCAATGTACATTTACCAGAAAAGGACAACCAGACCCGTCGATGGTAACTAAAGTGACAGTGCCATTATCATGAACTTCATTGATTTCATACGGTCCCATCGACCTTGTCTGTAATTTTCCAGGGAAATCCTGAAATATGGAATCATAGAGAAGCACCCAATCACCTTTCTGGAAGGATTTATTCTTGATATGTTTATCATGTCATCTATCTCTCTGTTGCTGAATAATAGTTGTGCATTGTAGGCAGAACATGCATGCTTCGTCTAACTCATTGAACTGCTATAAGCATTGTTTATGTGCCTATGTAAGATCCAATCCGATCTCCTGGGCCATCCTTAGAGTCTTGATCTCAAATTCAATTGGGAAGATGGGTTATTTTCCATAGACTATATGATAAGGAGAGTAGTCAGTAGTGTTATTCCATGTCATGCGATAGGCCCATAAGGCATTTGGAATCTCGGTTGCCTAATTCTAACAGTTCATTGAGACTATTTTTGTCAAAATTGTCTCCAAGACTTTATTGGTACTTTCTACTTGTCTGTTTTCCTATGGGTGATAGAGGGAAGTAACTCTATGTTTAATATGACAAATTTGCAGGGTGGCCATGATTCGATGGGCTATAAATTGCGACCCTCCATCAGTGGTTACTTACCTGGGTAATCCATAATGTACAAATAATTTGAAAATAAATTTAATGACTGCCTCCTCCATTGCGTTTGACAAGGCCACTACCTCTACCCATTTGGTCGTATAGTCTGTTGCAACTAAAATATAATCCTTCTAATTTGATTTTGGATTGAAGGGGTCAAAAAAATCCAATTCCCATCTTTCAAAAGGTTTTGCGACTATTTGTTCTTGCAGGGGAATTTCATCATCTTGGTCGGGTCGACCCATCCTTTGACAACTATCATAGGCCTAGACATACTTATTTTCATCCTTAAATACTGAGGGACAATAGTAGCCCATCTATAAAATATTATGCCCAGTTTCGTGTTCTACAAAATGTCCTCCACAGGGCTCATCATGGCATGCCTTCATAACATTATAAATTTCATCATCCCTTACACATCTTCAGATCTGGAGGTCAACCCTTGTGTGGAACAAATATCCACCAATCCAGGTGAATCGTGCACTACACTGGATGATCAATTTCCTTTCTCTCGGTGATAGATGTGCTGGTAGTTTCCCAAATGCCAGATAGTTAGCCACATCAGTGTACCATGGTTTTTTAATAGTGACCGCGAACAGGTGTTCGTCTGGAAATTGGTCTTCCACTGTCATAGAATCATCTGTTTTGGGTATGTGGGACAATAAATCTGTGATGAGATTCTCTCTTTCGGGACAATCCTTGATGATGATGTTGAATTCCTGCAATAGTAACAACCACCGAGTAACCCGTCCATTAGTGATTGGTTTGTTAGATAAATATTTAATAACATAATGATCAGTATACAGAATAACTGGATAGCATGTTATATAGTGGAAGAATTTATTAATAGCATGCATAACGACTAATTTTTTTTTTCTATTACTGTGTAATTTAATTTAGCAGGAGTGAGATTTTTGCTAATAAAATAAATAGCATAAGGTTTCTTGTCTTCTTCCTGTCCAAGGACAATGCCTATAGAAATATCTGATGCATTCGTAGAAATATGAAATGAAAATTTCTAGTTTAGTCCTCTCGGCACGTGTGCTATTGAGACCATATTTTTAAGTCCTACAAACACAACATCACACTTATCAGACCACTAAAATTCCACATTACCAGTTAAAGCATGTAAAGGTGCAGTAGTTCTTGAAACATTTTCTATCAATCCGCGATAGTATCCTGCAGCACCAATAAAAATACGTACCTCAGTTTGTGTATGGGGTGTAGGAAGATTAAGGATTACCTCAATTTTTGTGGGTCTACCTTGATTCCCTCTGCAAAAACATAGTGTCCCAGTACCACACCTTTGGTCATCATCATATGGCATTTCTCATGACTCAAACACAGCCTAGTAGAAATTCATCATTCAAGTACCTTCTCTAGATTGTTCAGAACTTGATCAAAATCAATGCCATAAGAGGTGAAATCGTCCATGTAAACTTCAAGTCCTTCATTAATCAGATCATAAAATATGCTAAGAATGGCCCTCTAGAATCTGGCTAGAGATTTACATAATACAAAGGGAAATACTTTGTATGAAAAGGTACCCCAAGGAAATGTAAATGTAGTTTTACCTTGGTCTTCTGGAGCAATCTGGATCTGATTATAGCCATTAAAACCATCTAGGAAGGAGAATAAATTCTTCCATGCTAAAGTTTCAAGAACTTGATCAATAAAGGGTAAGGGAAAGTGGTCCTTCTGGGTATCTTTATTGAATTCTCTGTAGTCTACATAGATTCTCCATTTCCCATTCTTCTCGGGGATGATTACTACTAGGGAAACCCATCGACTATCTGAGATATGATATATAATATCAACATCCAACACTTTCTATAAATCTTCTTTAAAAACATCCCTGAGATGAGGGTTCAATCTTCGTTGGGGTTGTTGGATGGGTTGGGAATATTTCTCAATATATATATGATGTGTATAGAGTTGGGGATCGATTCCCTTCATGTACTAATATTCCCAAGAAAAATCGTGGTGATATTTATAAAGAATCTGAATCAAATTGTGTTTTTGTTGCTCATTTAAATTAGCAATAATATTCAGAAACCTCCCTGGTGCAATTTCAACTGATTTGTTGTTATGGACAATAGTAGTGGGGATCTATTGTTCCATCAATTATTCCAAAGGATTTCCCTGTGCTTCATTATCTAACACAACTTTTAACATTTGACATGTTGGATTTCTTATAATGGTTGGTTTGTTAATGAAGCTGTTGATCACATCATTTTCTAGTTGGTTCTTGAGTCCAAGAACTTCTTCCAATGTGAGAGGAGGTCGTAGATCCTTTTCTGAATATTTAGGTGGTGGCAATTGCTGATGTATAATAGGAAGACTTGGTTTAGCTGGAGGATATAGAATGAGGTTATTTGTAGTACTTCCTCTAGAAATAGTTATTTTAACTGTGCGAAATCCTATGTATGCATATGTTGTTGTGAGCCATGGTCTTCCTAGTATCAATGGGTTTCCATCGAGTCCACTTCTTGGGTTGATAATGAGGAAATCAGCTGGATATTCCTAAGAGTCAAATGAAATTGCTATATATTATAATGTGTTGATTGGTTTAACTAATGATCTATCATCCAATTGTAACATAATTGAATTAGGTTCAAAGAAGGTGAAACCCAAGACATTACAGGTCTCGATGGTCAGGATATTAATGGTTACCCCCAAATCTACTAGTGTATTTGGAAAAAAATAGCCCTAAATCTGCACTGTTCCCACAAGATTCCCTTGGTCTGTATACTTGACCAGATCATTCTTTCCCAAAATAATATCCGACAAGGCTCCTACCACATGAAAAGTTGATGGATTTTCATCTTTCCTAACATGCTTCTTCCCACATAATTCCTTAATTGTCTTTGCATAAATTGGGATGTCTTGTAGAGCTTGTAGGAGTGGTATCTTTACATAGAGATTCTTTAGTTCCCTTATAATATCAAAGTTAGGATATACAAATGTATTTTATATCATTAGCCTCTCGTGAAATGGGGGAGGAGGAGTCACGTCATCATTAGGGTTCTATGGCTCGACTATGTTCCCCCCCTGTTCTACTTATTTCATTATAACCATAGTCGAGGGTGTTATTTATGGTTATATGCTATTTTCATTCTCCTTCTCTTGGTGAATGTTACTTTCTTCAAGAGAAATTATGTGCCCTGACCTCAACCAAAGTTTCTTGCACCCTACAGAGTTGATTTCCCCATCCAAATTCTCAATAATTTGTACAAGTTGGGCTGGTCTATTATTAAGATTTGGATTGGGTTGAGTTGGTAATTGAGGATGCATTTGAGGTTGAGGATTCTGGGTTAATTGGAGTGGTGCTTGTAAAGTGGGTTGAGCTTGAGGAGACATCCCCATGGGTTGCTTGGTCATCCTGATGGGGTTTTTCCAGTTTTAATTCTAATTGGGGGCTTGGGAAGTTGTGCTATTCCACTGTGAAGGATAGGGATTATTATTTTTATTTTTCCAGGATGGGGTAGGGTATTGTGAGCTAGGCCAAGTGGGATTTGGAGCAGATTGATTTGGCCAGGTGGGATTTGTAGAATATTGATTTGGCTAGGGTGTAGTAGGATATTGTTGGGACTACCAGGAAGGGTTAGAAAATGGCTGGCCCTACCATGTGTTTCCATAATTGTTTTGCTGATTATACTGCCCAAAAAATAAAGAGGAAGGATCTTGTAGCATACCTAGGGGATGAACCTGCCATTGGTGACATTGATCCATCAGATATACCGATTATGTTTCCTCTTTTGCCTCTTTAAAGAGAAATTTCAATCCTGGGAGTGATGCGAATTTATTTGTTGTATGGTATTTAGCATAGATAGCACACACCCGAACCAAATCCGAAGGACATTCCATCAGACCATGTTTCTTTCTGCATCGGTGGAAAAATATGGCCAAGGACTGTTCCGCGTCTTCTTGTTTCTACTTAGCCTACAAAACATCCAATTGTGTAGTCAAAGTACTCAAAATGTCAATTTTGAAATTTTCTAATAGATTACCAACTTCGTCTCGAGTGACACCCCATCTAGTAATGTTGTTATTTCTTGTGAGGGGAGTCTGCATTCCCAATCTGGTTCGTGTACTTCCACATGAGCACCTGATGCACAATAAGATAATATTATCATAAGTTTCTTGATAAATATCACCCTTTCCCCATTAAATTCAATGTTTCTACCCATTCATCATTCATTCCTTTTATCAAAGTGGCTTTAATTACCTCACCTGGTAGTGTGTTGTACAATGATCTTTGCAAATTATACTGAAGTATTTCAACATATTCCTCTAGTGTCTCATTTTCTTTTGCAGTCGTTTGAAAGATTTCATCTTTTAGATTCTTGTTTCTATAGTAATCCTGATATTTTGTGAGGAAGGTTTGTTTCATTTCATATTATGAGTTTATGGTTCCTCCTCATAATCCCATAAACTAGCACATAGATGCTCCTTTCAAAGTGGAAGGGAACAACTTTAGTTTCTGGGGTTCAGAGGTGTAGTCATAACCTCTACACAGGACATCAAATTTGAATAAGAACGCATCAAGGTCCTCTGAAATTAATCCATGAAAGGTTGGTAGATTATGTAATGAGATGGATTTCATGAGGGCATTAGAAAATGGGTCAACTATAGGATATTTCGTAGTGGAATTATGGTCTCATGGTTTATTTGGTTGTACCATTTGGTCGAAGTTAGGCAAATAATCTTCAGGAATTTCTTGGCTTGGGTGTTCTACTTGGGGTGATTGATTGCTTGATCCCCTAGGGGATTTAATCACGCTACCTCTATCTAGGATTTCAGGTGTACCTTCTCATATCACACAAGATCTAGGATCAGGTGGTGGTGATGGGTTTGCTTTAGCAACCCCACTGGTCTCCCCTTCTCCTTCTTCTAGATTACAAGAGTTTCCCTCATCTAAAGGTATGATAGGTGGAAGATATGTATTTTGAAAACTTTGTTCAATCCCTTTAGTTTTTCTATGAACCTTAGCATGGGTTGTAGTTGGTGAATTTGTTGCTTGAGGGATTCCGGTAGAACCTTTCTGGGGTCCAACCGAGGCTTGAGATTCAACTTTTTGGATGATGTCGTCTATGAAAGTGCTTCTTCCAGGGGCCATAAAGCCCTCGAATTTTGTATTTGTTGGTGGGGGTTTTGGATTTTAAGGTTCTTTCTTCTTAGTCATACACACTTTACAAAAATTATAAGTACCTATATGACCTCTATGCATCAACTAAAGGTAGGTGTTGGCAGAAGCATTTTACTTATTTCCTACGTAGGTTCTTACCTTCCATTTTCAATTCTCATCTTCCAGAGATGCAACCCATGCAACGACGCCAAAATGTTGAGCTCTAAAGATTTCCTAAAAACAACCTTAGTTTAACATTAATTTATCAACCCGAGGATTTGTCTTTTCTTTCAAGAATATCAACAAAGTCTATGCATATAGTTATAAATATCAAAATCATATAGCTAGATAAAATCTGAGATTATCAATAATCCAGTTCCTCACACATTCATTATGAAACTAAGAATTCACTTAACAGAATCGTAATCTAATTTAAAATATGCTTGTGAATGAAAGTAATTAACCAAATTGTTGAATTCATATAGCTAAGAAATAGCAATTGAATCTATGAAAATGCTTAACAAACCGATCTATCAATGACTGCCTAACTTGCTGGAAAAGAATGGCTAAGTACTATAAAATTAAGAAGGAACAACATATGTAACTTTAAGCGAAAGGAACAACAAATGTAACTTTATGTGGAAGTAACAACAAATGCTAATTTAATAAAAGGGACAATGTATGCAAAAATGAGAGGAACTATCGATCAACAAACTACATCAATGAGAAATGGAACAACAATCGATATCATTCAAATGAAACATCTATCCTCTATAATAAAATAACATAACTAATTTATGAAAACATCAACACACTCACACATTTATATTAACTATTGCAAAGAGATTTAAATCATAGAACTAAAATCAAATTGATCTTCAGAAGTACTTCTGCTAGAAACTCAGTATGCAAAGATAGTAAAAATGATCAAAGCTTCTATTAATTCCATAATTGGTACAACATTTATAGTAGGTTTTTTGAGCAAAGCAATTCAGAGATCTGAATGCTTGAATAATTTATTTTTTCTCTACGATTCATTGCCCTCTATATATTATAATGATATGGTAAATTAAGTTATCCTGAGGATCAAGAGATCCTCATGATTTTTTTTACTATTTAAAAGTATTACAAAATAGAGAATCAATCTTCCTAAAAACTATTTTGTGCCTGATTTCCTTGACCTCCAATAGTTTGCGCATCTTCATAATCTTTGAGTTTAACCATATTTGTCGATTCCTACAATAAAATCAAACAATTCAAAATGAAATTTAGAAATTATCTAATATTACTTAACAACGTTTCTATAAGTCTTTTTAATCATTTTATTTCCTAATTGCCTCTAATTGATATAAAAGTCAATCAAGGTTATATCATAAACCATGGTGATAAGGAGGATATTTTTACCTTTTTCTTGACTCAACAATCTGTATGTATAATTACTTAGTAACTTGTGATGTAGTGGTGAAACTTATTGATAGAATGAACTACTTCCAAGAATTCCTTTTTCATAACTGTATAGTTCAACTCAGTAGGGGACAAGTTCTTGCTCACAAAATAAATGGCATAGGACTATTGGTCTTCTTTCTTCCCTAATACTCCTCCTATTGTTGTATCGGAGGCATCAGTGGATATGTTAAATGGGAGAACCCAATTGGCCCCCCTAGGGACTAGTTCCATAGACAAATTAGCTTTCAAAGTTTCAAAGGAGGTTTGACACTGCTCAGTCCAAAGAAAATCAACATCCTTTATTAACAATCCAAACATGGGTGCAACAATCTTTGTGAAATTTTCAATAAACTGTCGGTCGTATCTACCATGTCACCTCTTTCTGAGTCTTGGGGGGTGGAAGTATGACGATGACCTCAATCTTATAAGGATCAAATTTAATCCCTTCATATGAAACATGATGTCCTAGAACCACTCCTTCACTCAACAACATTTTACATTTTTCATTACTTAAAGATAGGTTCATTTCTTGGCATCTGATAAGGAATTTTTCTAAGTTATCTAAGGCTTCCTGGTAAGCATTTCCATATACTGTGAATTCATCCATGTATACATCCACACAATCATGAATAAGATAAAAAAATATCCTTATTACTTCTCGTTGAAATGTGGCAGGAGCATTACACAATCCAAATGGTTAGACTCTATAGGCATAGGTGCCCCAAGGAAAAGTAAAGGTAATCTTGTCCTAGTCCTCAGGTGCTATGAGAATTTGATTGTACCTGCTATATCCATCTAAAAAGAAGAAATATTTCTTTCTTGACAGGGTATCCAAGACTTGTTCAACTAAAGGAAGAGGAAAATAATCCTTGAGAGTGGCCTTGTTAAGTTCCCGAAAATCAACACAAATTCTCCATTTCCTAGTTACTTTATTTGGAACCACTACAAGTGGGGATACCCATTTACTATCAGAGATGGGATAAATGAATCTGACATTTAATAACTTTTTGAGCTCCTCTTCTACTATATCTTTGAGTTTTGGGTTCATCCTTCTCCGGGGTTCCCTAACAGGTGTTACTTCCCTTTGGGTATATATATGATGAATGCATGGTGTCAGGGTGTATACCCTTCATGTCAGTGGACTCCCAGGTGAATGCCCCTAATTTTTATTTAAGGACACTTACTAACTACTTTTTTTGGTCTGCATCTAGTCTGAAATTTATATGTAGAATTGTTTTTGGACTAATTTCATAGGGAATGGTATAAGATGTGGAAAACTCGTCTATCTTGAAGATAAAATATGTCGAAGACAAAATCGATGGGTCCAACTATTCCTAAAATTATTCCCCAAACATGTACTCAAATTGGGGAAACGATTGTGGAAAATCAACACACATGATAGCAGAAATAAACTGGTTGAGCTCATTTTTCATTGTGTGCTCCTCAAGTGCCTAGGAATGATCACTTGGCAACACAAGTTTTTCCCAGTCCTCATTTTCGTATGGACATTCAAGCCAACATAGATTCTCCATGATAGGTTGAGCTGGTGGATATATGGTGAGCTTATGGATAAAGAGTCCATTTGAGATGGCCATTTCTCCCTCTCTACAACCAATAAATGCATTGGTTGTGGCTAACCAAGGTCTTCCCAAAATAATGGGATAGCCTTTGGTAGGATCCTTTAAGTGGATGACAAAAAATTCTATTGGGTACTCCCATGAGGCTAAAGTAACTATGATATCATCCAAAATTACTTCAGGTATAACCCTGGTCTTATATACTAATTCCAAAATGGTTGGGGTAGGTCTAAGAAGAGGTTTTAACTATAATTCCTCCAAGGTATTGACAATCATAACATCGATGGCTACTCCTAGGTCTATGAGAGTGTTCCCAATGGAAATATCATTAATGGTTATGGTCACTACGGGGTTTCCTGGGTTCCCATATTTTTCTACCTTAGGTTCCTCTGATATATACTTAGAAAGTTCTTCTATCAAATGTACTATTGGAGGATTCTTCTGCTTCCTTCCTGGATTCTTAATACACAATTATTTGACCACCTTAATGTATATTGGAATATCCTTAATGGCTTGTAGCAAGGGAATATTGACACAAATATTGTTCAATTCATTCATGATGTCAAATTTCGGTTGGGTGGTAGGTTTCTCGATTACTAATCTTTCTATATAAGTAGGGGCCTTCGTAATTTGTGAAGGTTCATTTTGGGGAATCTTGGGTTCTTGGTACTTAGGAATAATAACATATTCCCAAGTAGTGTCATCCGTGGGTTTTTTGGGGGTTTCCTCTTCTTATTCTTCACAGATGACTACTGAAGGCCTTTACATGTCCATAACTTTTCCCGACCTTATTTGAATCTCTTGCAATGGAACATGAGAAATAACATATGTCAAGAAGGCCTACATCTCAACATTGTGAAGAGGCTGAGTGGGCTTATTATTGGGATTGGACACTAGTTGTTCTAGTAATAATGATGGTCTTGGGGAGCTTGCATTCTGATATTGATGTGGTTATTGTGGAATAGGAGGTAAAGGTGGTGGACCATGTTATCACCATATAATGTTTTATGGAATTCGAGTCTCGAGACTTAGCAAGGGGATAAACAAGTGTAGAGACATAATAAATTGGAAGATAGAGCCACATCTAGTGAAATAAGGCTAAATCTAGCAGGGGCGCAGAGTTGACGGGGCCCAGCGGGCCACAGAACTAAGGAACCACAGATCAATGGTCAAAGGCCATATCGGATGGAGAATTAGCATGGATATTAATTATTTGAAAGAGGGCCAATGAAAATACTGTGGTTTCAGCTCGGGACCACGTGGCACCATCAGATGCATATCGGGGTAAAAATTAGTCTACCCCAAACCGCTTTGCCTTGCCCCTAAAATTTCTGAAACACAAGCACTACAGAGATTGTTGTGAAACGAATAGAGAAAGTAATTTGGGGGTTAAATCCATTTTCAGATGAATTTGATCAATTTCACGCATATTAGTTTTCAAGTCTTAATTTCCATGATTTCAAGTAATTTTGACCAGTCGTCTTCCAAGGTGAATTATGGGCAAACCAGAGCACATTTTGAGAAATCGAAAGAGTTTTATACTCAAAAAAAGACAAATAACAATAACCTCCCCCATATTTCTCATAGTTGTTACATACTGGGAGAATCGAGGACATCTTGGAGCCTTACATTTCCAGATATGAGATTTTCTTCTGGGAAGAGATATTTTTCAAGTGCAGATCTTGGACAAATGGAGAAAAATTTCACAAAACCAAGAGATTTTTTTACTCAAGACAATATTATATACAAAAACCTCTCCCATAGTTTATACAGGTGTCATATATTGGGAGATTTGAAGAAATCTTTGAACCCTATTTTTCAGTTTTCATGATTTCCTATTCGAGACATGTTTTTGCGGCCATTTGGAGATGAATTTGGAGAAACCGAGAGAGGCTTTTCTTCATAATGAACTTATATACAAAAAATGTTCTCAGATTTTACACATCTATTATGGTTTGATTTTTATAGGTGGCAATTTGAAGCCTATGTTTTCATGTAAACGGTTTCCAAATGAAACATTTTTTTATTTGTAACCAGTTTGGAAATGAAAGGACTCATTGTTTGTATAAATGTTAAGAGATGCGTATTTATAAGGGTTGGAAGAAGTGAAAGGGAACCTTTTTGTTGTTACTAAACTCAATTGTAGTTTTTTGGAGTTGAATTGAATACATGTGCAGAAGCTTTTGAAGTCTCTATGAAAAGATTCTAATGGTGGTGATATGAGTTTTGTCTCCTTTTGTTGTATGTATTTACTGTGTTCTTTAAGTCCATTTACATTTTCTTCTATTTAAATTGGAGAGTTAAAGGCCCAAAATTTCTCTTGTCATGCTCTTGGCTTGAGCAATTTAAATTGTGTAATTTTCTTCCTAGAAAATTCAGAATTCATTTCATTAATGCTCTGATGCAGTTATTTGTTTTCTCCTTCTTCCTACACTCTGCCAAATATCCACTTATCCAATCCCTACAACTATCAAGATGAAGATACTAAGCGCCATGCATCAAGTCACATGGAGGAGGAGCCCAGAAGGGGTGCTAAGGGTGCACTATGCGTCGATAACACTTACAACCATTAGTGTATATAAATGAAATACTCTCATTTCTATTCATAAATGTGGGAAAAACACCCACATAACAATATAAAAATAAATAAATAAAAATGTGAGGACAGTTCGAGTGCTCATCCAAAGCCAAATCTTCCAACGTCGATGGAATTTGATTTTTATTGCTAGATCTTGGGATTAAGTTTCGACTGCCCAAATAGGTCGTTAGAGAATATGTCGAATGCCCATTCCAAGCCTCTCCATTCCCATTTGACGAGGAAAGACAGAAATAAGAAAGGTTGGAAACTAGAAAGAATTAAGAGGTATTCTATTTGAAGATAAACAGAATGCCAAAAAATAAGGTCTATGCATATTTAACACCAAGTATCAAATGTCGAAGAAATGGCTACTTTATTTCATTACAGGTTTTGGTTTTATTGCAAAATTCATATAGAAGAACACTGGGCCCATGAGAAGCGAGCTACGAGATGTTGAGCCAGGTTATAGATAATATGCCTTTCAAAGCCCTAACTTAGATCGATATGCATACCAAGTGTCTCATTGATCACCCGAATTGGTGGCAATGGAAAAAATTTTACTGTTTTACAAGCAGTGAATTCTTGTCATTGATGGCAAGATTAGAGTATGCATCGATGGAAAAATAGGATCAAAGTAAGCTCAGGTGTGCACCAGGGATGAGCGTGTAGATGGATGACAGATCTCGGGCATTAGATATGAGTGCGGGGTCTGACCATCATTGGATCTAGGAGAACCTGCACGTTCTTTAAAGTGCAAGATGAAGCAGGCTCACAAAATTTTGAAAGAAGGAGGACCGTCCATCTTCGGGCAGAACACGTGGACACACATCATCATTTTGCTGAATGGAAATTCAAAGGAATGACATGCTCCAACCTTTCAACTTGCGGAGTCATGAAATGTGAAACCCCAAAATCACGATTCCGTCACAATGAAGGCTCGTGAATTTGTGAAACAATCTTAGTCGTCACTTCAAGTTTTGATCTGGACCGTTGATCCGACTCCTTTTTTCATAATTTTGGCTATCGGGAGATAGAGAAGTCAGAGACTCTCAACATCAGGAGTCCTGAAGTGCCGAAATGCGAAATCCCAAAAACCCAAAATAGGCGCATCACTCAAATTTTTGAATACCAGGATTTCGGCTACTGGGAGATAGAGAAGTCGGAGACTCTCAACATCAGGAGTCCTGAAGTGCCAAAATGTGAAATCTCGAAAACCCAAAATAGGTGCATCACTCAAATTTTTGAATACTGGGATTTAGGCTACCGGGAGATAGAGAAGTCAGAGACTCTCAACATCAGGAGTCCTGAAATGCCGAAAAGAGAAACGCTGAAATTCCAGAAGTAGGCACATCATACTAGGATTTCGGTTACCGGGAGATGGAGAAGGCATAGACTCTCATCATAAGGAGTCTTGAAGTGCTGAAATGTGAAATCCTGAAATAGACACATCAAAAAACCACGTCAGCTAAGGACACGTGTCACAATCAGGCAATGACAAGTGTCAAGTTGATTCAACATTTCAGGCACATGTAAGTCACAAATCAGAGTGACACATGGAAGCTATTCGACACGTGTCAATCCATGTATGACGTCAGTAGGTTTACATCACTTCAAAACTTTCTATTTCGGGGTTTTACATAGCAAGCAAAAACTCCACCATCACGATGTCTCGAACTCTGAAATACCGAAAGGGACCATTATGAGTCTCGAAAAACTTGAAGGGAAAAATGTCAAAATCTTGTCAATCGTCCATCTCAGTGGGTTATGTGAACCATTTGATCACTTCAAAGATTTTGTGATCATGAATTTGATAATTTTGGAGTCACGATGACTCGAAAGGGAAAAATGCCAAAATCGTGAAGCCTGAAGTCATGGAATGATAAAAACTCCATACTGGAGTTTCGGATATCGAGAGTTGGAGGAGTCAAGAGTGAAGACTCTTCATCTCAGGAGTCCCGAAATCGTGAAACCTGACGTCACAAAATTCTGATTCGCCAAAAAGAGAAATGTGGGAGTACCGGACCATTGATCTAACTCCATTTCAGAGATTCGGATATCGGGAGTTGAAGTGTCGAGACACTTGATCACTAGAATGTCGAATTGCTGAAAAGCCAAAATGAGTAACACGGTTAGGCTCAGCAAGAGGTCACAACCCTCGGTCACATCGACAGAAGCTGGGGGAAGGAGTTAAGCTCCTTTTCAGAGTTTTGGGGGTCAGGAAATGGAGAGAACTAAAATCCTCCACCATGGTGATCCCGAAATGCTGAAGACCAAAATGCTGAAATGAATGAAAGATCCCATGGAGCCAATCCAATGGTACAGGTGAATTTGGGTATGATCGGAGGGATAGTATTGCTCCTCGTAGTGTAAATGCTAGAAACCACTAATGGTTTCTGCTAGAGGACTCAAAGACACTTTGGCATGATTGACAGAGAAGGTGAAGAGTCTCAAGGGATCTACCAGTAGAACAAAGACTGTTCATGGAGGCGATTGACAGTTGGATGAGCGTTAGAGCCTGTAACTGCAACAGAATAGTTGAGATCAACTATAACAGAATATGAAGAATCTCAACTGATGGTGAGGTGAAGGAATATGATTATGACACCTAGTGATGATGGACAGATGGCATGAAAAAACCAAGAAGCTGAAGATTTTCCATGATGAAGAGGCAGGGCACTCGACATGCAGAGCATGCAGAACCATTGCATACAGGGAACGCACAAGATGCACAAGGAGGATAAGAATGTGGACAAGAGAAGAGATTGGGGTTGTTGTTGTTGTGAGTGACGCAAGTGTAAATAAGGAGGTGGAGTGCAACAGTTAAAATGCATAAAAGAAAAAAGGTGCATTGGAGAGGAATGGCGCACAGAGTACAAAAGATAGAAGAACAGAAAGTGCAAAGGATGCATGCAAGAAGACAGTGAGGCAGACAGAACAGCGAAATCTTGCAGAACAATGATGAGACTGGTAAGCTATTATTGAACATTATATCATTGTAATAAGTTTTAGTAACACATTTTCATAAAACAGGGTGGTAGGGAGGTGCTAGGGAGGACCGGTGTCCTCAGAGGTTCAAGTGGGTGCTTGAACACAGGGAGTTGGTGCTACAGAAACAGGGAGTTGGTGCTTCCTTCTAGTTGGTGCTAGAGAAACTAGGGAGTTGGTGCTTCCTTCTAGTGGGTGCTAAAGAAAATAGAGAGTTGGTGCTCTCAGCAAGTCGCATCTTGCAAAATCAGAGGTTGTAGCCTCACAATGAGTTGGTGCTCATACGTATGATAATGTAAAGAATGTAAATAATACTTATCATAAAAAGAAGAAGAGGTTTTTACCCTTTATGGGTTTCCTCGAAAAATATTTGTCTCTGTGTATCTCATATATGCGACTGATGCTAAATGTGCCATTACTTGTTTCCCTATATTATTGTGATTATCATTAAGTACCTTGTAAAGAATTTAAAAGAATCATAATTGTTTAATCACAGTAACAACTGATTCACCCCCCCCCCTTAGTTGTCCAACAATTGGTATCAGAGCCGGCCCCTTTTATCTAAGGGTAGATCCTAGAGCTTAAACATGTCAAGCCATGAAGGAAATTCATCCAATAAGGATCCTCTGTTCAATGGAACAAACGTTTCCTTCTAGAAAGTTAGAATGAGAACCTACATAATGGCTCTAGGTGCAGATGTCTGGGATGTGGTAGATACTAGTTATGTAAAGCCAGTTGTACTAGCTAATAAGGATGACAAGCTAGAATTTAGCTTCAACGCTAAGGCTATGAATGCTATCTTGAGTGGGCTTGCAGAAGCAGAATTCATAAAATTTATGCACCTAGGAACTACCAAAGAAATGTGGGACAAACTCATTAGCAGTTATGAAGGTAATGAGAAGGTAAAGGATGCCAAGCTTCAAACCTATAGAACACAATTTGAACAGCTGAAGATGAAGGAAGAGGAAACAGTTGGAAAATACTTTCTGAGAGTAGAAGAAATGGTAAATGCTATGAAAGCACTTGGTGAAAAATTGAGCAACCTTCTTTAGTTCAGAAAATATTGAGATCTCTCCCAGATAGATTTAAACTGAAGGTCTTTGCCATAGAAGAATTTAATGATATACAAACCTTGGAGTTTGATCAACTTCTAGGAACATTGACTGCATATGAAACAAGAATAGTTAAAGATAAACCCACCTCCAGAGAAGCATCATTCAAAGTTGACAAGAATGAGGATTCTTGGCCCGATGAAATTGAAGAAAAATTTGTGAAGAGACTCAAGAAGGGATCAAGAAAATACAAAGGTAAACTTCCTTTCAAATGTTTCAAATATGGTAGGATAGGTCATTTTTAAAATAAATGTCCCCACAAAATAAAGGATCAAACATATGATGATGAGGAGAAGCATAAACACATAAATTTCTTTAAGGAGAATAACTTTAAGAAGAAAAGTCTATGCGTAAACAATGATGATGATTCTTCAGATGATGAAGACAATGACTCCCCTATTGAAGATAAATTAAATGACTTCATGCTAATGGATAAATAGGATTATGATAATAACAACATAGGAAGTGATGTTAATTAAGAAGAAGTTGTGTTTGACATGGAAGGAGAACTGATCAGTGCACTGGAAGAGATTGACAAAATAAGAATTAAGAACAGAAAGCAAAGACAATTGCTGATATGGTTCGAAAAAAATAGTAAAGGACCTGATGAGGACCTTGTCCTATTAAAAGTGAAATTAGAGGAGGAAAAGAAAATTGAAGATATTCTGAAACGACAGTTATCAGAAAAGAAGGCTAGATGTGAAGCATTAGAACAAGAAGTAGTGAAAACTAGGAAAGAGATGGAGAAGTTTAAAGCATTGTACAATCATAATCTGTCAAGTATCAAAGCCTCAGAAGGATTAGCCACCATCCTAAATTAGCAAACGAATCCAAATCTGAAAACTGGTTTGGGTTATGAAGAGGGATCAAGTAGTGGTAAGGCAGGAAATAAATATCCCATCAAGTTTGTCAAAAGTACAACCAATGACAACAAAAAACATACAGAAACAAAGGAAGACAATCAGCCGCCAGGGATGAGTAAAGGAAAATGTGGCAGGACTGAATCTGTAGAACAAAGAAACAATGCACTTTCTGTTGAAAGACATCATCAGCATGGCAAAAATCAATTTGCTCAAAGAAGGCAACCACTTTCCAGGTACAAAGAATTTTTCTATGGTTATTGCTTCTACTATTCTAATTTTGGTCACAAAGCTGTAAATTGTTCCTTAAGACTTAGACATGAGCAATTAATATTTCGAAGCAATAAATACTTCCCACAACAAAGATTGATACAGCCAAGTAACAAACCTTCACAGACTGCAAATTGCCAAATTAAGTCTAGGGACATGCAACTAAGGAGGTCAAGAAATAATAAACAATCAATGAGTAGACAATGCTGCAACAATAAGTTTGACCTATTGAACAATGAGATTGAATGTTACATATGTCATAGATTTGGACATAAATCTATTGACTATCGTTTAAGGAACTAGGAACCAGATTCGAAATTCCCTGCTAAAAATGTCAAGTTTTGGAAGAAGAAAGAAAGTGACAAGTGTGGATTAGTATTGTCTGCTCAAAGAAAAAAAAACCCTTGGTATATAGATAGTGGATTCTCCAAACATATGATGGGATACAAAGGCAAGTTTCTATCTCTAAGTGAAAGAAAATCAGGAAACGTAACCTTTGGAAATGATGCTCCAGGGAAAATAAAGGGTAAAGGGATGGTGAGCTTAAGTAATGGAAAAGGAAAATCCCAAGATGTTCTACTTGTAGATGGAATAAAACATAATCTTCTTAGTGTAATTCAAATTTGTGACAGAGTATGTGAAGTGGTGTTCACGTCCAAGGACTGAAAGATAAAGTCTGTAACCTCAGGACAAGTGGTGGCCAAAGGCATAAGGACAAAAAATAATGTATATGTACTAAAAGAAAATCGAGAAGAATGTCATCTAAGAAAACATGATGAAACATGGTTATGTCATAGGAGACTTGGGCATCTAAACTTTGACCACTTAATCAAACTCAAAAATCTCGAGGCAGTAAAAGATCTTCCGAGAATATCAAAGCCCCAAGATTCAATGTGTAAACCCTACCAAGTAGGGAAGCAAAACAGGACACAATTTAAGTCCAAGAGCTTTACTTCAACAAATAAACCACTCCAGTTAGTTCATCTGGATTTATGTGGACCATCAATATAGGAATGCACAGGGAAAGAAAACTACTTCATGCTGATTATCGATGATTACTCCAGACTTACTTGGGTTGCTTTTCTTAAAGAAAAAGATGAAGCATTTGAGAAGTTTAAAATATTTAAAGATTTAACTGAGACTCAAATAGGCAAGAGGTTAAAGGCAGTAAGATCATACTGAGGAGGAGAATTTATGTCAAGATACTTCAAGGAATTATGTTATGAGCATTGGATTAAGAGAGAATACACAATCCCAAGAACTCCACAACAAAATGGAGTTGTTGAGAGGTAAAATAGAACAGTGCAGGAAATGGCCAGGTCAATGATGAATGAGAAGAACATTGGTCAAACCTACTAGGTAGAATAAATACACACAGCATTCCATGTCCTTAATAAATCTCACCTTAGACCACAAAGTGACAAGACACCTTATGAATTGTGGTTTGGGAGACCTGCTTCAATTAAACACTTCAAAGTCTTTGGGAGTAAATGGTACATAAAGAATAATGATGAGAACCTCGGAAAATATGATGATAGGGTTAATGAAATTATATTCTTAGGGTATTCTATAAATAGTAAAGGATATAGGTTCTATAATAAGAGGCTGCATAAAATGGTTGACTGTATTGATGCAAAAGTTGATGAAGGAATCCCAGCAAGAGAGATGTACAGTAATGAGTCTTCTACAGAAGACACAGCTAAAGCTGAAGATGAACAGGTCCAAGAATCATAAAATGGATATTCTGAATCAGATGAAGACTCAGACACTCAGACAGACTCAAATCAACAGTCAGCTTCAAATTCCTCCTCCAGAATCATTCAAAAGAATCATCTTGCAAGTCAGATAATTGGAGAAAAAGACAAAGGTGTACAAACCAAGAAAAAGTTAGTCAAAAACACCGAACAATCTCATATAGATTTCATATCCATGGTAGAACCTAAGAATTTTAATGAAGCCAACAAAGATGACCACTATATTAAGGCAATGAATGATGAACTTGATCAGATTGAGAAAAATAATACATGGGAGATGGTTCATAGGCATGAAGGTAAAAATGTCATTGGTTCCAAATGGATCTTTAAGAATAAATTGAATGAGCAGGGACAAGTTGTCAGGAACAAAGAAAGCCTGGTCTATAAAGGATATGCTTAGATAGAAAGACTGGATTTTGATGAAACATTTGCTCCCATAGCAAGGTTAGAAGCTATCAGAATGTTTCTTGCCTATGCTTGTCATAAAAGGTTTAAAGTCTATCAAATGGATGTCAAGTCTGCTTTTCTAAATGGATATTTAAGTGAAGAAGTCTATATGGAATAACCAGAGGGTTTCGAACTGTTTGATAACTCTGACTTAGTATGCAAGATGAAGAAAGCTTTATATGGGTTAAAATAAGCCCCTCAAGCCTGGTATAACAGACTAGATACGTATCTCAAAGAAAAAGGGTTCAAGAGAGAACTGTTGACAACAATCTGTATATTAAAACAAAGGATAATGATCTGCTCATCATATTGGTCTATGTAGATGACATCATCTTCAGATGTAATAATTATTCATTGGTACAATGGTTTGCTCCTGCCATGGAATCTAAGTTTGAAATGTCTATGATAGGAGAACTACCATTTTTTCTTGGTTTGCAAATTACTTAGAGGACTGAAGGGATGTTCATTTCTCAAGAAAAATATCTAAGAGAAATGTTGAAAAGGTTTCAAATGGAAGATTCTAAACCTGTGGGTACACCTATGGTTACTAGATGTAAATTGAGCAAGGATGATGACTCACCAGATGTTGATCAAATATCATATAGATCAATGATAGACAACCTGCTATAAATCACAACATCTCGCCCAGACATAATGCATGTTGCAAGAATGGTAGGAAGATACCAGGCTGCACCTAAACATAGTCATTTGAAATCTGTCAAAAGGATTTTCAGGTATTTGAAAGAAACAATGACTTATGGTATGTGGTATCCTCGAAATCATAATTTTCAATTAACTGCTTATTTAGACGCAGATTGGGCAAACTGTGTGGATGAGAGAAAAAACACCAGTGGAGGAGCATTCTTCCTGGGTGACTGTTTAGTAGATTGGCTTAGTAAAAAGAAGAGTTCCATTTCTTTATCAACTACATAGGCAAAGTATATTGATGTTGCTACATGTTGCACTCAGGTATTATGGACGATTCAGACACTTGCAGACTTGGAAGTAAAATGTGCAGCATCGATCCCAATTCATTGTGATAACACAAGTGCCATTAGTGTGTCCAAGAATCCTGTATTCCACTCCAAGACCAAGTATATTCCCATAAAATATCATTTTCTGAGAGAGCAAGTCACCAATCAGATTGTTCAAGTCCATTACATTCCAACCACCAAACAAATTGTAGACATCTTTACTAATACCCTAGCCAAGACACCATTTGAATATCTCAGACATAAGCTGGGTGTCATCCTGTGTCACACCTAAGAAAGTTCATCTTGTTAGGGGGAGTCTTGTATTGATTTCAGATCTGATAACTCCTACAAATACTACAAAATCTCAGGGGGAGCATGTTTCTTCTTTGACATTGATGTCAGAGGGGAAGAAAGTGTGGTAATTTCAAGTTGTGATTTCAAGGATGCTACAGGAAAGCTACAGTGGTTGCCATCAATGCCAAAGGGGGAGAATGGTGGCAATGGAAAATGTTTTACTATTTTATAGGTAGTGTATTCTTTTCATTGATGGAAAGATCAGAGTATGCATCGATGGCAAAACAGGATCAAAGTAAGTTAAGGTGTGTACCAGGGATGAGCGCACAGATGGAAGACAGATCTTGGGTGTTAGATCTGAGCACGGGGTCCGACCATCATTGGATCCAGGAGAACCTACACATTCTCTAAAGTACAAGGTGAAGCGGGCTCACAAAATCCCAAAATAAGGAGGACCATCCATCTCCAGGTAGGACACGTGGACACAAATCAACATTTCCTTGACTAGAAAGTCAAAGGAATGACATGCTCCAACCTTTTAACTCATGGAGTCATGAAATGCGAAACCCTGAAATCACGATTACGACACAATGAAGGCTTGTGAATTTGTGAAACAATCTTAACTGTCAATTCAAGTTTTGATATGGACCATTGATCCGAATCCTTTTTTAGGAATTTTGGCTACCGGGAGATAGAGAGGTCAGAGTCCTGAAGTGTCGAAATGTGAAATCCCAACAACCTGAAATATGTGCATCACTCAAAGTTTTGAATACCGGGATTTTGGCTACCCGGAGATAGAGAAGTCAGAGACTCTCAACATTAGGAGTCCCAAAGTGCTGAAATGCAAAATCCTGAAAACCCGAAATAGGTGAATCACTCAAAGTTTTGAATACCGATATTTCAGCTACCAGGATATAGAGAAGTCAGAGACTCTAAACATCAGGAGTCCCGAAATGCCAAAAAGAGAAACATCGAAATTCCAGAAGTAGGCACATCATACCGGGATTTCGGTTACTGGGAGATGGAGAAGGCATAGACTCTCATCATAAGGAGTCTCAAACTGCTGAAATGTGAAATCCAGAAACAGACACATCAACAAACCACATCAGAAAACCACGTCAGCTAAGGACACATGGCACAATCAGACAATGACAAGTGTCAAGCTGATTCAACATTTCAGGCACATGTAAGTCATGAATCAGAGTGACATGTGGTAGCTATTCAACATGTGTCAATCCACGTATGATGTCAGCAGGTTTACATCACTTCGAAACTTTCTATTTTAGGGTTTTACACAACAAGCAAAAACTCCACCATCATGATGTCTCGAACTCTGAAATACCGAAAGGGACCATTGTGAGTCTCAAAAAAATCGAAGGGAAAAACACCAAAATCCCATCAACCATCCATCTCAGTGGGTTATGTGAACCATTTGATCACTTCAGAGATTTTGTGATCATGAATTTTATAATGTTGGAGTCACGATGACTCGAAAGGGAAAAATGCCAAAATCATGAAACTTGAAGTCACAGAATGATAAAGACTCCATACCAGAGTTTCAGATACTGGGAGTCGGAGGAGTCAAGAGTGAAGACTCTTCATCTCAGGAGTCCCAGAATCATGAAACCTGAAGTCACGAAATGTTGATTCACTGAAAAGAGAAACGTGGGAGTACCAGACCGTTGATATAACTCCATTTCGAAGCTCCAAATACTGAAAGTTGAAGTGTCGATAAACTTGATCACACGAATGTCGAATTGTCGAAAAGTTGAAATGAGTAACACAGTTAGGCTCAACAAGAGGTCACAGCCCTTGGTCACATCGACAGAAGCTGGGGGAAGGAGTTAAGCTCCTTTTCAGAGTTTTGGGGGTCGAGAAATGGAGAGAACTAAAATCCTCCACCACAGTGATCCCAAAATGCCAAAGAGCGGAATGTCGAAATGAATGTAAGATCACATGGAGCCAATCCAATGGTGCAGGTGAATTTGGGCATGATCGAAGGGATAATATTGCTCCTCATAGTGTAACTTATAGAAACCACTGATGGTTTCTGCTAGAGGACTCGAAGACACTTTATCATGATTGATAGAGAAGGTGAAGAGTCTCAAGGGATCTGCCAGCAGAAAAAAGACTGTTCATGGAGGCGATTGATAGTTGGATGAGCATTGGAGCCTGTAACAGAAGATGAAGAATCTCAACTGATGGTGCAGTGAAGCAATCTGATTATGACACCCAGTGATGATGGACAGATGGCATGAACAAAATGAGAAGCTGAAGAGTTACCATGATGAATAGGCAGAGCACTCGACATGCAAAGCATGCAGAACCATTGCATACAGGGAATGCACAAGATGCATAGGGAGGATAAGAATGTGGACAGGAGAAGAGATTGGGGTTGTTGTTTTTGTGAGTGATGCAGGTGTAAAGAAGGAGGTGGAGTGCAGCAGATGAAATGTACAAAAGACAAAAGGTGCATTGGAGAGGAATGGCGCACAAAGTACAAAATATAGAAGAACAGAAAGTGCAAGGGATGCATGCAGGAAGATAGTGAGGCAGATAAAATAGTGAAATCTTGTAGCATAGTGATGATATTGGTAAGCTATTGTTGAACATTATATCATTGTAATAAGTTTCAGTAACACATTTTCATAAAACAGGGTGGTAGGGAGGTTCTAGGGAGGACTGATGTCCTCAGAGGTTCCAGAGGGCGCTTGAACACAGGGAGTTGTTGCTTCCTTCTAGTTGGTTCTAAAGAAACTAGGGATTTGGTGCTTCCTTCTAGTTGGTGCTAGAGAAACTAGGGGGTTGGTGCTTCCTTCTAGTGGGTGCTAGAGAAAATAGAGAGTTGGTGCCCTCAACAAGTGGCATCTTGCAAAATCAGAGGTTGTAGCCTCATAATGAGTTGGTGCTCATATGTATGATAATGTAAAGAATGTAAATAATACTTATCATAAAAAGAAGAAGAGGTTTTTACCCTTTATGGGTTTCCTCAGGAAATATCTGTCTCTGTGTATCTCATATATGCGACTGATGCTAAATGTGTCATTGCTTGTTTCCTTGTATTATTGTGATTATCATTAAGTGCCTTGTAAAGAATTTAAAAGAAGCATAATTGTTTAAGCATGGTAACAACTGATTCACCCCCTGTTCTCAGTTGTCCAACACAAATGGTGTGAGGAAGCCACATCATCATCCAAGTTTCACATTTGACTACGAATTGCAGGTGTACACTAAAGGACATGTGCATGTGTCAAATATCGCTCACACACCAACATCCAAGCATCGACACCATCAAATGAAAATGATGAGAAGGATGCACATATCATAACGCCCAGGAGATAATTGATGATGAGTTATTTTTATTTTAATAAGCGCAAAAATGCAGGCCTGAGTGTCAGTATAGAGCTATTGAAAGAGTTTTGGTTTTATTGTGAAGTTCAAATGGAAAAACATCGGGCTCGTAAGAAGAGAGCTATGTTGAATGATACAATAATAGAGCCTAGGTGAAATTACCCTATTCCACACATACTCAATATGCAACCCATCATGCATTGATCAAAGACTAAACCATCTCAAAAATTACATGTAGTATGACTAGATTAAACCTTATCATGACAACTTCATTGGATATGGTTATAAGAAAATGTGCATGGGGAAAGAAGGGCTTCAGGATCCCCACTTCTGAGACTGATGGACATAGTTTTATTATAGGGATGATTCATCAAATCCCATGATCTCCATTGATAGGACTGGGTACCCAAACTGTAATTAGTCATATCAATTAACGTCTTGTCAGATGTGATATCACAGAAGCCAATGCTTCCACCTGGTGATCTCTCCTCGAACTCATTGACCAAGCATTTTTATTTAAAGAACAAGTGAACAGGCATTGGAATGATGCACTCAGGCCATCGAACATGAGGGTGGCAGTTCAAACGTCTTGGATGCGATATCGAGTTGTATGAAAAATGTGTCTTGAAGACATATGCTAATGAATATTGGTGGGAGCACTCAGATCACAATTCCTAATGTAATCAATGATGCATATTAATATCAGGGGGAGAAAGTAACCGATGTTTAAATTTCCTAACGAGTCACGATATGAAAATAGTGGTAAAGCAGCTGAGGTATGTGGAAACTCATGGTTTATATCGGGGATGTGAATGATCCAGGGGATCAAATTTTGCTCAAAAAATTCAAAGTGTTCGAAATCGCTTCAAATCAAATGAGAGCGTAGGCCTCATCGTTACGAACCCAACACAACTCTTTTGGGTTCAAAAGGACGTCAAGAGCAAGAGATATCGCATTTTGTTCAAAATGACAAACAGGCAAAAAAAGGGATGCTGACTGTATAGTCCATATAGTCCGTACGGACACTGACATGGTAGGCCATATGACACATGGCAGGTTGTACGACATGTGGTAGGAAGCTATTGGGACAGTTGGCATGTGACATGGCTTGTTGGAAGTGAACAGGATGGCAACACATGGCCCAATCAATGGCTGCCATGTCTCACCTATTTATTGGATTAAAATCTTTGCACTTGGTAGTAGTCGACCCCGTGACCTCCGGGAAGGGTAAATCTTTGGGAAAGGATACCCAACCGACGTGCCCACACATGTTACTTAACATGTATATGCATTGTAATATATTTGAATTTGCATAAATGAGTGTTGGGGCGTGAACCGGGCCGGGGCTAAGCCCCGACCCATGGTTATATATATGCGTTGCATACGACTGGTGCTACGGGCGGTTAAACCCACCGTAATATATGTTGTAACCATTTGAAATGCACACATTTTGATATAACATGTGACCAATGTGTATGCACGTGGGTTTAACCTTATGGTTTTGTAAATGGTTTGAACTTTAGCCCTGTTGTTTATTGTGCACAGTCATGTGGTGACCATGTGCCCATGGGCCTTGGTAGTTAAAGGTCAGCGCGTAACCGTTTGACAGTTTGAATCAGTTGTGCAGTTGTGCCTGGTGCCAAGTTTTTACACTTTAAAATGCGTGTGGGCTAGGTTGAGCCAACAAGGGTGCATTTTGTAGATGCAGAGACAACAAGATTGAAGGGGGGACTTCCAGGAAGCCGATCTTCTTCATTTTTTGGTCAAACGAGGTGCCGAAAAAGCCCAGCTAGGAGTTTTTGGACGTTTTGAAGCCATTGGAGCAGTCTATTTGTCATTTTGAGCATTTTAAATCACATTTTTGAGCACTTTGAGAAAATAATACAAATGATCCATTGGAAGCTAGACCAGGAGATGTAGCCCAAGAGAGGGGTGAACTCCTTTATCATTTGTTGTGTTATGTGTTTTCTATTCACTGATTTTTCTACTATTTATATACATATTGAATGAGTGAATCCTATTAAATTTTCATTGCAAAGTTGATCCATTTGCATTTAAACACATAAATTTTACTTGCAAAATTTTTCAAGAATACAAGTCTTCTTCATTTTTAGATCAAGTTGGAATTAGAGCATAGGTTTTTGAAGACTTGATTATTTGAAAGTGTTTTGTTTTCTAATGCTCACAAGGTTGAAACAAACAAGAGGATAAGTTCAACTTGTAGAGCCAAGTTCTCATCCTTCAAGGAGGAAGCATATATCATCACTGCAAGTTTCAAGGAGGCATTCACCAAGTATGGCTCATGAAGAGAGTCATGAACATGTTCCTGCAGAGGATGGAGATCTCATAAAGGTTGTCATGGAAATGAGAGAGATGATGAAGATCTTGATGGAAAGGAATACAAGGTTGCTAGGTGAAGGCTCCAACCCTTCAAAGAACAAGGGAGATAGTGGTGATAAAACTCCAAATGGAAATGGAGGGAATGGTGCTTCTCCACCACCCTCTCCTCCATCTTCTTCTTCTTCTTCTTCTTCTTATTCTTCTTCTTCTACCAATTCAAGACCTCTTCCGAACTCTCCAAAGGGACATGGTAAAACTCCTTCACAAATTCCTTCGTTAAAGCTTGATATTAAATTTGAATTTCCAATATACAATGGAGAAGTTAATGCTAAGAAATTGGATAATTGGATTTGTCAGATTGAGGTGTATTGTAGGATACAAAAAATTCAAGATGATGAAACTAAGATTTAGCTTGCTTCTTTAATATTGGATAGTGTAGCACTCATTTGGTGGGAATCCAAGACTCAGGAGGACATGAAGAAACATGGTAAAATTTTAACCTCTTGGAATGATTTTATTGTTGCAATGAAACGACAATTTTACCCATTGGCATATATGCAAAAGGCTACTATGGATTGGCAAAATTTTAGACAAGCTAAAGGACAGAATGTGAAAAGATTTACTCAAGAATTTAGGAGAAGAGATTTGGTTTTGGGAGTAGATTTGTATTCTCAAGAAACTTTACTCAAATACATTGGAGCTTTACATAGTTATTTGAGACATACTATACGCATGTTTAATCCTTCAAATCTAGATGAAGTTTGTGTTCAGTCCACTCATTTGGAAGCAAGAGGAAGGAATGAAATGCATGAGGGTAACAAGAAGCCTTTCAGCCATGGAGACAAAGGAGAGAGGAAGTTCAAGGGCAATGGCAAAAAGAATGTTGTTGTTAAGAAAGAGGGAGAAAAATTCACATGCAAAAATTGTTCAAAAGATGGCCATGATGAAGACCATTGTTGGAAACTTCATCCTGAAAGAAGACCCAAAAAGTTTGGCAACAAAGGGAAGTCAAAGA
>ML778965.1:1008866-1035510 GCA_009831015.1 Picea engelmannii
CCCCCCCCCCCCCCCTCCGCTTAAACATAGAAAGGCGGGGGGGCTCCAGAATCCAATGTGCATCGTTGATCAGGGCACTCTAATTCCTATCGTCCATATTTGCTTGCCATTTAAATACAAGCGCATTTTGCATCCCGAACTTAGGGCAAGTGGGTTTTTTACCCACTCCTTCGCATTTTACCCCCCCTTACAAGAAATGTCGCTAACAGTTTGTTTGAATGGATGGTAATGCTTTTTGGACTTTGCAATGCACCTGCTACTTTCATGAGAGTTATGAATGATGTCTTAAGGCATTTTCTTGATGATTGTGTTATTGTCTACTTGGATGATATTTTGATCTTTAGCAAATATCGTGAAGAGCATGTTAAACATGTGAAACAAGTTTTGGATGTTTTGAGAAAGGAAAAGTTGTTTTTGAAGATGTCCAAATGTGAATTTGGAAATACTTTTCTTGTTTACTTAGGGCATATTGTTGGTAGAGGAGAATTGAAAATTGATCCCTCCAAGGTCAAAGTTATATTGGAATGGCCCAAGCCCAGCAATGTGACAAGGGTAAGAAGTTTTTTGGGAGCATCCTAATATTGGAGAAAGTTTATTGCTAACTTTTCTTCCATTGCAGCTCCATTACATGCAGTGAAAAGTGTCAAGCAAGTTTTTCAATGGGGAGGCAAGAAACAAAAGGCTTTTGATACTTTGAAAGAGAAGACCAGTTCAGCGCCAGTTCTTGCACTTCCAAATTTAAGACAACCTTTTGAAATCCAAACAGATGCAAGCAATTATGCAATGGGAACAGTTTTGCTACAGCATGGTAAGCCCATTTGTTTTCATTTTGAAACTTTTAATTGTGTCGTGATTAACTATCCTACTTATGATAAGGAGTTGTATGCATTGGTACAAAGTGTAAAAAAATGGAAACATTATTTGTTGGGGAAAGAAACCATTGTTCACACCGATCATCAACCACTGCAATACTTACAATCACAAAAAAAGATACAACAAGCTAGGCACTTCAGATGGATGGGTTTTCTACAATAGTTCCACTTGGTTATTAGGTATAAGAAGGGAATTTATAACAAAGTTGTTGATATTCTTTCAAAGCCTATTATTAGTGCTTCAGTTATTCTTAAGCATAGTCCTATCATGCATGAAAGTTATGTTGAGCAATATGCTTTGGATGCTGATTTTAAAGAAGTATATTAAACTTTGTCATTCTAACCATGTTGAGGAATTGGATTACCATGTGCATGATAATATGTTGTATCATCTTGGCAAGCTATGTATTCCACAGGGGGAAAGAATCAACATTATAAGAGAAGCCCACTGTGTAGGCAAGACAATGGCTAATTTGCAAAGATACTGCTACTGGCCTAAAATGAATGAAAGAGTTTCAAGATATGCTCAAGGATGTTCGTTATGTGCCATAAGTAAACCTAGCAATCGAAAGTTGGGTTTGTATACTCCACTTCCGGTTCCTTCTTGTCCTTGGGAAAGTATTTCCATGGATTTTGTAGGAGGTCTACCTATGTCAAAAAAAATCATGATTATCTTTATGTTGTGGTTGATCGATTTAGCAAAATGCGTATTTTGATGCCTTGTATGAAGCAAGTTACATCCGAACAAATGGCACAAAAGTTCTTTCAAAATGTTTGGGTGCATTTTGGATTGCCTAAATCCATTATTTCTTATCGAGATTCTCGATTTGTTGGAATTTTTTGGCCGAGCTTATGGGCACTCATGGACACCAAACTAAAAAAGAGCACAACTTTCCATCCACAAACAGATGGTTAGACAAAAGTGGTAAATCAAAAAGTGGTGCATCTTCTTCATGCTTATTGCAAAAAGAATCCTAAACTTTGGGATGAGCATTTACACTACATTCAACATGCTTACAATCGAGCTAAGCACTCTTCAACTCAAACGTCGCCATTTGAAGCATGTTTTGGCTATTTGCCCAAATCTCCTTTAGATTTTATCTTTGGGAAGGATATTTCTATTGAAGGTCAATATGAAATTAATAGGGCAGAAAAGTTCATTGAACAAATTCAGTCGATACATCAAATGGTGCAAGAGCAGTTGGAAAAGAGTCAAGCCAAGTACAAAACGAGACATGAAAAGCATCGCGTTGATCACAGTTTCCAAGTTGGAGATGAAGTTTGGATTTACATCAGTAAGGAGAGGCTTAAAGGAGAAGGTAAAAAACTCAAACCAATTCGATATGGTCCTTTCAAGATTATCGACAAGATTGGTAACAATGCCTTCCATTTAGATTTGCCTCCTTATATCCAAATATATGCAGTTGCTAATGTTGAGAATTTGAAATTGTATGAGACTCTATTGATTGATGATCATGGAGAGCATGTTCAGATTCCTTCTATAGATGATTTTTCCCCAGAGTATCTTACAGAACTGCACGAAGACACCATCCTTGATAGGAGAATTAGAACTTCAAAATGAGGAAATGTGGAATATCTTCAAGTTGGTCTTAAAGGCACAAATCCAAGCAAAGCCAATTGGATTGAGGTTGGAAAGGTGAGGGAGCTATACCCTCATCTTCAGATAGACTGAAAATAGTCTTTTGGAGGTCCAAAAGCTTTCCAATGGGGAGGTGTGATCTAGGGGATCAAATTTTGCTCAAAAAATTCAAAGTGTTCGAAATCACTTCAAATAAAACGAGAGTGTAGGCCTCATCATTACCAACCCAACGCAACTCATTTGGGTTCAAACGGGCATCAGGAGCGAGAGATATCGCGTTATGTTCAAAATGACAAACAGGCAAAAAAATGGATGTTGATTGTACAGTTCGTACAGTCCATATGGATGCTGATGTGGTAGGTCGAACGACATGTGGCAGGCCATACGACACATGGCAGGTAGCTATTGGGACAGTTGGCATGTGACATGGCTTGTTGGTAATGAGCAAGATGGTGACACGTGGCCCAATCAATGGTCGCCACGTGTCACCTATTTATTGGATTAAAATCTTTGCACTTGGCAGGAGTCGACCCTGTGACCTCCGAGAAGGGTAAATCTTTGGGAAAGGCTACCCAACCGGTGCACCTGCACATGTTACTTAACATGTATATGCATTGTAATATATTTGAATTTTCATAAATGAGTGTTGGGGCATGAACCAGGCCGGAGCTAAGGCCCGGCCCATGGTTATATATATACGTTGCATACGACCAGTGCTACGGGCGGTTAAACCCACCGTAATATATGTTGTAACCATTTGAAATGCATGCAGTTTGATATAACATGTGACCAATGTGTATGCACGTGGGTTTAACCTTATAGTTTTGTAAACAGTTTGAACTTTAGCTCTGTTGTGTATTTCATGCGATCATGTGGTGACCATGTGCCCATGGGCCTTGGTAGTTAAAGGCCGGCACATAACCATTCGACAGTTTGGACCGGTTGTGCAGTTGCGCCTGGTGCCAAGTTTTTATGCTTTAAAATCCGTGTTGGCTAGGTTGAGCCAACAAGGGTGCGCTTTGTAGATGCAGAGAGAGCAAGCTTGAAGGGGGGACTTCCAAGAAGCCTATCTTCTTCAATGTTTGGCCAAACGAGGTGTCGAAAAAGCCCAGCTAGGGGTTTTTGGATGTTCTGAAGCCATTGGAGCAGTCTATTTGGAATTTTAAGCATTGTAAAGAACATTTTTGAGCACTTTGAGAAACTAATACAAATGATCCATTGGAAGCTGGACCAGGAGATGTAGCCCAAGAGAGGGGTGAACTCCTTTATCATTTGTTGTGTTATGTGTTTTCTATTCACTGATTTTGCTGCTATTTATATGCATCTTGAATGAGTAAATCCTATTAAAGTTGTGTTGCAAAGTTGATCCATTTGCATTTAAACACATAAATTTTACTTGCAAAATTTTTCAAGAATACAAGTCTTCTTCATTTTTAGATTAGTGAATGATGTGATTGAAGCTGCCCACAACACTCATTAATATCACATACAAGTCAAAGTTGAAAATTAGCACTAAGCCTTGAAGGAGGAAACAAAATTTTCCCAATGCGCAATACACACACACCATTCTAAAAGGAAGCTTCATTTTCATTTTATTTATTTAAAATTTTCCTCTAAAATTATCTCATTTCCTATGAAAAAGAAGCCTCCTTGTTTTCAGGAAACACCATTGTCATTTTTGTGGGGGAACCGTTGCAAAAAATATTGGAAAGGCAGTTGGCCCGAGAAATGCGTTGTTTTTACCTGAGGTACCCTATGAAGTTTTGAGACAGATTGCTCGGTTATTAAATCCAAGTTTTCATTATGCCCACTCTACTTTATGATGAGTTAATTAATATACTTTCTTTCATTGATGTTTTATGAGTGTTTTTCTAAATCATTGTTAAAATTTGCTGCAATACCAAAGAGTACCTAGAATTAGCGTGGAAGCTATGATAAATATTATACTCATCAAATATTACAGTTTGTAATGCATATGTGCGATTGCTTACAAAAGTTGTGTGGTGATTCAAGGCTAATAAAGTGTTTTAGTCACCCAAGTTTCTAAAGGTTGAGGTGTCGCTCACCATGGACAATTGCTATACAGAGCTAGACAGTCGTGAACGAAGTTCCCTTTCATTACAGCTAGATTGATGCTCGTCTATGATATTATTTATTTGGATATACATTGCTGATGTATTTCATGATTTAGTGTTGTATGTTACATCCATTACGATGGTATTATTACCTATTGATAAAGACCCAACAACCATTTGCAAAACTAAGACATCGGGTCGGAGCTAAAATTCCTATTCACCATGAACAAGGAATCTATTCAAAGGCTAACACAATATGAGTGCATAGCCATGTCAAGCATCTGAGTGGTTGATTGTAGGTACTCTACGAAGTATCATAAGATTAATTAAAAATTATATTTTACCAATGGATAATGGTGATAGGTCAAATAAGGTTACACACATGTTTTGGGAACAACCCAATGGATAGGCACTCGGTCTACCATTCTTTGCTACCTCATAGGGAGGATATAATCCCCAGTTGGAGCCCATGTTATCACCATATAATTTTTTATGGAATCCAAGTCTCGGGACTTAGAAAGGGGCTAAGCCAGTGTAGAGACATGATAAACTGGAAGACAGGGACACATCTAGCGGAATAAGGCTAAATCTAGTGGGGGCACAAATTTGACTAGACCCAGTGGGCCACATATTGTAGGCACCAAAGATCAATGATCAGAGGCCATATCGGGTGAAGAAATAGCATGAAAATTAATTATTTGAAAGCGGGCCGATGAAAATACCATGGTTTTGGCTCAAGACCATGTGGAGCCACTGGATGCATATTGGGGAGAAAAGAAGTCTACCTCAAACCTCTTTGCCTCGTCCCCAAAATTTTTGAAATACAAGAGCTACAAATATTTCTGCGAAATGGATAGCGAAAGTAAGTTGGCGGTTAAAACCATTTGCATATGAATTTAATCAATTTCACGCATATTAGTTTTCAAGTCTCAGTTTCCATGATTTCAAGTAATTTTGACCAGTCATCTTCCAAGGTGAATTATGGGAAAACCAAAGAACATTTTGAGAAACCAAAAGAGGTTTATACTCAACACTAGAAAAATAAAAATAACCTCTCCCATATTTCTCATAGCTATTACATGCTGGGAGAATCGAGGACATATTAGAGACTTACATTTATGGATTCAAGATTTTCTTCTAGGAAGACATATTTTTCAAGTGCAGATCCCGGAAAGATGGAGAAACATTTCACAAAACCAAGAGAGTTTTTTTCTCATGACAATCTTATATACAAAAACCTCCCCCATAATTTATACAGGTGTCATGAATTGGGAGTTTCGAAGAAATCTTTGAACCCTTATTTTCAGTTTTCATGATTTACTGTTCAAGACATGTTTTTGCAGCATGTGTTCTAGCCAGTTGGAGATGAATTTGGAGAAAAAAAGATATTTTTTTCTTCATAATGATCTTATCTACAAAAACGGTTCTCAGATTTTACATAAGTATTACGGTTTGAGATTTATAGGTGGCACTTTGAAGTCTATTTTTTCATGTAAATGGTTTCCAAATGAAATGTTTCTTTATTTGTAATCGGTATGGAAATGAAAGGACTCATTGTTTTTATAAATGTTAAGAGATACGTATGTATCAGGGTTGGAAGAAGTGCAAGGGAACCTTTTTGTTGTTTCTGAACTCAATTGTAATTTTATGGAGTTGAATTGAATACACATGCAGAAGATTTTGAAGTCTCTATGAAAAGATTCTAATGGTGGTGATATGAATTTTGTCTCCTTTCATTTTATGTATTTCCTGTGTTATTTTATTCCATTTACATTTTCTTCTGTTTAAATTGGAGAGTTAAAGGCCCATAATTCATCTTGTGATGCTCTTGACTTAAACAATTTAACCTGTGTAATTTTCTTCCTAACTAATTTCGAATTCATTTCAGTAATGCTCTGATGCAGTTATTTGTTTTCTCCTTCCTCTTACCACTCTGATTAAACTCAACTTACAACTCAGATTCATTGCCTCATTTAACCTTTATCCTCTGGAGAGTTCTATTGGTCATTCATTTTTTTCATTCACTTTCATAATTTTGACTCCATAGACCTAAGTGTCCCTCCCCTTCCTTGCCAACAACTTTATAAAACCCCCCCAAAACAAACTAAATCTAGCCATCGATTGCCAAAGAAATATCAAGTGACACGAGATATCCCTCTCTGAGTTGAGTAGGCTAGTGCCCAGCTCTAAAGTAGGTTGAAACATTTACCTCAATCGTTTGTCTATCAACCAGACAAAATTTACAGAGTGCTAACATACCAAAACCTAGTAGAATTTGCGAGATGTTTAGTGGGAACTGAGGGTAAGGATGGTTGGGCATAGGGACAGGTGGAGCTTGAGGGTTCCCTTGGTTATTCCCTCCTCTCCATCCTTGAAGCCAAGGATGGTGATATTGTGTTGACCAGTTTTTCCAAATTGATGAGTTCCACTGTTGTGGTTGTTGATAATAAGGTGGAACTTGAGGTTGTAGACCTGGGTATGTAGGTTGATTCCTAGGCTGCCATGGCCTCCTAGGTGCATAAGAGGACTCCCTAGGATCCCCACTTCTATATATGGCTAACAAAATAGGAAATGATTGACATTTCTCAGTTGAGTGGTCCTCCATGCAGAAGCCACAAACTGAAATTTTATCTAATGGGAATTCCCTTGAGGAATGCTTCCTCCTGCATCTTGGAAAAAATATGCTCATTGCTGCATTTTCATCCTCCTATTTCTTTTTAATTTTTAGGGTGTCCAACTAAGAACCTTTGTTCTTAAGATATATATTTTGAAGTTCTCTAAAAGGTTCCATATCTCCACCCTTTTGATACCACCTGAACTAATTGGTTTTAAGTTTCTACTATAAGGATCCCGAACATTCTTCCTTGTTTTATCTCTACTCCTCGAGTAATTATTACATATTTCACAAATTTTAGAAAATGGTTTATGGGATATGTCACCTAAGGCCATCAGGTTAAGTATATTTAGGTATTTGTCTGAAAACCTCTTAATTAAAAGAGCCCTGATTGCATCGTCTGGAAGGTCATGGGTCTTTGATTTCTTTGATATATAATCAAACTATTCCATATAATCCTCAAGATTCTCGTCCTCTAATTGTTGGATTTTTAAAATATCATTACGAGAATCCTTGGATTTGCAGTAATATTGGTAATTATTAAGGAATACATATTTCATGGCTTCCTGAGATCTAATACCGGATTCTCCCAACCCCATGACCCATATTAGTGTAGAGTCATTGAGGGTGGAAGGAAAGAGTTTTAGTTTTTGGGGATCTTGTAAGTAGTTGTAGCTCCTACACAAGATGTTGAACTCAAATAGGAAGGTATATAGGTCTTGACTTCTTTTACCATAAAAGGTGGGTAGTGCCGAGAGGGGAATATTTTTCATATTGGCATTTTGTGTGGTGTCCAAAATTCAAAACTAGAAGGTGGTTTCGATTTGGTTTCCATCTTCTTCTCCCTCCTCATGTATTACATTGTTGTGATCCTCTTGATCATCCATACTGGTTTGGTTTCCAAAAAGACAATACCTAGATGGTTTTATCCTCAAAGATAACAAAGTATCCAAAGTTTCTTGTCTAAGAAAGGTATCCCTCTGATGGGAAGGTCTTCCGACTTCTTGGATGTCTAGGACTCTACTCGAGCCAGTTGAGATTATTGGTGCCAAAGTTTCTAGTTCAATTTAAGAAACAATTATATTGGTTGAACTACCAAATTGATTATTCACCTGTTCAGGGTCTATGATGTCTAAAAAGTTAGGGTCTCTTGATGGTGGTGAAAAAAAAAAAGGTTGTGTTGGTTGGTTCTATGGAAGGCTTGAGTGCTCTTGCTTCTTGTCCCACTATTATTGATGCTTAAATTTTTTGTTCTATAGTTCTCCCTATTTTAGTCTCTTCAGAGACTTCTTTAGCTCTTTGGGTTGAGCTAGCTCCTTCTTTTCGGTATTGGTCTACGACATTTATGAGTGGAATGTTCCTTCCCTCGAAAAGGTTGGAAGGAACCTTGGTGGAAAGGACTGATTTGGTTTTGTTAAGCCCTAAATAGTCGCTCATTACCCCTTAATTGGGGCATATTACATTAGTAATGTTATTTTATTTATGTCGGATTTATTCCATTAGTTGTAATTATACCTCATAGTCTCCTATATATACCAAGGAGACATTTTCATTTTGAATAATCTTGGAATTGAACATTTATGTGGGCATAAGGAGGTTTCCCTCTCGAAGAGGATTATTATATGAATTTCTCTCTTTTTCAAGGCATTGATTACTTATTCTGAGGTTTTCTATACTATATTGATATTTGGTTCCTAACATATGGTATCAGAGCTCAAGGTCTTGGGGTTTCTTTGCTACATCCAAGACACCTTGGAATTGTCACTATAACTTTGTTTCTACAATGTTTCAAAAGGGATGGCTTGGAGGATATTTAGTAGATAGATCAAGGTATGTTGGGTTAAAGTTTCATCTCCTGAGGCCTTATAATTTTGGAGATACACCCTGTGCAAGATAGGGTTCTGGAATCATCATGAACTGAGTCATTGCAGAATTTTCGCTATTAAAAAGTTTCTGTAATGTTTCAGACGCTAAAATATAGAGGATATTCAGAGAATTTAGTAAGGTATCTATGGTAAAACTTTTATATTTTGCGTCATCTTTCATTTGTAGATACACCCTGTGGAAGATAGGTTATTTGACTAGTCCTATTGACAAGTCTCAAGAAGGTGTTCTAAGTAAAATAATCATAATGTTTTACTAGAGTATCTGAATTGAGTGAGACTAGTTACATTGGATAGTGGATAGTCTGTAGTATTTCTGGTACGAGTTTTAGAACTGTATATCAATTATTTTGTGTGGGGCATGCTATACAAGTGAGATCTCCAGGAAAGGCCAAAAATAAGCAAGTTGTGGGGAAGTTACCCTAAATTCCACTTGGCACATTCAATTGTGATCAGACCTGTGGAATTGGAGAGAAGAAATATCAGAGACCTGCAAAAAATAAAATTTAATACTTAGAAGGGCTGAAATTTTTGAGATACAATAAAAGGAAGATTGTCTAGTAGAACCACCTCAAAATCAAGGTTTAAGGTGATACTTGGCCAAAATGCCACCAAAAAAGGGAACTTCTACACCAAATATGTAATATCCCTCGACTGAACCCAATTGTAAAGGTAATACAAATATACTTAAGCCGGTGAGTTATTTTGACCTCATTTGGTAATGCATGTCATGTGGCATAGTGCGCGCATGAACTACACAGTAAAATGATGTAATATGCACATTCCAGGATACCATTCACAGTAACTAAGGTGCGCGTAGTATGGAGGACAACGATCCTCATGTATATGATATGTGTTATAGGCTGGTGAGCCGGTTATTATAAGTCGGGATGCTTATGTTTTGGTATTAGGCCGGAACGACTAGATGTCAAGGGCTAATTCACCTACTTTGTACATGAATCATGATTAATATAAAATACATCGATGCATGTAGACCAAACATTATAAAAGAGATGGGGGACTAAAATTCACCAGTTAGGGAAAAGGAGGGCCAAAAGTCAAGGGAATATTATATTAATATTTCCTAAAACATAAAGTATGGATATTTATTTTATCCTAAGTTCTAAAGTTGGGGACAAGTGGACCAAAATAACTTCTGATATGACAAGTGTTAAGTTGGGGACATGCATTCATATCATGGGGGAACTTATCTCATTTCAGAGACTTCTCACAGATACCTTACCAGCAATCGGACAACCATCATTCTCACCATCACTTTCCACGAAGAGTTCACAGTGAATCTCCTCCACACTTAGTTATCCAGTCAATGATTCCATGACCATTTCACTCATGCATTATGTTATCCTTGAGACAACCATTTCACCATTCCAGAGCCTGTTTCCATAGCCTTTTTGGTTGGTGTACTTGGTTATCTTGGAGCAAGATTGAAGAAGCGGGTTGTCAATCCCATGAGAAATTCTCTGAGCGAGAGAATTGTTGGAGATTGATTCCTGAAGGTGCTAGACTACACCTACAGTTCTCTGAGACTTCCGGTTTGGCCTATTGTTGAAGCCATGGAAGGGAAGTGGGGCAGCCAAGGGACTGTTGAGAAGATAAGGAGCACATTTCCTTGGGTGGGATAGGAATGTGGGGAATGAGAGGTTGTAGGTTGTTAGTTGAATGAGGACCTGAGACAAAGTCTTTCCTATTGTCCATGAGCCTTAGCTTGGATAGGAACCCTTTACCCTAGGTGGAGTTCAGGCCCATCTTGGGGGTGACTCACTGTTGAGAGTGATGAACAGTGTAGTCTATGGCTAGGAGGTTCTTGGATGGTCTGTACATAGTTGGTGACAATATTTCCAAGATAAGTACTAGTTGTATGATAAAAATGATATGTTGCTTGTTATTTACATGCCTATGTTACGATTTATAATATATGTGATTATAATTGCCTGTATGTTTATGGGTAATTCTCTGTAAATGTTTCATATCTGTAGTTACTTTTATTTCAATATAAAAGTCATATGCTACAGAAAGTAATTGTTTGTTTATGTTTATATGTAAATCTTTCACGATCATGTTGTATTTATATGTCTTAGTTGCATGCAGTTTAAAGAGTAAATTTATGTGGCATTGCCTAGTTGACTACTGGGTATGCTACTGTATGTTCCATAGTATGGGAATAAAAGCATTCCCTAGAGTAGCATGGCCCATCTTGAAGGCTGGGAATGTTACCGACTGGTGTCAGAGCATGAGTGGTTGCTCCAGAGTAGCACACCCTGGCCTGAGGTTGGTCGGGGGAACGTTACAGAATGGTATCAGAGATTTGGTTCAACACTAAGCTTGGATGGGCCAGAGGGGTTCATTTGAAGTGAATATTCACATAAGATTAACTTCGAAGTGACTTGAATTGGAGTCACGGAGTGTCCATGGAAAAAGTTGGCATGCCAGTGTGCACGGTAAATTGTGGTGCCATGTAGAAGAATATTATGTGTAGATGCACGTGCTGAATTTAGCTTGGTGCGGTGAGCACACACATAGTAATGTGCACATGGGGTGCACAAGTATTTCTTAATGTAAAGGAGTTTGGTTGGTAAGTGCAAAAGTATGAGTATAATTTTTTTTGCGACAGTGTATTTAGTAGTGTGCGTAGATAATTGGACACAATGGAATATGTTGAAATCGACATGGTGCATGCATGGGAAAAAATGCATGGGGAATGTCGATGTGCGGTACCAAAACTGTGTGCAGTGGATATTGGCACACAATGCAAGAGTAGTGTGTGTGAGTTGTTGGTGCGACGAAGAAGAAATGCACAGTAGATTTAGGTGCGTGGAAAATCATTTTAGCTTGTAATATTGCTATGCACGATAAATATAAATGAACAAATCAAGTTTAATGCGTGCGAAGTCACTTGGAAGGCAATGAGTCTGAGTTTAAATTGCATAATAATAAAAGAAAAATAAACACATAATCGCATCGAAGTGTTAATTAAAAAGAATTCCAAGTTTTAATTTCCTCCGATTTAGACAGATGAAAATAAAAATATAATATTACAAGAAAAAATTATTATAAAAGAGAACAAGATTCATAACATCACTAGATAGAAATTGTAATAAAACAATATAAAATCCATTTCTGTATTTATATAGTTTTATGTATATGTCTTAGTTGCATGCATTTTAAAGAGTAAATTTATGTGGCATTTCTCAGTTGACTACTAGGTATGCTATTGTATGTTTCATAGTATGGGAACGAAAGCATTCCCTACAGTAGCATGGCCTGGCTTGAAGGCTAGGAAGGTTACCGGCTACTGTGAGAGCATAAGTGGTTGCTCTGGAGTAGTGCACCCTGGCATGAGGTTGGTCAGGGGAACGTTACAAAATAAGCCTCCAAACAATCCTAGTTGGACTCTTAATGAAGGTGAAGAAATGTGTAGGGACATAAATGATTTGCAAAAGAAGACGGTAACAAAAGATGAAATACAAGATATGGAAGCTAAGCTGGAGGAAAAGATAGATGGTTTAAAAGAGGAGATCTTGGAAGTATTGAAAAATCTCATGATGCAGGAGCATGGCTCCAAATCAGCATAAGCGCTAGCCAACCAACACATCCAGTGTGTATTCATGAAAAGGAGAGGTCCAACCCTCTCAATTTTTAAAATTTGAAAATGTAATAAATAGTTGTAAGGATGATAAATGTCAGGCCCCACCTTTGTACATGTAGTGGTTGAGGTTTCCTTTAATGGTTACCTGCAGCAAGCCCAGGACGTAGTCAGGACTGGGCATCTATTTATGTAATGTAGCCATAGGAGCCGCTCTGTGATAGCGATAGATTAGAGATGGTGGTTGAGGATAAGCTCATGGGAGCCCTCATTTTGTAAAAGAAGAAGCTAGAGAATAATAAGACTCAAGGGTAGAGAGTCATTTGTATAGACATACAGATTAATAGAAAAGCAATTTTCTGCATACTATGTGTTTGATGTTTACATGTTTTTATGCATTTCATGTTTTAAATGCATAACTAGTGAAACATTGCATAAGTTTCAACTTCTTCCTGTCTTGGAGTTTCCTAGTGCAAGGAGTGCACATAGTCCGCAAGGTGTGCATTGGCAGAGGTGAGACAACATCAGGAAAGATCAAGAGGGATAGCATTCAACCTTCATCAACAAAGGTGCAAGGAGTGCACAGGAAGGAACTTTGTCTCGAGTTTAGGGAAGATAGAACTACTGAAGGTTCTGTAGAGCTCTGCCAAGAGGGCATCGAGAAAGTGCATAGAGTGCACTAGGGATCTCTATTTAGATTTCTGATAAAATAGAAGTGTCGAAGAGAAGACACTCATAGGGTTGCTAAATACTCTGTGGGCTCTGCAAGTTGTGCATCGAGCAGGAGAACGTCGGGTGTGCATTAGGAGTTTTCTTTTCAAGAAAACTTCTTGAATCTCAGTTATTCAAAATATCAGGAGAACCAAGAGTGTGCAAGAGTGGACTTGTTCCAATTCCATAAGCTCAGAAGAGAAAACATAAGAAGAACATGCATAGAGAAAACCTTTCGAGGTTTCATAGTTGACAAAGCTCATAAGGGGAAGCGTTTCTATAATACAGATGAGACCCAAAGGAACCGGTCTCGCAAGAGTAAGAGTCAAAGGTCGAGACCTTCGGGACTTAGAAAATCTTCTAAGACAAAAAGCCAAGAAATCTTAGGAGGAAGAATGTCATCGAGCTTTGGATCATGGTGGAAAATCCCACGGACCATCTAATTTGATGTAGGAGCATAGGATTTAACACTGCGTAGATCCAGGAAGGGAGATATGGAAGATCTAAACAAACAACGAAGAGTCCTCAAGGAGAAACGTTGAAACCTCGCAAATTGTTGATTAAGGTGGAGCTACGAGGAGGTTAGCAGTGAGGGCTTCTTGATGTTCAGAAGCTCGAGAGGAGTAGTAGCCATTAGATGAGAAGCATCAGGAGCCATTGATCTCATGCTCAAATTTCATTATTTCATAGTTTGAGGTTTGGAGTCACTGCATCGTGAACTCCCGGTTCACGAAATCTCAAAAGAATCTAGACTGTTGGATCTGGAGTGCAGTGTCCTGAGAGTTGCTAAATCAAGGATACATGCATGGGGTTCAGTCCCTAGTAGGTACATAGAAAAAAGAATCTGGGCCGTCAGATCTAGCACCAAGGACCGATACCCATCAGATCCAGAAGGAGGTGCGTGAGGTTTAAACCTCATAACAGCAGAAGGAAGAGGACTCGTCAAGTCTTGGAAGCATCAGGACCATCCATTTTGGAAGACGGGTGTCACAGATCCAATCCTATCAAGGATTTGGACAACAGGAGTTCGAGGAGGAAGAGTCATGAGACAAGAAGTCCTGGCTCACAAAATTGCGAAAGCATCGGGACCGTTCATCAAGGAGGACACGTGGTGAGCGATCAAGGTTCAGGGAAAATCCTGAAAGGTTCACTCAAGGGGGAGATTTCAGCATTTCGGGATCCAGAAGTTCGAAGGACCTAGAATCGTCTGCAGTTGGAATCATGAAATTGTGAATTCTGAAATCCCAAAAAATTGACCATAGTCACGGGTAGTATTTTGACATTTCTAGACCCAGGAGTTCAAAGGACCAAGAATTGTTTGCAGCCAGAATCACGAAACCCCGAAAGCATTCGGAGGAATAGCACCAGTTCATAGGACCAGTCATATGAAAATCAACTTAAGGGAGGAGCCATGGAGTTAGACCCTATTTCAGGTTTCGACATTTCGAAAGACAAGAGAACAGGAGGAACGCTTGCATCGCGATTCCTCGAATCGCGAAAAGTCGGTAGCGCTTTGACGTTAAGCACGTGATCACAGAGTGGTGGTCATATGGATGGAGGCTAAGGGGTGATGCAAATCTGTTAAGCCCTTTTTGTCGTTTCAGTGACCGAGAGTTGGAGGGACAAGGAGCCTGGGAGAGATCGCATGCAAGAGTCCCGAAACCCCAAAACGCAAAAGGAGTGTACAGAGAAGAGCGCTGAAAAAGGGGTGCACATGCAGGTTTTCACAAGGCATATGCTAGGGAATTAAAGGGGCCTGTGGATTTGTTCAAGGGGTTCCAATAGGAGCCCAAAGAGCTATTTCATCTCAGAAGAAGAACAATCTAGAGAATAGGAGGTCACAGAACCCTGCTGAGGTAGGGGGTCTACATCATCTCATAATAGAGAGGACACCTGAAAGTGAAAATGTATCCCATGAAATTTATGATGAGGACACAAGGAAGGTGAATCAAGAATGGAGAAACTCTAACTTTGGGTTGAAGACCAACCACATTCTTAATATCGATATGAGGAAGTTTGATGGCAAGGACCCTATCACATGGATACTTCAGATGGAACAATTCTTTGATCTACATAATGTGCCACATACACAAAAGGTACGAATTGATTCTTTATATTTAGAACCCAATCATTTTGTATGGTATATATGGCTTTGTTCTCACAAATCACTCGTCACTTGGAAAATTTGCATGGACGAAATGATAGCACACTATGACGATACAAGGAGAAATACCTTCTTTAGCCAATTGATAAATATCAAGCAAAAGGGTTCAATTATAGAGCACATTGAGAACTTCCAAAGATTGAATATAAAGGTAACATATATTCTACATGAGCACTTGATTGATGTATTCATAGGAACTTTAAGAAATAACATTCAAAATGAGGTTTGCCTTTGGGAACCCAAATCATTGGAGAATGCATTTAGGGTGGAAATAAATGTTGAAAGTAAAACTATGGCTATGGCTACCAGAAGGACCAATCCTAACATCTATAGAGAGAATAATGTTCCTTATTCTAAAACACCTCGACCTACAAGGTTGACACCTCAACAATTGGAGGAAAGAAAAGAAAAAGGTTTATGCTTTAATTGTGACAGCAAGTATAGTAAGGGACATAAGTGTGGCAAGAAGAAATTATTCTACATAGATTGTGAAAAGGAAGAAGAACAAGAACCATCTCAAGATGAAAACCTAGAATCAATTTTGTCTGAAGAGTTGACTCCCATGATATCGTGTAATGCGTTGGTTGGAATTAGCACTCCTCAAACCCTCAAGATCATAGGACATACCAAAAGAAAAAGGTAATAGTCCTAATTGATTTTGGCAATACTCATAATTGCATTCACTATAAATTAGCCAAAGATCTCATTTTCTTTCTATATCCAGCACCAAAGTTTCAAGTAATGATTGTAGATGGAGGAACTATCAATTTCTCAGGAAAATGTAATAAGATCAATCTTACTATGGGGGAATATGTAATGAATAGTCCAATGATTTCTATACCAATGGGTGGTGCTGATGTTGTACTAGGAATCCAATGGTTAGAATCATTAGGAACAATGGCTTTTAATTTTCAAGACCTTTTCATGAAATTTTAATTGGAAGGAAAAGAAATTGAGTTAAGAGGTATCACAAGGAAACTCGGTAAGGTGATAAGCTCTAATGGCATGAAAAAATTATTGAAAAAGGGGCATCAAGGTGTTATTGCACAAAGATGCTCACTAGATTTTCAAACATCTAAGCCGTCTATTCCTCTAGATCTCCAAGGGATCATTGATAAGCATTCCAAAGTATTTGAAGATATTCCCAAAGGTCTTCCACCCACTCGAAAGCATGATCATGATATTCACCTAATTCCTGGGAGTGTTCCTCCTAAGATTAGGCCATACAGATACCTTTATGCCCAAAAGAGTGAAATTGAGTGCATGGTTGAAGAAATTTTAGAGGATGGCATTAATAGACCTAGCCAAAGTTCTTACTCTACACTAGTGGTAATGGTATTCAAGAAATATGGCTCATGGCGTATGTGTCCAGATTATAGAGAGCTCAACAATATCACTATTAAATATAAGTTTCACATTCCCATCATTGATGAATTGTTAGATGAAATACATCGAGCAATCTATTTCACAAAGTTGGATCTTCTTTCAGGGTATCATCAAGTTAGAATGAAGGAAGAAGATATCCCAAAAACAACATTTAGAACTCATGAAGGCCATTATGAATTTTTGGTCATGCCTTTTGGCCTTACAAATGCACCTTCCACATTCCAAGGGTTGATGAATTCCATTTTCATGCCCTTCCTTCAAAAATTTGTGTTAGTATTTTTTGATGATATACTAATTTATAGAAAGTCTTGGGAAGATCATGTGTGACATGTTGACAAGGTGCTACAACTACTAAAGGAGAAACAACTATATGCCAAACCATACAAATGATTTTTTGGAGTGAAGGAGGTAGATTATTTGGGTCATATTGTATCTCATGAAGGTGTCAAGGTAGACCCTAACACGATTAAGGCCATGATGGGTTGGTCGATTCCCAAAACATTGAAGAATATTAGAGGATTTTTGGGTTTGATAGGTTACTACCACAAGTTTGTTTGACACTATGGAAGAATAGAAACACCTTTAATGGAACTAACTAAGAAGGATGCATTTTCATGGACTCCAGAGGAAACTAAAGCTTTTGAACAACTTAAAGAGGTGATGTGTAAAGCTCCTATCTTGACCACTCCAGACTTCACACAAACATTTATTGTGGAATGTGATGCCTAAGAAAAAGGAGTTGGTGTTGTCCTAATGCAAGAAGGAAGGCCCATGGCTTTTGAAAGTCGACCACTCAAGAGAAAGGACTTACATAAACCCATTTATGAGAAGGAAATGATGGCAATACTACATGCATTGAAGACATGACATCCTTACCTAATAGGTAGGCACTTAAAGGTCAAAACAGATCATGATAGTCTTAAATACTTCTTGGAACAAAGAATATCTTCAGAAGAACAACAAAAATGGGTAACCAAGATATTGGGTTATGATTTTGAAATCGTTTATAAAAAAGGGAATAAAAATGTTGTGGCAGATGCACTCTCAAGGAACGATGAATATGTTGAGGACTTTCTCTATGCAATATCGATCATCCAACCCGATTGAATAATAGAAGCAAAGGATGAATGGAAGAATGAAAAAAAAGTGTGGACTCTCATTCAAAGGTTGCAGTAGGATTCTAGTACATCAGATACATTTACACGGAAAAATGATTTACTATGGTACAAAGATCGCTTGTATTTATGTAAGAGCTCCCAACTCAAACAAAAGGTACTATTGGAATTTCACACCTCTCCAGTAGGAGGGCACTTGGGATTTTTAAAAACCTACCATAGAGTCAAGAAGGAATTTTTTTGGGCTGGCCTTAAAACTAATGTTCAAAGGTTTATGGGAAAATGTTTGGTTTTCGAACAAAATAAGGTGGAAACAATTAAGATACCAGGTATTTTACAACCCTTAGCCATCTCAAGTCAGCATTGGGAGGAGGTTTCCATGGATTTCATCCCAAGTTTACCGAAGTCTGAAGGAAAGATTGTCATCATGGTGATTGTTGATATACTGACCAAGTAAACACACTTTTGTGCACTCTCTCATCCCTTCAAAGCTAGTACAGTTTCCACTGCATTCATGGAGACAGTTCAAAAGCTACATGGCAACCCAAAGATTATTGTAAGTGACAAAGATCCCATCTTCACTGGAAATTTTTGGACATAATTATTTTCTTGTTTCGGTACTCAATTGGCTCATAGCTCATCCTATCATCCTCAATCTTATGGAAAAACCGCGATAGTGAACAAATGTTTGGAAGGATACCTTCGTTGCTTTGTCTCTGATAAACAAACACAATGGTTCAAATGGTTACCCTTGGTAGAATGGTGGTATAACACTTTCTTTCATACTACAACAAAAATGACACCATTTATGGCACTCTATGGATACCACCCTCCTTACATCACCTTTTATCTAAAAGAAAAATATAAGGTTCAAGCAGTGGAAGATCACATCGAGCATCAACAACAAGTTCTCCAAATATTAAAGGACAACCTAACCATGGCACAGAATTGCATGAAACAACAAGCAGATCAACATCGTAGTGAAAGAAATTTTGAAGTAGGGGATTGGGTGTTTTTAAGACTACAACCATACAAACAGATGTCCCTCAAGCAAGCCAAGAAGGATAGTAAATTATCACCAAAGTGTTATGGCCCTTATAAGGTGTTGCAAAAGATTGGTACTATGGCATACAAGTTGGATTTGCCTGCATCTTCACGAGTACACCTAATTTTCCATGTTTATAGGGGATAAGATCCCAGTTCAAACTATATTTCTAGAACTTGATGAGGAAGGAAAAATCATACTGGATCCTGAAGCCATCACTGACACAAGAATTCTCTAGCCGAGGAATAGATCCATTTCATAGTATCTCATTAAATGGGGAAACTATCGATTGAATATTCCACTTGGGAAGATGAGTCTTTTATACAGAAGCATCCAGATTTACTCAAGCGTTGTGAAAAATACTTGTCTCAAGGGAGGGGCATGTTAAGCCCTAAATAGTGTCTCATTACCCCTTAATTGGGGCATATTACATTAGTAATGTTATTTTATTTATGTCAGCTTTATTCCATTAGTTGTAATGATAACTTCTAGTCTACTATATGTACCAAGGAGACATTTTCATTTTGAATCATCTTGGAATTGAACATTTATGTGGGAATAAGAAGGTTGCCCCCTTGAAGAGGCTTATTATTTAAATTTCTCTCTTTTTCAAGGCATTGATTACTTATTCTGAGGTTTTTCTATACTATATTGATATTTGGTTCCTAACAAGTTCTAATGTATCTGCCCTTTGGGTCTCTATGTCTATTCATGAAAGAAAACAAAAAGAAAAACTACCATTGCATTTGGGGGAATCTGCTATAACAGATGCACAGGTTCTTACCTCTCGTCTTAAAGTTCCCCCGCCACCAAACTAATGATAAGGTTTAGAAATTATCTATCTCCTAATTATTTCCTACCTTGAGACAACTCCCCAACAACGAAGTAAAAAATGATTGGTGTTCTATATGCACTAAATCCCTCAACTAAATTGTCAACCCGAGGTAAGTAAACTTACAGTTGTAGCACTATATATGCCAAGGTAGAAAAGCTAGAGGAAGTATGATATAACTAAGAAGATGGTCTATCTTAGAGTTAATCTACTTAAGTAAGGACTATCAATGAGAAAACCCTATCAAAGAAATTGAACTATTTACCCTAAGAAAAATTTAAACAATGGATCGATGGACTATTCCTAAAGAAGCATATCAAAACCCTACTTTGAACAAGTTAACCTATTTAGTATAATGAGAAACAACAAGTAATATATTCAATCTATTCAAATTAATAAACAACAAAAACAACAAATTAATCTAATCAATCTATTCAAATCAATGAGCATCAACAAGTGATCAAGTAAACAATTAAACAACTAACTTATTCCTCAAGTAAACCTATCAAAACTATTCAGCAAGTAAACTAATAAAAAATACTCAATAAGAAAACTCTATTCTTAAGATAAAACTCATAATCATTGCTAATCTACAAAAGGAAACCTTAACCTACTTATTTAAAGGCATCATGATAGTATTCAAAGATTAATCAACAACTATTCTTAATCTACAATAACAAGAAACTTCAAATATGATGATTATGTCTTTGGTGCCTTATGACATCACGATGGCATCTAACGATTAGTGATAGCTCAAGAGGAATAAATTCAATATTAACTTCTATTGAGAAATGAAAAGTATGAATCAAGCAATCTAATGAGAGCTTAGCCATCATAGAAGAAATATCAATTATCCTGAAAATCCATGTGATCTCTCAATTCATATATCAATCATCAATGATAAGAAAACAATATTCTGCTTAATTCAAATGCACTCTTATGCTAACTCAAGCAAATTCACATGATTAGAAACTCATAACTAAAATCTTAATTCAAATTCAACTTCTACTTAAAAATTTCTATTCAAATCTAGAACCGAGATCTCATAAATTAAACTAAGATAAATCCATTATTAAAAACTTAGATTACAAATTGAAATGATTGTAAAAACATAATAAAAAACCTACTTCTATCTTATAATACTACAAAAATATTGATAAGCAGAATAGATTCAGGAAAGCATGACTAAACTGAGAATTAAATTAACAAAACTCACAACTATTAATCCATCGAAAATTGTAAAAGAAACTTTGTACTCTGTGTTAATTAATACTTTGTTCTAACTACCCTATTTTAACTTGTAGAAATTCAATTTAGCATCTTAACACACCATCTATGTTAGTAGCTTTCAAGTCATTCACTAAAAAATAAAAGAACAACATAATAGCAACTATCTCCTACAAGCAACCTACAAAAAGGGAATTAAATGATTAAATGATGAACAACAAACACACATAATTTAAAATAAAAAAAACACAAATGACAGGGAAATGAATTAAATGATAATTACACAACTGAAATATGCAAGCTATATATATAAATATTCACCCAGACCACTTCTCAACAACAAATTGCAAGCTAAATCAACACGGTTCGGGCATTAAATTAAAAAATGCAGTCTAGCACAAGTTTGCATAAATGTTTGAGTTACACAACAAAAATGATTCTAACAATTCTTAACACTTTGTCTGACCACTACTGTGGTATTTATAATTATTACAATTTGATAGGTGGACCACTGGAAGGGTCGACCTCCTCTAAAAATGGTCAATTCCATTAAATGCGGGCTAACAGTGTTTAGCTTCTAGAAACTGAACAAGCCACTCAACGATTAGCACAACTGATTAATCCAAGATGTCAAGAGCTCAGTTGTTGGAGGCCATGAGGGGGAACAAAGCCAAGGTCATCGATTCACCCAGCACAGGCTACCAATATAACAACTGCCAACTCACCTATGCTCCAAGTGCTTGATGCAGTGTCAGACGCAATGCCAGATGAAGTACCAGATCGGGTGATAGATGGAGTGTCGAATGAGTTACCTGATGGAAAATCGCATGGAAAATTCATCCTGTGACACCTATATCATGCATTAGATTCTTTTAGTCATTAAATAAAATATAATTTAACTCTAAACCATCACAAAACATCAATTTCACATACCTGGTATAAATCTATGACGAATTGATATAAAATCCTTCAAAAACTTCTTCAAAATGGTTGAATACACATATAATACCAGTACAAAAAGGATTCAATCATCATCATAAAACAACCAAATCACGAGCCCAACACCATCCCAGGAAAACGAACATTTGACCATGTCATAATTTTTGGTAAACCCAGAATGCCCATCTGTGGGTGTAACATGAAGTTTAGATAGCACCGTGGATTTGAATTGTGATTGTTTGCTTAAATATAGATGACCTTTGTAGCGAAGATCTTCATTATTCCATGAGTACTCTGGAGATACTGAATAATTGTCTTTCAAATGTTTTATTAGACACGATAGTTTGACATCTTGCAGCCATTCCTGGTGAACAACTTGGAGCCAATCTAGTACAATGAAGGATAGAGGAAAGAGGTACCCTTCATCTTCATATTTCCTTGAAAGAGTTCATGTAACCACATTGTCTTTTCCTTTCTTGTAAATGATCTCATAATCATATCCAAATAGCTTGGTCACCCATTTTTTTTTCTCCGGGGATGAAAGGCGTTGCTCTAGAAAATACTTGAGTCTCTGATGATCTGTCTTAATTTGGAAGTGTTTCCCTAATAGATAAGGACACTAGAGATCCACAACATGCAGAATGGTCACCATTTCCTTTTCATATATTTATTGGCCTGAATAGAAATCCAAAAATTGTTTTCTAGTGAAGGCCAAAGGTCGACCATCTTTCATAAGGACTGTGTCAATTCCTTTCCTAGATGCGTCACATTCTAGGACAAAAATATTTTTGAAGTCGAGAAGGGAGAGGATAGGAGTTGTGCACATAGCCTCATTTAAATCATGGAAGGCTTGATCAATGGTAGGAGTCCAATTGAAAGAATTCTTTTTAAGGAGGGCAGTGAGAGGGGTTGCAATTTTTCCATAGTTCTTAGCAAATTTGTGATAATATCCCGTTAAACCAAGAAAATCACACAAACTCTTGAGAATTTTGGGGCAAGGCCAATCCTGCATAACTTCAATTTTCTTAGGATCCACTGTGACACCAGCCTGGACAACAATATGACCCAAATACTCCACTTCTGAAGCTCCAAATGCACATTTAGATTTTTTGAGGAAAATTTGGTGCTGATAAAGGAGATGGAGAACTTAATCCACATTGGAAAGATGGGTTGTCCATATTTTACTATAGATGAGAATATCATCAAAGAAAAATAAGAAAAAATGACAGATAAAAGGATAGAAGACAAGATTCATGAGGCTTTGGAAAGTGGAGGGGCCATTACACAGGCCAAAGGGCATGACCAAGAACTCATAGTGGCCCTCATGAGTTCGAAAGGTCATCTTGGGACTATCATCCTCCTTCATATGTATCTAGTGGTAACTAGAATGAAGATCAAGTTTAGTAACATAGTGATCACCACTCAATTCATCTAGTATATCATCAATGACAAGAATGGGAAAATTATCATTGATGGTGATTTTTTTAAGAGAACAAAAGTCGGGACACATGCACCACATGACTTCTTTTTTTAGGACCATGATCACAAGAGAAGAATAGGGGCTAGTACTATGGTGGATAGCACCCGCATCGAGCAATTCGTGAACAATTTTCTCAATATCACTCTTCTAGGAAAAGAGATAATGATATAGGTGGACATTGGGAGGAAGCATTCATGGGACTAGAGGAATGGAATTATCATGAACACCACGGGAAGGGGGAAGGCCATGGGGAGTAGAAAAAATAGTGTGGTGTTTGGAAAGTATAGATTGGAGATCATGATGCACAAAGGGTGTCTCAATGAATTGAATGGCATTGAGTTGGGAAATAATTTTGGAATGGTCTTTTTTTAGGAGCTTTTCCATTCAATGGGAACTGATGCTCTTAGGGGAGCATGTTGTGATGCCTTGGAACTTTTACTATTGCCTGTCCTATTGAAATTTCATGTTCATTTCATTAAAATCCATGAGTGTTATCACTAAAATATCATTTGAAACATTGCATGTAAATGGTTACATAACCACAACATTTCCTACAGAAATTAGTTCACCTGCAGCATTGAAATCCATTTCAAAAAGGAAAAAACTATACAATTGGGAAAAAATTGACATGCGCAAATTCACCAAAGGAAGCACGTGCACAGTGCGCGGGCCAACAAAGCCCTCAAAGTGCACAATGCATCAAATGCATGACTGTGTACCAGAAAATTTCCACACTCTTTGTTACAGGTGAATCCTCATGTGGACAAGCGGATTCCCTCTTGGTCTCTAGAATCCTAAGGCCAAGACAAAAAAGTTCTTAACATGGACACTGACATCCTTTTTAGATCTAATTAAACCAATACACAAAAAGGATGAAAAGGCATATGTACCTTGTTAATGGTGTTTTTCCTTGCAAAGTCCAAGCTGAGCTCCAATCCTGAGCTCCTCGATAGGTCCTGTAAAACAAACAAAGGTACAAAGAACTTCATATTCTATCGATATTAGCTCAAACATAGATCTATCTACTAAAGACAAATTCATGTGGAACAAACATAAATTTGAAAGAAACAGGCCAAGCATTAATTCTTAATGAGAACAAGTAAAAGGTGCTTACAATCCTTTGATGGAGGTGCAACAGCCTCTTCTAGCTCTCCTTATCCAACCCCTTTTCTCAAGTAATCTACACTAATTATGCTTTGATAACATCTCACTTATGGGATCATAAGTTTGGTGTAATTATCAATCTCCATCTATCTTTTCACCATGAAGAGGCCTCCTTATATAGGCTTGGGGAGGCCTAACTACTTGAGAGATCTTTGGGGTAAGTTGAGGATTCCTCTCCTTCAGTTGTGGATCTCCCCTAAGATCATGCCTTGACCTCATATTCGAATCCAACCACCTTCATCATCCCTGATTTCCTCCAACAAACCAAAATTATCCCAAAAAAGGCCAACGCTCCCTCAAAAAGGGACAAAGAGCATTGGAATGCTCCCCTAGAAGAGGGTACATATCGCCAGTGCTCCCTGACAGTATGTAGGGGAGCACTCCCTTCCAAATTTGACTTTTGAGTGGCTTTTTTCAATGGAAAAAGGCTTGTACTCCTTGTCAATTGATTTCTCTTCTTCAAGAATAGTCTTTGAGGTGTCTTAAGTGTTTTTACAATGTCGTTAGAGAGATGACACAAACAAGATAATGTTCATGACACTTGCGACCAATATGTGACACTTGCGGTATTTGTAACGAAGACACTAGCCATCATTGTAATGAGTGATTTTGATGTGTAACAGATTGCCCCCCCCAAAGTGAGAAGTCAAAAGACGATGATTACTGAAGTACTTTGTAGACTTTTTCAAGAAAGGGTATGGACACAAAGGGGTTGGAAAAATTTTCTCACTGTTAGAACCCTATAATTTATAGGAAAATCAGTATTCTGACTGATATCTTTTTTGGGTAAAACATAGATTCCTCACGATGCATAGTGAAAATGAAAAGTTGACAAAAATTTCTCAGTACCTCTCCAAAGGTGTCGCAAATAAATGGTGGTTTTATGTCATGGAATCATCTCCCAGATTATTATTGGCAAAATCCTTCATCAATGAACGTGTTTCAACAAATATTATGGCTCAGCACTTCATTCGGCACCCCATTTGGCACTCCATCCAGTACATGGTCCAACACTTGGATCGCAGGGGATTTCACAGTTAGCACATTGCCAGACTTTGATGGGTGAATCGAAGACATGGGTTTTTCTTGCAACCACACCCTCATGTTGTTGGGTATTCTACCCTACGGACTAATAAGCTAGGGCTCTAAGCTTATACGCAGATCATGACCCTCAAGACTTAACTTTTAACCTTCTACCCGAATTTGAAACCCCGATTTTCACATGCACACAAGAGAAGAATGAACCAACCTTTTTCCGGACGGCTGAAGTAGATTCTCCGTTGAGCTTCTTATCCCCTTGCTGCTGCTGCTCCTTCCAAAAGATTCCCTGCAATCAGGACAAGACTATGCATGCATGCTACTGATCTATTCTAGGGTTAGAGATAAAACACAAATCAAATAACATAGATGAGACTCATGTATGCAGGATGGGAAAAGTATCTCTTTTTATTAGCTTCAATATGAACCAACTTACAATGATTTCTGAGGCCGGTCACCGTTCCACGATCCTGATCCTGGGCTCTTCCTCTTCTTCTTTGTCCTCCAACTGCTGCTTCTTGAGTTTCTCCTAAAGCTTGAGGCAAGGCTAAAGGGTTGGGACAAAGTTGGCTTGGCAATTTGGCAGAGTTTCTTTGCAATAATTTTTCCTCCTTTGATTAGTACCCCTACCCCTCCTTTTATAGGCTGGAAGGAGCTAGGGTTCTTGGCGAACTCTCGGCCATGCATGGCTCGGCGTTCCAGTTAACTGACAAAAAGCCTCGTGTCCTGACGAAAACTTTCTTGATTTTTTTCTTTGTTAGGTACCCGCGGGCTGTTTTGGGTTAGCCTGCGGATACCCGCGTGCAGTAGAAGGACAGCAAGCGGATGCCCGCGCCCAGTGAGCAGTTAGGGCGCGGGTTGCTTGTTTTAAGTGGTTTTTTGAGGAATTTCTCAG
>ML778965.1:1046412-1061681 GCA_009831015.1 Picea engelmannii
CTTTTTAGCCAACTTTGTATAGTTTTGGCCCTTTTGATGTGCTGTGGAGTTAATCCTTGTGCCATGGATGATTGTTTTTCTGTGTTGATGATGTTGAGTTCTTGTCGCCCTGTGCGGACGAAATTTCAGTGATAACACTTTGTATACCCTATTTCAGACTTTGAAATTCTTAATGTTTATCTTTTGATATTACAGTGAAGAAATTCTTAAATGCTTGTTTACTTTAATTGATATTCTCATCTTTTATGCTATCCATCACTTTATTGCTAAAGAATCTAATGAATGCATTATCTTTCCCTATGAAAAGAACCTTTTATTTCTTGTTTAAATCTATATCTTTATAATACAGACCCCATAGCCCAATAGATGTGTAAACCCTTTTTAGCCAACTTAACAAAAAAAACAAAAACCATTCAATCTTATTTTATTAATCTTGGTACTTCTTAAGGAATACATCTTTCATGGCTTCCCAAGATCTAATACCGGATTCTCCCAACCCCATGACCCATATTAGTGTAGAGTCCTTGAGGGTGGAAGGAAAGAGTTCTAGTTTCTAGGGATCTTGTAAGTAGTTGTAGATCCTACACAAGATGTTGAACTCAAATAGGAAGGTATATGGGTCTTGACAGCTTTTACCATAAAAGGTGGGTAGTGCCAAGAGGGGAATATTTTTCATATTGGCATTTTGTGTGGTGTCCAAAATTAGAAACCAGAAGGTGGTTTCGGTTTGGCTTGCATCTTCTTCTCCCTCCTCATGTATTACGTTGTTGTGATCCTCTTGATCATCCATACTGGTTTCGTTTCCAAAAAGAGAGTACCTAGATGGTTTTATCCTCAAAGAGAACAAAGTATCCCAAGTTTATTTTCTATGAAAGGTATCCCTCTGATGGGAAGGTCTTCCGACTTCTTGGATGTCTAGGACTCTACTCGATCCAATTGAGATTATTGGTGCCAAAGTTTCTGTTTCAATTTAAGAAACAATTATATTGGTTGAACTACCAAACTGAGTATTCACCTGTTCAGGGTCTATGATGTCTAAAAAGTTAGGGTCTCATGATGGTGGTGAAAAAAAAAAGGTTGTGTTGGTTGGTTCTATGGAAGGCTTGAGTGGTCTTGCTTCTTGTCCCACTATTATTGATGCTTTAATTTTTTGTTCTATAGTTCTCCCTATTTTAGTCTCTTCAGAGACTGCTTTAGCTCTTTGGGTTGAGCTAGCTCTTTCTTTTCGGTATCGTTCTGTGACATTTATGAGTGGAATATTCCTTCCCTCGAGAAGATTGGAAGGAACCTTGGTGGAAAGGTCTGATTTGGTTTTGTGAAGCCCTAAATAGTCGCTCATTACCCCTTAATTGGGGCATATTACATTAGTAATCTTATTTTATTTATGTTGGATTTATTCCATTAGTTGTAATTATACCTCATAGTCTCCTATATATACCAAGGAGACATTTTCATTTTGAATCATCTTGGAATTGAACATTTATGTGGGCATAAGGAGGTTGCCCCCTCGAAGAGGATTATTATATGAATTTCTCTCTTTTTCAAGGCGTTGATTACTTATTCTGAGGTTTTTCTATACTATATTGATATTTGGTTCCTAACATATGGTATCAAAGCTCAAGGTCTTGGGGTTTCTCTGCTACATCCAAGACACCTTGGAATTGTCGCTATAACTTTGTTTGTACAATGTTTCAAAAGGAACGACTTGGAGAATATTTAGTAGACAGATCAAGGTACGTTGTTTTAAAGTTTCATCTCCTAAGGCCTTATAATTTCAGAGATACACCCTGTGAAAGATAGGGTTCTGGAATCATCCTGAACTGAGTCATTAAATAATTTTCGTTATAAAAAAATTTCTGTAACATTTCAGACCCTAAAATCTAGAGGATATTCAGAGAAATTAGTAAGGTATCTATGGTAAAATCTTCATATTTTGCGTCCTCTTTCATTTGTAGATACACCCTGTGGAAGATAGAGTATCTGACTAGTCTTAAGAAGGTGTTCTAGGTAAAACAATCATAACTTCTTACTAAAGTATCCAAATTAAGTGAGACTGGTTACATTGGATATTAGACAATCTGTAGTATTTCTGGTACGAGTTTCAAAATTTTATAACAATTATTTTGTGTGGGGCACGCTATACAAGTGAGATCTTCGGGAAAGGCCAAAAATCAGCAAGTTGTGGGGAAGTTACCATAAATTCCACTTGGTACATCCAATTTTGATCAGACCTATGGCATTGAAGAGAAGAAATATCAGAGACCTACAAAAAATAAAATTTAATACTTAGAAGGGCTGAAATTTTTGAGATACAATAAAAGGAATTTTGTCTAGTAGAACCACCTCAAAATCAAGGTTTAAGGTGATACTTGGCCAAAATGCCACCAAAAAAGGGAACTTCTACACCAAATATGTAATATCCCTCGACTGAACCCAATTGTAAAGGTAATACAAATATACTTAAGATGGTGAGTTGTTTTGACCTCATTTGGTAATGCATGTCATGTGGCATAGTGCGCGCATGAACTACAGAGTAAAATGATGTAATATGCACATTCCAAGATACCACACACAGTAACTAAGGGGCACGTAGTATGGAGGACAATGATCCTCGTGTATATGATATGTGTTATAGGCTGGTGAGCCAATTATTATAAGTCGAGATGCTTATGTTTTGGTATTAGGCCGAAACGACTAGATGTCAAGGGCTTATGCGCCTAATTTGTACATGACTCATGATTAATATAAAATACATCGATGCACGCAGACCGACCACGATAAAAGAGATGGGGGACTGAAATTCACCAGTTAGGGAAAGGGAGGGACAAAAGTCAATGGAATATTATATTAATATTTCCTAAAACATAAAGTATGGATATTTATTTTATCCTAAGTTCTAAAGTTGGGGACAAGTGGACCAAAGTAACTTCCGATATGACAAGTGTTAAATTAGGGACATGCATTCATATCGTGGGGGAACTTATCTCATTTCATAGACTTCTCATAGATACCTTACCAGCAGTCGGACGACCATCATTCTCACCATCACTTTCCATGAAGAGTTCACAGTGATTCCCCTCCACACTTAGTTATCCAGTCAATGATTCCATGACCATTTCACTCATGCATTATGTTATCCTTGAGACAACCATTTCACCATTCTGGATCCTGTTTCCATAGCCCTTTTGGTTGGTGTACCTGGTTATCTTGGAGCAGGATTGAAGAAGTGGGTTGTCAATCCCGTGAGCAATTCTATGAGCAAGAGAATTGTTGGGGATTGATTTCTGAAGCTGCTAGACTGCATCTATAGTCCTCTGAGACTTCTAGTCTAGCCTATTGCTGAAAGCATGGAAGGGAAGTAGGGTAGTCGAGGGACTGTTGAGAAGATAAGGAGCACACTTTTTTGGGTGGGATAGGAATGTGGGGAATGAGAGGTTGTAGGTTGTTAGTTGAGTGAGAACCTGAGACAAAGTCTTTCCTATTGTCCATGAGCCTTATCTTGGATAGGAACCCTTTACCCTGGGTGGAGTTCAGGCCCATCTCGGGGGTGACTCACTGTTGAGAGTGATGAACAGTGTAGTCTATGGCTAGAAGGTTCTTGTACAGTCTGTATGTAGTTGGTGACAATATTTCCAAGATAAGTACCAGTTGTATGATAAAAATGATATGTTGCTTGTTATTTACATGCCTATGTTACGATCTATAATATTTGTGATTATAATTGCCTGTATGTTTATGGGTAATTCTCTGTAAATGTTGCATATCTGTAGTTAATTTTATTTCAATATAAAAGTCATATGTTATAGAAAGTAATTGTTTGTTTATGTTTATGTGTAAAGCTTTCGCGATCATGCTGTATGTATATGTCTTAGTTGCATGCAGTTTAAAGAGTAAATTTATGTGGCATTGCTCAGTTGACTAATGGGTATGCTACTGTATGTTCTGTAGTATGGGAACAAAATAATTTCCTAGAGTAGCATGTTCCAGCTTGAAGGTCTGGAATGTTACTGACTGGTGTCAGAGCATGAGTGGTTTCTCTAGAGTAGCGCACCCTGGCCTGAGGTTGGTCAGGGGAACGTTATAGAATGGTATCAGAGATTTGGTTCAACACTAAGCTTGGATGGGCAAAAGGGGTTTAGTTGAAGTGAATATTCACATAAGAGTAACTTCGAAGTGACTTGAATTGGAGTCACAGAGTGTCCATGGAAAAAGTTGGCATTCCAGTGTGCATGGTAAATTATGTCGTCGCGTGAAAGATTATTATGTGTAGATGCACGTGTTGAATTTAGCTTGGAACGGTGAGCACACACATAGTAATGTGCACATCGGGTGCACAAATATTTCTTAACACAAAGGTGTTTGGTTGGTACGCACATAAGTATGAGTATAAGTTTTTTTGTGACAGTGTATTTAGTAGTGCGCGCAGATAATTGGGCACGATGGAATATGTTGAAATCGACATGGTGCATGCACGGGAAAAAATTCATGGGGAATGTCGATGTTCGGTAGCAAAACTGTGTATAGTGGATATTGGCACACAATGCAAGAGTAGTGCATGTGATTTGGCGGTGCGATGAAGAAGAAATGCACAGTAGATTTAGGTGTGTGGAAAAGAATTTTACCTTGTAATATTGCTATGCATGATAAATATAAATGAACAGGTCAAGTTTAATGCGCGTGAAGTCACTTGGAAGGAAATGAGTCTGAGTTTAAATTGTATAATAATAAAATAAAAATAAACACATAATCACATCGAAGTGTTAATTAAAAAGAATTCCGAGTTTTAATTTCCTCCGATTTAGATAGATGAAAATAAAAATATAATATTACAAGAAAAAATTATTATAAAAGAGAACAAGATTCATAACATCACTAGATAGAAATTGTAATAAAACAATCTAAAATCCGTTTATGTATTTATATAGTCGTACTAGTCACAAAATTACAAAAGGGTGATGACAACAGTTAGCCTGTTGTAAAAAGGGTCGTTTGAAGAATAGGCCTATCATCTCTGGTACTCTTTACCTCCGCTACCGGCTGTTCAAAATTTGTTGAGACATGCTTATCTTAGTTGAAGACTTACTCCAGCTTAGTGATCTCCACCTTTAAGGAAGAATCTAACCAGACTGGTTGATTCTCTCCAACACTTTCGGCCGCTTCAGCCATAGATTCCTCCTTCTTATGTTGCTTACTCCTTTTCTTCTTAGTGGATGGCCTGTTGATGACTAAATCTTTTGTAGTGGGATTCAATTTGACTTTCAACCATGAGTCTATATCCGGATCTATGTGGAACTTAGATGCTAGAATGTGCGCAAGGACCCTTTCCTCCTTACTCACAGGAAAGTCTAGCATGTTGCTCGAATAACCAGTCTCACTTGATTTGGCCTTGTCCATGTATCTTTGGTTGTGGATACCGAAAGGTGTTTTTACAGAGAGAAGAAAGTTAAGAAGTTAGGGATTACCTTGATTATGGATATGTAGATATCTTCATACTTGGAGAGTGGTAATTATAGAATTCCATTTATGAATCATAGACGGATTACGTACAAGAGCATTAGGTTTCCATGTTCGTCCAATCCATTTTGAATGATTAGATTTTGATTTAGTTACATGGCAGAGTTCGGTTGATGTCACATGGCTGTGAAGTATCAAACGAGTGAATAAGGGTGATCTGACTAAGCCATCGTCGGCTCCACGAGTGGTGGATTTGACATGTAGAGACACGTGATACTGCATCTTGGTGAAAGTGGTTTCGACGAACCACCTTCTTGCACAAGTGTATCTCAGAAGGAAATGTGCGTATGTGTTTTCGAGACTTTTGTCTTATCTAGAATTTTCATGGTGATAACACCAGGAAAATGAGAGTGGTAATGCTGATGTGTATGTTGAATCGAACTGACACATATTCTCATGAATTGCTAAATTGTTAGCCTAATTAGTTTTGATGGATGCACGTTTGTTAAAATTAATAACAAGTTGATTAGGTCAGACTAGTGCAGAGTCCATAGGAATCGAAGAAGCACATGCGAATTACGGTCAGCAAAATGAGAGTAGAGGGGTGGATGCCCATTTGGGCATGGAAGGAATGAACTCCAATGGACATGGAGAAGAAAGGAATGAAGATATGAATATGGATGAGACCATTAAGAATTTGCATAAGGATGTCCAAATACATAAAGATGATAATTTAAGGCTTATGAAAGCCAAAGAGCAATAGGATGACTTCAACATGAAGCTATTGTAGGGTTTGAACAGAATATAAAATAAATTGGTTAAGGAGAGTGCCTCAAGTGAATCTGGGAGTCACAAACCTTCAAAGGAGAAAATAAAAGTAAAAATTTCTAGTAGACATCACCATCATTACCAAAGGCATTCCCATATGATATCAGGAAACAACTCAAGTCTATCCCCTATCAGAAGGTATAAGAGATATGGGGTGGATGAGATGTGAGGAGAAATGAACAAAATCAAACCTCCTACATTTGATGGTGAGTATAAGAAGGATGAAGATGCAGAAACATGCTTTCTAGGCATGAGGAATTATTTTCAATTGCATAATTATCCTTCTCATGGAAAAGGTAGAATCGTTATCTAGCAACTCAAAGGAAAGGCCTCCATGTGGTGGGATCAACTTGTGCAGGTACAACACATTGTAGAGAAAAGTTTTACTTGGAGGGAATTCAAGAAGTATTTTGAGAATAAGTAATTGACTAAGAGATACTATGACAAGAAAATGAAAGAGTTCTTTGAACTTAAGCTTGGTAGTATGACCATAGACGAATATGAGAGAAGGTTTCTGGAACTGTTGAGGTATGTCTGTTTCATCAAGGATGAGACAGTCAAAATTTAAAGGTGTTTAAGTGGATTTCCATCATTCATCAGTGAAAAAATACAGTATGATGATCCCAAGACATTAGAAGAGACCATAAGGAGAGCTAAATGCTTGTTTGATCAGAATAAAGAAAGGCCATATTTCCAAAAGGTTTGGGAAGACAATAAGAAATTAAAGATGGATCAGAGGAAGATGGGAGATAAGACACCATTCTTCAGAAATAATCCACAAGGACATCAACCGCATAAAGAATCCAGAGCGATTGACACATGGAGTCAAGGGCAAGACAACCACCTATGCAATGTTGGGGTTGTAAAGGGGACCATAGGTTCAGAGATTGACCTCACAGGGGTGAAAAAGGTAGGGATGTTCACAATGTATAGTGAGTTGAAACAATAGAGGACATGGGTAGATATGTGCCAAGGATTTATGCATCCTTGGACAACAACCAAGCATAGTATTAGTCCCACATGATTGAATTGGAAGGTATGATCAACAACCAAACCCTTTCCACTTTAATTGATTCAGGAGCTAGTCATAGTTATATAGACCCTAATATGCTGGAAATTTTGAAATTGCCAAGAAGTAAGAATGGGAAATCTTGGTTGGTACAACTGGCTATAGGAGCCAGAAGAAAGGTTAATGAGATGGTTAAGTCATGCCTCATAGATATGAATAGATTGAACACCAAAGTAGATTTAAACATATTGCCTTTAGGTTCTTATGACTGTCTAATTGGGATGGATTGGTTGGACCAACATCGCACTCTCTTAGACTGTCACAACAAATCATTTACTTACCTGGATGAGGAAGGAAAACCAAGGAAGGTAAAGGGAATCCCCAGGGCAGTAACCATTACATAAATTTTAGCATTACAGTTGAAGAAGTGTTACAGAAAAGGATGTCAAATAATTGCAACTCATTTGGTAGAGACACCTAGAGATAAGGTGCCAAATTTGGAGGATTATGCAGTCCTGGAAGATTTTGAAGATGTGTTCAAGGAGGTACCCAGACTACCCCCAATGAGAGACATTGATTTATCTACAAATTTGATGCCTGGAGCAGCGCCAGTATCAAAGACTCCTTACAGAATGAGTACACCATAATTAAAGGAGTTACAAATGCAGCTTGAAGAAATTCTGAAGAAGGGGTATATACATCCAAGCATGTCACCTTGGGGTGCCCCAGTATTGTTTGTGAGAAAGAAAGATGGAACACTAAGGTTGTGCATTGACTTCACACAGTTGAATAAGGTGATTGTTAAGAACAAGTATCCTCTACCAAGGATTGACGACCTCTTTGATCAATTGAAGGATGCAAAGATATTTTCAAAGATAGATCTCAGATCAAGATACCATCAGGTAAGAATTAAAGAAGAATATATTATCAAGACTACCTTCAAGACAAGGTATGGTCATTATGAGTTCACAGTGGTACCATTTAGGTTGTCAAATGCACTAGTTTTTTTCATGTGCTTAATGAATGGTGTTTTCTGAGAGTATTTGGACAAGTTTGTCATTGTCTTTTTGGATGACATTCTTATATATTCCAAGTCAGAGGAAGAGAATGAAAATCATTTGAGCATGGTGTTTAAATTGTTAAGGGAACGTCAGTTATATGCCAAATTGAGCAAGTTCTCATTTTATCAGAAACATATTCATTATTTGGGGCATATCATTTCAAAGGATGGGATAACAGTGGATCCTGAGAAGATAGAGGCCATTAGAGAATGCTCATCACCGAAGAATGTGACATAGGTGAGATAATTCATGGGTCTTGCAGGTTACTACAGAATATTTATTGAAGGATTCTCAAAGATTGCACATCCAATCACTTATTTGAAAAGAAAGGGAGTGAAGTTTCAGTGGACATTGGATTGTGAGAAAAGTTTCCAACACTTGAAACAATTATTGACAAGTTCTCCAATATTGAGGATAACATACCCAGAAGAAGACTTCATTATATGCACTAATGCATGTACTGAAGGACTTGGTGGATTCCTCAGTCAAAATGGGTTTGTCATATGTTGTGAATCAAGGAAGTTGAAGGATCATGAAAGAATCTATGCCACTCATGATTTGGAGTTAGCAGCTATAGTGCATGCCTTGAGGAAATGGAGACACTACCTAATGGGAAAGAGGTTTGAGCTAAGAACACACTACAATGGTCTGAAATATTTATTTGATCAGCCAAATCTAACTGCTAGACAAAGAATATGGATAGAATTCCTAAGAAAATATGACTTTGATATAAAGCATATCAAGGGGAAAAAGAATAAAGTGGTTGATGCACTCAGCAGGAAGGTGCATGAGTTACATGCTTCAGCCATTATCATGTACCAAACTAATGTTAAAATAAAAATTATGGAGGCTGCAAATGCAGATATGCAGTACAGATAATTGGTAGCAATGCTACAACAGGGTAAGATGCTTCAGAAGGTGGATGATTATAATTTGGGGTTAGACGGAATACTGTTGCGCCAGAACATGATTTTTGTTCCAAATGTCCAGGACCTCAAATGTATGATTTTGCATGAAATGTATAATGTTCCTTATGAAGGACACCCGGGATATCATAAAACCCTAGCAGTGATCAAGAGATATTACTTTTGACCAGGTATGAAGAAAGAGATCATTGAGTACATCGCTAGATGTATGGAATGCTTGAAAGTGAAAGCTGAGAATAGGCACCCAGTGGGGTTGTTGCAACATTTAACCATTCCTGAGTGGAAGTGGGAAATGGTGAAAATGGATTTCATTAAGGGATTTCCTAGAATAGGTAAGTTATATGATTCGATCATGGTGGTGGTGGAAAACCTCATGAAATCAACCCATTTTATTCAACTGAAAGCCACGCACAAGGCAGCAAAGGTTGTTGATATTTTCATGAAGAAAGGGGCACAATTGCATGAGATTCCTAAAACAATTGTATCCGATAGAGACCTGAAATTCACCTTGAATTTCTGGAAAGGGTTGTTCAAAGGATTTAGAATGAATCTGAACTTTAGTAAATCTTATCATCCTAAGTCTGACAGATAGATAGAAATGGTGAATAGGGTGATAGAATATATACTAAGAATGTACATGATGGACAAACCATTGAAATAGGAAGACTACCTACACTTTGTAGAATTTGCATACAACAATGGGTATCAGGCATCATTGAATATGAGCCCATTTGAAGCACTTTATGACATAAAGTGTAATACTCCAGTGATTTAGGATAATCCAGCTGATAGGGCAGTAATTGGGCCACATTTTCTCAGGGATATGGAGGAACAAATGACGAAAATTAAGAAGAATTTAAAAGCTGCCCAAGACAGACAGAAAAGTTATGCTGATAAGAACATAAATCGCAGAGAATTCAAAGTGGGTGATCATGTTTTCCTGAAAGTGAAAGCTAACAGGAGTTCCCTGAAGTTGGGAAGTTGTGCCAAGTTGGTAACTAGATTTTATGGGCCTTTTGAAATCCTAGAGAGGATTGGTCCAGTTGCTTATATGATTACATTTCCTGCATCTATGTATGTTCATAATGTCTTCCATGTATCATTTCTAAATAAGCATATACATGATGCTAATCATGTTATTGATTGGAATGTGATTCAGGTGGAGCAAGAAGGTGCTTTTCAAGTGCATTCGGTGTGCATTTTGGACCGAAAAGTCAAGCAACTTGAGAACCGATCCATAGGGCTTGTAAAGGTTTAATGGACTTGATACGGTCCTGAGGATGCTACTTGGGAGCATGAAGATGCAATGTGGATAGAATACCCACATCTTTTTGAATATTTTTGAAAACTTTGTTATATATGAGCGTATAATGCACTGAGGACAGTGCATAAATAAGGGAAGGGGATTGTAATATCCCTCGGTCAAACCCAATTGTAAAGGTAATAGAAATATACTTAAGTTGGTGAGTTGTTTTGACCTCATTTGGTAATGCACGTCATGTGGCATAGTGCACACATGCATTGCATAGTAAAATGATGTAATATGCACATTCCAGGATACTGCGTGCAGTAACTAAGGTGCACACAATATGGAGGACAATGAGCCTCATGTAGATGATATGTGTTATAGGCTGGTGAGCTGGTTATTATAAGTCGGGATGCTTATGTTTTGGTATTAGGCTGGAACGCCTCGATGTCAAGGACCAATGCACCTACTTTGTACATGACTCATGATTAATATAAAATACATGTCTATGCATAGAACGACCACAATAAAAGAGATGGCGGACTGAACTTCACCAGTTAGGGAAAGGGAGGGACAAAAGTCAAGGGATTATTATATTAATATTTCCTAAGAAATTAAGTATAGATAATTATTTTATCCTAAGTTCTAAAGTTGGGGACAAGTGGACCAAAGTAACTTATGATATGAAAAGTGTCAAGTTGGGGACATGCATTCATATCATGGGGGAACTTATCTAATTTATGAGACTTCTCATGGATACCTTACCAGCAGCTGGAAGACCATCATTCTCACAATCACTTTCCACGAAGAGTTCACAGTGATTCTCCTCCACACTCAGTTATTGAATCAATGATTCCATGACCATTTCACTCATGCATTTTGTTATCCTTGAGACAACCATTTCACCATTTCAGAGCCTATTTCCATATCCCTTTTGGTTGGTGTACCTGGTTATCTTGGACCAGGATTGAAGAAGTGGGTTGTCAGGCCCAGGAGAAATTCTCTGAGCGAGAGAATTGTTAGGGACTAATTCCTGAAGGTGTTAGACTGCAGCTACAACACTCTGAGACTTCTGGTCCGGCATGTTGATCAAGCCCTGGAAGGGAAGTGGGGCAGCCAAGGGACTGTTGAGAAGATAATGGGTACACTTCCTTGGGTGGGACAAGCATGTGGGGAATGAGAGGTTGTAGGTTGTTAGTTGAGTGAGCACCTAAGATGGAGTCTTTCCTATTGTCCATGAGCCTTAGCCTGGATAGGAACCCTTTACCCTGGGTGGAGTTCAGTCCCAACTCAGGGGTGAATCACTGTTGAGAGTGATGAACAATGTAGTCTATGGATGGGATGTTCATGGACGGTCTATATGCAGTTGGTGACAATATTTCCAAGATAAGTACTAGTTTTAGGATAAAAATGATATGTTGCTTGTTATTTACATGCCTATGTTATGGTTTATAATATATTTGATTATCATTTCCTATATGTTTATGGGTAATTATCTGTAAATGATGCATGTTTGTAGTTACTTTTATTTCAGTATAAAATTTGAATGTTACAAAAAGTGATTGTTTTCTTTGTTTATATGTAAATCTTTCGCGAGCATGTTGTATGTGTATGTCTTAGTTGCATGCAGTTTAAAGAGTAAATTTATGTGGCATTTCTCAGTTGACTACTAGGTATTTTATTGTATGTTCCATAGTATGGGAACGAAAGCATTCCCTACAGTAGCATGGCCTAGCATGAAGGCTAAGAAGGTTATCGGCTGGTGTGAGAGCATGAGTGGTTTCTCTGGAGTAGCGCACCCTGGCCTGAGTTTGGTCAGGGGAACATTACAAAATAAGCCTCCAGACAATCCTAGTTGGACTCTTGATGATGGTGAAGAAATGAGTAGGGACATAAATGATTTGCAAAAGAAGATGGTAACAAAAGATGAACTACAAGAGATGGAAGCTAAGCTAGAGGAAAAGATGGATGGTTTAAAAGAGGAGATCTTGGAAGTATTGAAAAATCTCGTGATGCAGGAGCATCACTCCAAATCAGCATAAGCACCATCTAGCCATCACATCCAGTGCGTATTCATGAAAGGGAGAGGCGCAACCCTCTCAATTTTTAAAATTTGAAAATGTAATAAATGGTTGTAACGATGATAAATGTCAGACCCCACCTTTGTACATGTAGTGGTTGAGGTTTCCTTTAATGGTTACCTGTAGCAAGCCCAGGACATATTCAGGACTGGGCATCCATTTATGTAATGTAGCCATAAGAGCCGCTTTGTGATAGAGATAGATCAGAGATGGTGGTTGAGGATAAGCTCATGGGAGCCCTCATTTTGTAAAATAAGAAGTTAGAGAATAATAGGACTCAAGGGTAGAGAGTTAGGAGCAGAGACCAGAGTAGAGAGGTCTCAAAAGAGAGCTAAGACTTGTTACAGTCCAGCCTTTGTAAACATTTGTATAGACATACAGATTAATATAAAATCAGGTTTTCCTGCATACTGTGTGTTTGATGTTTACATGTTTTTATGCATTTCATGTTTTAAATGCATAACTTGTGAAACATTGCATAAGTTTCAATTTCTTCCTGTCTTGGATTTTCTGAGTGCAAGGAGTGCACATAGTCCGCAAGGTGTGCATTTACAGAGGTGAGACAACCTCAGGAAAGCTCAAGAGGGATAGTGTTGAACCTTCATCAGCAGAGGTGCAAGGAGTGCACAGGAAGGAACTTTGTCTCGAGTTTAGGGAAGACAGAACTACTGAAGGTTCTGTAGAGATTTGACAAGAGGGCATCGAGCGAGTGCATAGAGTGCATCAGGGAACTTTATTTCAAGTTCTGAGAAAATAGAAGTGTCGAAGAGAAGACACTCATAGGGTTGTTGAATACTCTGTGGGCTTTGCAAGGTGTGCATCGAGCAGGATAATTCCAGGTGGGCGTAAGGAGTTTTCTTTTCAAGAAAACTTCTTGAATCTAAGTTAATAGAAATATCAAGAGCACCAGGAGTGTGCGAGAGTGGACTTGTTCTAAGTCCATAATCTCAGAAGAGAAAATGAAAGAATAACGCGCACAGAGAAAACCTTTTGAGGTTTCTGAGTTGACAAAGCTCAGGAGGGGAAGCATTTCTATAACACAGATGAGACCCAAAGGAACCAGGCTCGCAAGATGAAGAGTCGAAGGTCGAGACCTTCAGAAATTAGAAAATCTTCTAAGTCAAAAAGCCAAGAAAGCTTAGGAGGAAGAACGTCGTCGAGCGTTGGATCACGGTGGAAAATCTTGCGAACCGTTTGATTTGATGTAGGAGCATAGGCTTTAACACTGCATAGATCCAGAAAGGGAGATATCGAAGATCTGAATGGACGGTGGAGAGTCCTCGAGGAGAGACATTGAAACCTCTAAAATAGTTGGATAAGATGGATATGCGAGGAGGTTAGCGGTGAGGGCTTCTTGACGTTCAGAAGCTTAGGAGGAGTAGCAGCCATTGGATGAGAAGCATCAAGAGTCGTTGATCTCATGCTCGAATTTCTTTATTTCAAAGTTCGAGGTTTGGAGTGGCAAGGGATTTTGGAGTCACTGCATCATGAACTCTCGGTTCAAGAAATCCCAAAAGAATCTAGATCGTTGGATCTAGACTGCAGTGTCCTGAGAGCCACTAGATCAAGGATACGTGCATGGGGTTCAGTCCCTGGGAGGTGCATGGGAAAAAGGATCTGGGCCATCATATCTAGCACCAAGGACTGATAGCCATCGGATCTAGAAGGAGGTGTGTGAGGTTTAAACCTCATAACAGCAGAAGGAAGAGGACTCGTCAAGTCCTAAAAGAATTAGGACCGTCCATTTTGGAAGACAAGTGTCAAAGATCCAAGCCTATCGGGGATTTGGACACCGGGAGTTTGAGGAGGAAGAGTCATGAGACAAGAAGTCCTGGCTCACGAAATTGTGAAAGCATCAGGACCGTTCATCAAGGAGGACACGTGGCAAGCGATCAAGGTTCGGGGAAAATATTGAAAGGTTGTCTCAAGGGGGAGATTTCGGCATTTCGGGATCCAGAAGTTCAAAGGACCTAGAATTGTCTGCAGCTAGAATCATGAAATCATTAATTCCGAAATCCCAAAAAGTGAACCATAGTCACGTGTAGTATTTTGACATTTCGGGACCCAGGAGTTCGAAGGACCAAGAATTGTTTGCAGCCAGAATCGCAAAACCCCAAAAGAATTTGGAGGAATAGCGCCACGTCACAGGACTAGTCGTATGAAAATAAACTTAAGGGTGGAGCCATGGAGTTAGACCCTATTTCAGGTTTCGACATTTCAAAAGACAAGAGAATAGGAGGAACGCTTGCATTGTAATTCCCCGAATCATGAAAAGTCGTAGCACTTTGACGTTAAGCACGTGGTCACAGAGTGGTGGTCACATGGATGGAGGCTAAGGGGTGATGCAGAGCCATTAATCCCTTTTCGGTGTTTTGGTGACCAAGAGTTGGAGGGACAAGGAGCCTGGGAGAGCTCGCATGCAGGAGTCCCGAAACCCCAAAACACGAAAGGTGTGTATAGAGAAGAGCGCCGAAAAAGGGACGCGCGTGCAGTTTTTCACAAGACCTATGCCAGGGAATTAAAGGTGTTAAGCCCTAATGTTGGCTCATTACCCCTTAATTGGGGCATATTAGATTAGTAATGCTATTTTATTTATGTCGGCTTTAGGCCATTAGTTGTAATTTAGATTAGTAATGTTATTTTAATTATGTCGGCTTTAGGCCA
>ML778965.1:1066844-1088785 GCA_009831015.1 Picea engelmannii
CAAGGAGACATTTTCATTTTGAATCATCTTGTACTTGAACATTTTAAGTGGGGTAAAAGGAGGTTTCCCCCTTGAAGAGGCTTATTATCTGAAATTATCTCAGTTTCAAGGCATTGAGTACTTTTCCTGAGGTTTTTCCATGCGATATTGATGTTTGTTTCTTAACAAAAGGGACCTTTGGATTTGTTCAAGCGGTTCCAAAAGGAGCCCAAAGAGCTATTTCGGCTGAGAAGAAGAACGATCCAGAGACCGGGAGGTCACAGAAAGTGAAAATGTATCCCATGAAATTTATGATGAGGACACAAGGAAGGTGAATCAAGAATGGAGAAACTCTAACTTTGGGTTGAATACCAACCACGTTCCTAATATCTATATGAGTAAGTTTGATGGAAAGGACCCTATCACATGGATACTTTAGATGGAACAATTCTTTGATCTACATAATGTGCCACAAACACAAAAGGTACGAATTGATTCTTTATATTTATAACCCAATCAATTTGTATGGTATAGATGGCTTTGTTATCACAAATCACTCGTCACTTGGACAATTTTCATGGAAGAAATGATAGCACACTATGAGGATACAAGAAGAAATACCTTCTTTAGCCAATTGATAAATCTCAAGAAAAAGAGTTCAATTACAGAGCACATTGAGAACTTCCAAAGATTGAATATAAAGGTAACAGATATTCTAGATGAGCACTTGATTGATTTATTCATAGGAACTTTAAGAGATAACATTCAAAATGAGTTTTTCCTTTGGGAACCCAAATCATTGGAGAATGCATTTAGGGTGGAAATAATTTTTGAAAGTAAAACTATGGCTATGGCTACCAAAAGGACCAATCCTAACATCTATAGAGAGAATAATGTTCTTTATTCTAAAACACCTCAACCTACAAGGTTGACACCTCAACAATTGAAGGAAAGAAAAGAAAAAGGTTTATGCTTTAAATGTGAAAGCAAGTACAGTAAGGGACATAAGTGTGGCAAGAAGAAATTATTCTACATAGATTGTGAAAAGGAAGAAGAACAATAACAAAAACAAGAACCATCTCAAGATGAAAACCTAGAATCAATTTTTTCTGAAGAATTGACTCCCACGATATCGTGTAATGCATTGGTTGGAATTAGCACTCCTCAAACCCTCAAGATCATAGGATATACCAAAAAGAAAAAGGTAATAGTCCTAATTGATTCTGGCAGTACTCATAATTGCATTCACTATAAATTAGCCAAAGATCTCATTTGCTTTGTATATCCAGCACCAGAGTTTCAAGTAATGATTGTAGATGGAAGAACTATCAATTTCTCAGGAAAATGCAATAAGATCAATCTTACTATGGGGGAATATGTAATGAATAGTCCAATTATTTATATACCCATGGGTGGTGCTGATGTTGTACTAGGAATCCAATGGTTAGAATCATTAGGAACAGTGGCTTTTAATTTTCAAGAACTTTTAATCAAATTTTAATTGGAAGGAAAAGAAATTGAGTTAAGAGGTATCACAGGGAAACTCGGTAAGGTGATAATCTCTAATGGCATGAAAAAATTATTGAAAAAGGGGCATCAAGGTGTTATTGCACAACGATGCTCACTAGATTTTCAAACATCTAATTCATCTATTCCTCTAGATCTCCAAGAGATCATTGATAAGCATTCCAAAGTATTTGAATATATTCCCAAAGGTCTTCCACCCACTCGAAATCATGATCATGATATTCACCTAATTCTTGGGAGTGTTCCTCCTAAGATTAGGCCATACAGATACCCTTATGACCAGAAGAGTGAAATTGAGCACATGGTTGAAGAAATTTTAGAGGATGGCATTATTAGACCTAGCCAAAGTTCTTACTCTGCACCAGTGGTAATGGTATTCAAGAAATATGGCTCATGGCGTATGTGTCCAGATTATAGAGAGCTCAACAATATCACTATTAAATATAAGTTTCCCATTCCCATCATTTATGAATTGTTAGATGAAATACATCGAGCAATCTATTTCACAAAGTTGGATCTTCTTTCAGGGTATCATCGGGTTAGAATGAAGGAAGAAGATATCCCAAAAACAACATTTATAACTCATGAAGGTCATTATGAATTTTTGGTCATGCCTTTTGGCCTTACAAATGCACCTTCCACATTCCAAGGGTTGATGAATTCCATTTTCAAGCCCTTCCTTCAAAAATTTGTGTTAGTATTTTTTGATGATATACTAATCTATAGCAATTCTTGGGAAGATCATGTGCAACATGTTGACAAGGTGCTACAACTACTAAAGGAGCAACAACTATATGCCAAACCATCCAAATGTTTTTTTGGAATGAAGGAGGTAGAGTATTTGGGTCATATTGTATCTCATGAAGGTGTCAAGGTAGACCCTAACATGATTAAGGCCATGATAGGTTGGCCGATTCCCAAAACATTGAAGAATATTAGAGGATTTTTGGGTTTGACAGGTTACTAACACAAGTTTGTTCGACACTATGGAAGAATAACAACACCTTTAATGGAACTAACTAAGAAGGATGCATTTTCATGGACTCCAGAGGATACTAAAGATTTTGAACAACTTAAAGAGGTGATGTGCAAAGCCCATGTCTTGACCACTCCAGACTTCACAACAACATTTATTATGGAATGTGATGCCTCATGAAATGGAATTGGTGTTGTCCTAATGCAAGAAGGAAGGCCCCTGGCTTTTAAAAGTCGACCACTCAAGAGAAAGGACTTACATAAACCCATTTATGAGAAGGAAATGATGGCAATACTACATGCATTGAATACATGGCGTCCTTACCTAATAGGTAGGCACTTAAAGGTCAAAACAGATCATGATAGTCTTAAATACTTCTTGGAACAAAGAATATCTTCAGAAGAATAACAAAAATGGGTAACCAAGATATTGGGTTATGATTTTGAAATCGTCTATAAAAAAGGGAATAAAAATGTTGTGGCAGATGCACTCTCAAGGAAGGATGAAGATGTTGAGGCCTTTCTCTATGTGATATAGATCATCCAACCCAATTGAATAATAGAAGCAAAGAATGAATGTAAGAATGAAGAAAAAGTGTGGACTCTCATTCAAAGGTTGCAGTAGGATTCCAGTACATCAGATACATTTACACGGAAAAATGTTTTACTATGGTACAAAGATCGCTTATATTTATGTAAGATCTCCCAACTCAAACAAAAGGTACTATTGGAATTTCACACTTCTATAGTAGGAGGGCACTTGGTATTTTTAAAAACCTACCATAGAGTCAAGAAGGAATTTTTTTGGGATGGCCTTAAAACTAATGTTCAAAGTTTTATGGCAGAATGTTTGTTTTTCCAACAAAATAAGGTGGAAACAATTAAGACCTGGGGTATTTTACAACCATTATCCATCCCAACTCAGCATTGGGAGGAGGTTTCCATGGATTTCATCACAAGTTTACCGAAGTTTGAAGGAAAGAGTGTCATCATGGTGATTGTTGATCGACTGACCAAGTACACACACTTTTGTGCACTCTCTCATCCCTTCAAAGCTAGTATAGTTTCCACTGCATTCATGGAGACAGTTCAAAAGCTACATGGCAACCCAAAGATTATTGTAAGTGACAAAGATCCCATCTTCACTGGACATTTTTGGACATAATTATTTTCTTGTTTGGGTACTCAATTGGCTCATAGCTCATCCTATCATCCTCAATCTTATGGACAAACCGCGATAGTGAACAAATTTTTGGAAGGATACCTTTGTTGCTTTGTCTCTGATAAACAAACACAATGGTTCAAATGGTTACCCTTGGCAGAATGGTGGTATAACACTTTCTTTCATACTGCAATAAAAATGACACCATTTATGGCACTCTATGGATACCACCCTCCTTCCATCACTTTTTATCTAAAAGAAAAATATAAGTTTCAAGCAGTGGAAGATCACATCGAGCATCAACAACAAGTTCTCCAAATATTAAAGGACTACCTAACCATGGCATAGAATTGCATGAAACAACAAGAAGATCAACATCGTAGTGAAAGAAGTTTTGCAGTAGGGAATTGGGTGTTTTTAAGACTACAACCATACAAATAGATGTCCCTCAAGCAAGCCAAGAAGGATAGTAAATTATCACCAAAGTGTTATGTCCCTTATAAGGTGTTGCAAAAGATTGGTACTATGGCATACAAGCTGGATTTGCCTGCATCTTCATGAGTACACCCAGTTTTCCATGTTTCATGATTAAATAAAGTTATAGGGGACAAGATCCCAGTTCAAACTATATTTCCAGAACTTGACGAGGAAGGAAAAATCATACTAGATCCTGAAGCCATCACTGACACAAGAATTCTCCAGCTGAGGAATAGATCCATTTCAGAGTATCTCATTAAATGGAGGAAACTATCGACTAAATATTCCAGTTGGGAAGATGAGTCTTTTATACAAAAGCATCCATATTTACTCAAGCGTTGCAAAAAATACTTGTCTCAAGGGAGGGGCATGTTAAGCCCTAAATAGTGTCTCATTACCCCTTAATTGGGGCATATTACATTAGTAATTTTATTTTATTGATGTCGGATTTATTCCATTAGTTGTAATGATAACTCCTAGTCTACTATATGTACCAAGGAGACATTTTCATTTTGAATCATCTTGGAATTGAACATTTATGTGGGCATAAGGAGGTTGCCCCCTTGAAGAGGCTTATTATCTGAATTTCTCTCTTTTTCAAGGCATTGATTACTTATTCTGAGTTTTTTCTATACTATATTGATATTTGGTTCCTAACAAGTTTTAATGTATCTGCCCTTTGGGTCTCTAGGTCTATTCATGAAAGCAAACAAAAAGAAAAACTACCATTGCATTTGGGGGAACCTTCTATAATAGATGCATAGGTTCTTACCTCTCATCTTAAAGTTCCCCCGCCACCAAACTAATGCTAAGGTTTAGAAATTATCTATCTCCTAATTATTTCCTACCTTGAGACAACTCCCCAACAACGAAGTCAAAAATTATTGGTGTTCTACATGCTCTAAATCCCTCAATTAAATTTTCAACCCGAGGTAAGTAAACTTACAATTGCAGCACTATATATGCCAAGGTAGAAAATCTAGAGGAAGTATGATATAATTAAGGACATGGTCTATCTTAGGGTTAATCTACTTAAGCAAGGACTATCAATGAGAAAACCCTATCAAAGAACTTGAACTATTTACCCTAAGAAAATTTTAAGCAATGGATCGATGGAATATTCCTAAAGAAGCATATCAAAACCCTACTTTGAACAAGTTAACCTATTTAGTATAACAAGAAACAAAAAGTAATATATTCAATATATTCAACTTAATAAACAACAAAAACAACAAATTAATCTAATCAATCTATTCAAATCAATGAGCATCAACAAGTGATCAAGTAAACAATTAAACAACTAATTTATTCAACAAGTAAACCTATCAAAACTATTCAGCAAGTAAACTAATAAAAAATACTGAATAAGAAAACTCTATTCTTAAGATAAAACTCATAATCATTGCTAATCTACAAAAGGAAACCTTAACCTACTTATTTAAAGGCATCATGATAGTATTCAAAGATTAACCAACAACTATTCTTAATCTACAATAACAAGAAACTTCAAATATGATGATTATGTCTTTGGTGCCTTATGACATCACGATGGCATCTAATGATTAGTGATAGCTCAAGAGGAATAAATTCAATATTAACTTGTATGGAGAAATGAAAAGTATGAATCAAGCAATCTAACGAGAGCTTAGCCATCATAGAAAAAATATCAATTATCCTGAAAATCCATATGATCTCTTAATTCATATATCAATCATCAATGATAAGAAAACACTATTCTACTTAATTCAAATGAACTCTTATGCTAACTCAAGCAAATTCACATGATTAGAAACTCATAACTAAAATCTTAATTCAAATTCAAATTCTACTTAAAAATTGCTATTCAAATCTAGAACCGAGATCTCATAAATTAAACTAAGATAAATCCATTATTAAAAACTTAGATTGCAAATTGAAATGCTTGTAAAAACATAATAAAAAACCTACTTCTATCTTATAATACTACAAAAATATTGATAAGCATAATAGATTCAGGAAAGCATGACTAAACTAAGAATTAAATTAACAAAACTCACAACTATTAATCCATCGAAACTTGTAAAAGAAACTTTGTACTCTGTGTTAATTAATACTTTGTTCTAACTACCCTTTTTTAACCTGTAGAAATTCAATTTAGCATCTTAACACACCATCTATGTTAGTAGCTTTCAAGTCATTCACTAAAAAATAAAAGACACAACATAATAGCAACTATCTCCTACAAGCAACCTGCAAAAAGGGAATTAAACGATTAAATGATGAACAACACACATAATTTAAAATAACAAAACACACATGACAGGGAAATGAAGTAAATGATAATTACACAACTAAAATATGCAAACTATATATATAAATATTCACCCAAACCACTTCTCAACAACAAATTGCAAGCCAAATCAACACGGTTCGGGCATTAAATTAAAAAACGCAGTCTAGCACAAGTTTGCATAAATTTTTGAGTTACACAACAAAAATGATTCTAACAATTCTTAACACTTTGTCTGACCACTACTGTGGTATTTATAATTATTACAATTTTATAGGTTTACCATTGGAAGGGTCGACCTTCTCTAAAAATGGTCAATTCCATTAAATGCGGGCTAACAGTCTTTAGCTTCTAGAAACTGAATGAGCCACTCAATGATTAGCACAACTGATTAATCCGAGATGTCAAGAGGTCAGTTGTTGGAGGCCATGAGGGGGAAAAAAGCCAAAGTCATCAATTCACCCAACATAGGCCACCAATATAACAACTGCCAACTCACCTATGCTCCAAGTGCGTGATGCAGTGTCAGACGTAATGCTAGATGAAGTACCATATCGGGTGATGGATGGAGTGCCGAACGATTTACCTGATGGAAAATCGCATGGCAAATTTGTCCTGTGACACCCAAATCACGCACTAGATTCTTTTAGTCATTAAATAAAATATAATTTAACTCTAAACCATCATAAAACATCAATTTCACATACTTGGTATAAATGTATGACGAATTGATATAAAATCCTTCAAAAACTTCTTCAAAATGGTTGAATACACATATAATACCAGTACAAAAAGGATTCAATCATCATCATAAAACAACCAAATCATGATCCCAACACCATACCAGAAAAAAGAACATTTGACCATGTCGTAATTTTTGGTAAACCCAGAATGCCCATCTGTGGGTGTAACATGAAGTTTAGATAGCACCGTGGATTTGAATTGTGACTGTTTGCTTAAATATAGACGACCTTTGTAGCGAAGATCTTCATTATTCCATGAGTACTCTGGAGATACTGAATAATTGTCTTTCAAATATTTTATTAGACACGATAGTTTGACATCTTGCAGCCATTCCTGGCAAACAACTTGGAGCCAATCTGGTACAATGAAGGATAGAGAAAAGAGGTACCCTTCATCTTCATATTTCCTTGAAAGAGTTCATGTAACCACATTATCTTTTCCTTTCTTGTAAATGATCTCATAATCATATCCAAATAGCTTGGTCACCCATTTTTTTTGCTCCGGGGATGAAAGGCGTTGCTCCAGAAAATACTTGAGTCTCTGATGATCTGTCTTAATTTGGAAGCGTTTCCCTAATAGATAAGGACACCAGAGATCCACAACATGCAGAATGGTCACCATTTCCTTTTCATATATTTATTGGCTAGAATGGAAATCTGAAAATTCTTTTCTAGTGAAGGCCAAAGGTCGATCATCTCTCATAAGGACTGTGTCAATTCATTTCCTAGATGCATCACATTCTAGGAAAAAAGTATTTTTGAAGTCGAGAAGGGAGAGGATAGGAGATGTGCACATAGCGTCTTTTAAATCATGGAAGGCTTGATCAGTTGTAGGAGTCCAATTGAAAGAATTCTTTTTAAGGAGAGCAGTGAGAGGGGTTGCAATTTTTCCATAGTTCTTAACAAATTTGCGATAATATCCCGTTAAACCCAGAAAATCACACAAAATCTTGAGAGTTTTGGGGCGAGGCCAATCCTGCATAACTTCAATTTTCTTAGGATCCATCGTGACACTAGCTTGGACAACAATATGACCCAAATACTCTACTTCTGAAGCTCCAAATGCACATTTAGATTTTTTGAGGAAAATTTGGTGTTGATAAAGCAGATGGAGAACTTAATCCACATCGAAAAGATGGATTGTACATATTTTTCATCCTCTTTCATACGTATCTGGTGGTAACCAGAATGAAGATCAAGTTTAGTAAAGTAGTGATCACCACTCAATTCATCTAGTATATCATCAATGACAAGAATGGGAAACTTATCATTGATGGTAATTTTTTTAAGAGAACAAAAGTCAGGACACATGCACCACATGACTTCTTTTTTTAGGACCATGATCACATGAGAAGAATAGGGGCTAGTACTATGGTGGATAACACCCGCATTGAGAAATTCATGAACAATTTTGTCAATTTCACTCTTCTAGGCAAAGAGATAGCGATATAGGTGGACATTGGGAGGAAGCATTCATGGGACTAGAGGAATGGAATGATCATGAACACCATGGGAAGGGGGAAGGCCATGGGGAGTGGAAAAAATAGTGTGGTGTTTGGAAAGTATAGATTGGAGATCATGATGCACAAAGGGTGTCTCAACGAATTGAATGGCATTGAGTTGGGAAATAATTTTGGAATGGTCTTTTTTTAGGAGATTTTCCATTCAATGGGAACTAATGCTCTCAGGGGAGGATGTTGTGATGCCTTGGAAATTTTACTATTTCCTGTCCTATTCAAACTACATGTTCATTTCATTAAAATCCATGAGTGTTATCAATGAAATATCATTTGCAACATTGCACGTAAATAGTTACATAACCACAACATTTTCTACAAAAATTAGTTCACCTGCAGCATTGAAATCCATTTTAAAAAGGAAAAAACTATACAATTGGGAAAAAATTGACATGCGCAAATTCACCAAAGGAAGCACGTGCACAGTGTGTGGGCCAACAAAGCCCTCAAAGTGCACAATGCGTCAAATGAGTGACTCTGTACCAGAAAATTCATACACTCCTTGTTACAGGTGAATCCTCCTGTGGACAAGCGAATTCCCTCTTGGTCTCTAGAATCCTAAGGCCAAGACAAAAACATTCTTGACATGGACACTGACATCCTTTTTTGATCTAATTAAACCAATCCACAAAAAGGATGAAAAGGCATATGTACCTTGTTAACGGCGTTTTTCCTTGCAATGTCCAAGATGAGCTCCAATCCTGAGCTCCTCGATAGGTCCTGTAAAACAAACAAAGGTACAAATAACTTCCTATTCTATCGATATTAGCTCAAACATAGATCTATCTACTAAAGAAAAATGCATGTGGAACAAACATAAATTTGAAAGAAACAGGCCAAGCATTAATTATTAATGTGAACAAGTAAAAGGTGCTTACAATCCTTTGATGGAGGTGCAACAACCTCTTCTAGCTCTCCTTATCCAACCCCTTTTCTCAAGTAATCTACACTAATTATGCTTTGATAACATCTCACTTATGACATCATAAGTTTGGTCTAATTCTCAATCTCCATCTATCTTTTCACCATGAAGAGGCCTCCTTATATAGGCTTGGGGAGGCCTAACCACTTGAGAGATCTTTGGGGTAAGTTGAGGATTCCTCTCCTTCAATTTTGGATCTCCCCTAAGATCATGCCTTGACCTCATATTCAAATCCAACCACCTTCATCATCCCTGATTTCCTCCAAAAAACCAAAATTATCCCAAAATAGGCCAACACTCCCTCAAAAAGGGACACAGAGCATTGGAATGTTCCCCTAGAAGAGGGTACATATCGCTAGCGCTCCCTGACAGTATGTAGGGGAGCACTCCCTTCCAAATTTGACTTTTGAGTGGATTTTTTCAATGGAAAAAGGCTTGTACTGCTTGTCAATTGATTTCTCTTCTTCAAGACTAGTCTTTGAGGTGTCTTAAGTGTTTTTACAATGTCATTAGAGAGATGGAATTCATGATGCAATTTGTGCATATTTTACGGTTCAAAATTTATCCTACCCATCAACTTTCGACACTGAAGTTGTCATGTGTGGTTTTGAAATCCCTACCCTACCAGACCCTCTCTCGACAACACGCATTTGACAAAACAACTCCGACTTGACTTTAACACATGTGGAATTCATGGGGCTAAAGTTTTCTATGTGTATATTGACTTTGGAATCTTTGGTACTGGATTGAGGCTTCGGGCACATCATGACACATATTTGTTTTCAACTGGTGATTTTGAAAAGGACTAAAAAACAAGGACAAATAGTGGGGGAACGTATTTGAAGAAAAAAAGAAAAAGAGGCCTCTCATAAAAAAAAACACGCGATTCACAAAGGCAAAATTTGTTTAGAGAATATCTACTTTCTTCTATGAAAACATATTTAAAGGACTTGGATGATCATTTTCTTGTTTGATATAATTTCAAAGATTGACTAATTGTATGAATGTGTTTTTTTTGTGAGGCAAGTATTAAATAATTGAGCCTCATCTTATATATATCATAAAATTGAATAATTACTTGAATCGGGTGACTACTAGCGGAAGGCACTAGGACGATGGAATAAGTGGCAGTGACCCAACTTTTAAAATCTACGTGAGGGTTTTGGCCCTTGTTTACATGCTCCCCTCCATGTCTTCATTTAATTCAATATTTCCCAGTCCTCCTCCATGATCAAATGCACCTTGCTCGCTCGTCAATGATTTATTGTCACCGTCAGAGGTGGTCGAGGTGTATCAGTTGTAGGGGTTCGAATAAATGATGGGAAAGCTTCCTTTTATGAGCACCAGTGACCATATCGTCCCTTTCCTAGCCATCATAATTTTTGAGCATGGGGAGCAATTGCTAAATATGGGTCGGTATTTGTCTCTGGTTATTGATTTCGACTATGTTTTTCTTCCTGATTGTGTCTGGAGGTGTTTGGGTCTATTTCTATGGGATCCTATGGCTCCACGAGTAGGTCGTGCCAAGGATTATGTTGTTATAAATACCAGAGAGACCCTTGCTATGGAGGAAGCGACAACCCATTATCAAAACTTTCTTCCCCCTACCCCCTATAACTAACAAGCCCATGCATCCAAAAGAGGATAAGATGAAGTTGGTTCGAGCTTACCAGGAGGATGCAGGCGTGTATGAGAAAGTGGGCGAAATAGTCCCAGACCTTGGCTACACTAGGAATAGAGATATAAATTTTCATCGCATTGTGGAGCTTTACTGGCATGCCAAAACCATGGTGGGCCAGGGAATGCTACCAAAAGAGAAGGACTACAGAAAATTTGTCCATAGGTTGAAGACTCTTGAGAGATAGAACAAGTTGTTTTCATTATGGTTTCTTGGTTGGTTAAGCATAATGGAGGTTCTCTTCAACCAACTGAGGAAAGTGGTCTACAAGCGGGATCAATTCCGTCTACTTAGGTTATTGGGATCAATCCAGGTTGATCCAAGGCACTGGCTCAGTTTCATGCTCTGGATGATTGGGCCTTACTATGTCTCTTATGGATTGGGTTTCTAGTGCTTTATGGTCTCTGTAAGCCTCTTTAGCATTCCTAGAATTTATGGTTTGATTTTATCAATCTATGGTCCTTATTGATGCATACCCCCAACCCTCAGGCCAAGATCCGCACAAGATCGTTCTAATACCCTCATCGAGCGGAAGCAGCTCCTTTGATTCCTTGTTGGAACATTCAACAAATCCATAGGTCCTTTATGAAACTCGCCCTGTGCAACTTGACACTAGGTGAGAGCCTCACACCTCCATGCGACCACAACCAAGCCTTAGCGCAAGCACCTCTCACAAATCGCGAGTTCGTGAGTCAAGGATCTCGACTTCTATTTCTCCAAACCTCTGATACCCGAGATGCAATATGAGTATGGATCCTTCCCTATTAATGCCTTCCATACATAACCACTAGCTAGGGCTAAGTGTTAGCACTACTCGCAACTCGCGACTTTGCGAGTTGGAGTGTTGATCCCTTGTGCTCCTCCTTTGTGAAACCCCGAGACGCAATAAGTCAACAATGGGTTGACTCCTTCCAAGGTGATGTGTGTACGCCACCTGTCGTCTACTTATGCCTTTTCAGTGCGTTGTATGTTTGTGCCACCTGTAAACCACACAATCCCCACCAAATGGATGTACCATGTGTTCGCACGAGTCCTGGGTACTCGACACTTCACGACTTCACAAGTTGGAGCACCAAGCTCTTGTGCTCTTCCCTTGTGAACCTCTAAGATAGAGAAATTTGTGCACAAGATCAATGGCTCCTGTTGCTTCTCATCTGACAGTCACTACTCCTTCTAAGCTTCTGAATGCTAAAGACGCTCAGTCTTAACCTCCTCACAGTTCTACAAGATCCAACAGTCCGCGGGAATTCCACCGTTCATTCACTTTTCTCAAGGATCTTTGGCCAAAATGACTTGGCATCCTTCCACCTGAACTTGACCTCTGCGAGATGATTTTGATCTCCACCTCCCTTTGAACACTTCAAATGTGCTATCCCTCCTGAAATCTCTCTTGCAAATTCAAGTCTCCAAAAGGAATCCTGCTCGCACTCCTTGCAGAAAACTCTCAAATAACTTCTGGCTATTTGAGTCTTCAACTCTGTGCACTCTTTATAGCAGCAGTCCTTCAACCTTCACCTTAGTTGATAAGTTCTAAGGCTTCAACTAGCCTGCCCACACATTGCACAAATCTATACTTCACCTACACTTCTACTGGTATGAGAACAATGATATCTCTCTTGAGCTTTCTGAGATAAAACTTAGACCCATGTCAACGCACACCTTGCGGACGTTCACTGCACTCCTTGCAGGAAATCTCAGGAAGAGAAATGATTGAAACTCATTCTTCTCCTCTCTCAAACTTTATACATTCAACATGAAATCATACACACAACATATCATTGAAACAAATGCATAGCAGAGAAAACAAAACAACTGTGAACATGCCATTTAACTAATGTAAATAGTAAGCATCATAACAGCATGAAATTTGAGTCAAAGCTTTATATATTAACTCAAGTGTTCCAGTACATGGGTTCTTCTCTACAACTCTCTGCTACAGCTCAACAGCTTACATAATTCTCTCTCTTGTTAATTCTCCTTCCTTGATACTGATACAAGGGTGAGGGTGTCTATAATCCATTTTCCCTCCTACACTCTTAAACTTTCTAATCTATTAAATTACATCCACCTACTTTCATTAAATAGACTTAAATGCCTATTACATTCGAAAAATGAGATCAATCGCTCAAGATCTATTTACAACTCCCATATATAAATGTAAGTATGCTTCCCCTAACTGTTACATTAATATACATTTATTAATCTTCAAAACATTTCAAAATGTGCATTGGTGCTTTTTCAACTGTCTCCCACCTTTACGCTTGTTTGGCTGGTTGCTTACGATGCTCCTGCATAATACTCCCTCGCTTAAAATATTTCATGAACTCCTGTTCATGAGTTCTTTCACGGTTTGTCCATGCCTATGAATTTCTTCTTCATCCTCCCAATTGGCATCTTCAACTGGATGTCCCTTCCATTTGACCAAGTATTCAAAATACTCTTTTCTCCTAGTCTTTTTGCTAACTCTCTTGTCAATTATGCTTTCCATTTGTGGCTTTTCAACTACAGGCATTTGTTTGGTCCATCGAATTTCTTTTTTCTCCTCCTCTGCTCCTACTTATTTATCTCTGTAAGGGTACAAATCTACAACATTGAATATTAGTTAGATTCTGACCCCATCGGGTAATTCGATCTCATATGCGTTTGCCCCAAAAAAAATTATGACCTTACACGGTCCAATATTTTTCATCTTCAGTTTGTTATATGTTCCCTTTGGGAACCTCTCCTTCCTCAGATGTGCAAGAATCATATCACCAACTTCAAATTGAAGTTCTTGCCTGTGTTGATCTACTCTTCGCTTGTATTCTTGACTTGAACTCTGCAATCGCTCCTTAACTCAGTTGTGAAGCTCCTTCATTCCTTCTACAAAGTCCTTTGCACTAGCACTTCTAAATTCAGCTTGTTCTGCATCTTTCAATTCAGAGACTCCCCTTGGTTGCATTCCATATACAACTTGGAATGGACTTTGCCCCATGCTTTTGTTGAGTGAATAATTTTAAGCAAATTCCATCTATGGCAGAATGTGATCCCACTGACTATGGTGTTCAGTCACTAACCTCCTTAGCAAATATCCCAAGCTCCTATTTATGCCCTCTGTCTGTCCATCCATATGAGGATGATACACTGAGCTAAAAGACAAGTTTGTTCTCAGCTTCTTCCATAAGGTCCTCCAGAAATGTCTTGCGAACTTGGTATCTTGATCAGAAATGATACTCTTTGGCAAGCCGTGAAGTCTGACGACTTCCTTGAAAAACAAGTTCGCAATATGAGTCGCGTCACTGGTTTTCTGGCATGGTATGAAATGTGCCATCTTTGAAAATATATTTACAACTACAAATATTGAATCATATCATCTTTCTGTCCTTGGCAGCCCCAATATGAAATCCATGCTCACTGTGTCCCATGGCCTTTCAGGAATGGGTAACGATTGGTATAACCCTGTGTTCTGCCTTTTTCCCTTCGTGTGATGACAAATTCTACACCTATCCATAAATTTATTCACATCTGTCCTCATCCCTGGCTAAAAATATGAGTCATTCAACTTTGAGAACGTTTTATCATGACCGAAGTGTTTGACTAATCCTCCGTTGTGTTTTTCCTCCAGTAAATTCTCCCTCATGGAGCATCTTGGAATACATAGTTGATTGCCTCTGAATAATAATCCATCTTGGATCATGTGTTCATTCCATTAGCTTCTATTCCTGAGAATTGGATTCTCAGACGCCTTATATGCCTCCATGAAGTTTGGATCATCTCTATACATTTATTTGAGGTTATCAAAACCCAAAGTCTTGACTCTGAATTCCTGCATAAGCAAACATTTCCTGCTCAAAGCATCAACAACTTTTTTAGTAGTGCCAGAAATATGCTTAATCACAAAAGTAAAATTCTTCATGTATTCAACCCATTTAGCATGTTTTTGGTTCAACTTCTCATGTCGAGTCACGAATTGTAAAGCGTGATTATCGGTGTACAAAACAAACTCCTTGGGAACCAAATAGTGTCTCCATTTCTTCAGCACTTGTATGACTGCATATAATTCTTTGTCATATGTGGAGTACTTTATCTTTGCTTCATTCAGTTTTTCACTGAAGTACGTGATCGGCCTGTCGTCTTGGCTTAAGATCGCTCCAATTGCAAATCCACTCGTGTCACACCTGACCTGGAATGTGTTGGTCACTATAATTGCTTAATTAATTTTAAACAACTAAGTGAAACATAAATTATCAACCCAGGGAAGTCTTTTGTTTCAAATATAGCCACGCACTATATATGCTCAATTCCAAAAGCACTTAGTGTTGTAGTAAAGAAATTCACACGAATTATTCTTGCTTAAATGAACTGAAGCTCTGAATTAAATCACAGGAAAGAAATTCCCCTATTGCAATTCTTTAAAGCTTAATTAAGAATCCTGGATTACATTAAAAATAATACTGCAATGGGAAAGAACAACTATCTTGCAATCAGAGTACAGGAACCTTACTCTCAAACAGAGACTCAGTACTGACACTCTTTCATGAAAACAATAATGCAGAAAATAATTAACTCTATCTAACAGAAACCAAAGCACTTAACACCTTTCTGTTTAAGCAGGAGCCTTGAGCCTTACTTCTATTGTAGCACACTTGTGAGGTTGAGGTCTACAGAGAACAGAGCAGTCTGATTCCTTTCTTTCTGAGCAGGGATCTCTAACCCAGTTCTGGCTAACACCAAGGAAAGTCTACAGTGAACAGGATATTGGTTCTTTCCTTTCTGAGTAGGAACCCTTAATCCAATCCCTGGCTAACACACTTGCAGAGGTAAATGAAACCTACAGAAGACAAGGTATTGTAGTCCCTTTCTGTCTGAGCAGGAACACTTTGAACAAATCTCTGGCTAGCACACTTGCAGGGGTAAAGGAAATCTACAGAAGATAAGGTGTTGTAGTCCCTTTCTGTCTGAGCAGGGACACTTCAACCAAATCTCTGCTAACACACTTGCAGCATTAAACTAATTCTACAGAGGGTATGATGTCCCGATCCCTTTCTGTTTGAGCAGGGACCTTTTAACCAATTCTCTGCTAATCGCACGAAATCATCACACAAGACTGCTGATAAAATAAATAACAACTTTCATTCAATGACTAAGATAGAGTCAGTAGTGTTTCAGCAAAGCGCAATTCATTAAAACAATGTTTCAGCAAATGACAGTAAAACATAAACAGAAATTAAACAAACACACTTCTAACTAATGGGTGAATCTTGTGATGAAGGTGGGCCCTCCCTTCTCACAAGATTCCCCTAGAACAGGAAAGCTTAGAAATGAATAATCAAAGCAGTCTTCTATTCATCTGTTGAAATATCACATTACAAATTGGTAGTTACAGAATGCGTCCCGCTTCTCTGAAGTTCTTCAATACATCAAAACTTCGATCCCTCGAATGGTGATTTCCCTTGAATTTAAAGAGGAAATCCCCTTCGATACAATTATTACAAAGCATATCTGAATCCTACACTAAATCGGATCTTCTTTCTAAATCAGCATAGGATGTCCTATTCTCACGCAACCGAATGCTAATACAGGAGCTGCACAAAATATTGTTGTTACGGCTGGTGTAACAGCTTCTTCTCATAGATGTTGATGTTGTTTCAGCATCACAATTCACGGGCTGTTTCATCCACGTGAATTGCTCTCTTGATTGTGTTGGCCCTGACTGCTAACTGTCACGACTCGTGTTTCAGCATCGTGGCGGTCTCTTCTGTGTTTCAGCATATGCACTTCTGAAATGAGTGACAGCTCCGTGTTTCGGCATTTGCATCCTCGAGCTATGTAGTTGCTCCGTGTTTCAGCATCAGTTCAACAGCGACTTTGGACAGTTCTTTGTTTCAGCGCCGGCCTCAAGTGCTAATCTGCAGTTATGGACACTTATGCACTTCTAATCAATGGTTAAGTATGAGAGTGATGTAAAATATCATGCAAACCAGATTAAACATGTAGTGATGAGAAAGGACGTTGTATACCTTGGAATGATCAGTTGGAATGATAGTATAAGTCTAAACACAGGTGGTCTAGGGTATAATAATGGCAAAAAGTATGGGCAAAAAGTACAATATGTGGTCCTAACATCCCCCCCAGCTCAAGGTGTTGCATGTCCTCAGGCAACTTACTCTGAATCTGAGTCTGGATACCTACTCTGATCATGTAAGCTACTCAAGCTGTAACTGTGGGAGGTCCCGTCTGTCAGCGTTCTGAACCCTTGCACTGATATTTTTCTACAGGCAACCAGAGAATGGGAAAATGGAACCGGTACCCAATCCACTTTTCAGCACAATGTCTCATACACTGGATATAACTGGGCACCCTAGAAATCGCTGCTTCTAAGTTGGCAGGACCAAAAGGATTATACTGTTGCCTTCTTTCTGTGGATTGCTGCCAGAATAGATTATTGGCCTGTAGGGCAGGAATCTGTATGGCACTAATGATGCGTTCACAATCCCTGATCACTTCTTATTGCAACTGCTGAACCTGTTCAGTCATCCCTGTTTTCTTTAAGAATGCATAATACTGTGATATGAATGTTGCTGCCCCTTGGGGTTCTGGTCTGATCCAGAGGCCGCGATTATCTTCATTGTTCTTGGCAGCTGAAAAGTCACCTTGCCAAGTGATTTGATTGAGGAGGAAGGAAGTAAATGCTCGAAGTTGAACATCCCCAACAAGAGGGTTTATGTTCAGTGACCTGTTTTCTGGAATAGCCTCATTATGGAAATATGCCTCACAGAGGAGGTGCTGATCTCTGGTGGAGGCATCTACAAAGGTTTGAATGAAATCTATTGATGAAATGACTTCATGGGGATTCCCTTCTATAATAGACTTAATCTGAAACCACATGAGTCTTTCTATGAGAAATAAAGAATAGTTACAGGATGCTTTCCTTGTGGCCATTAGTTGCTGCATCATATCAAAGACCTTGACCATTCTACCTGTTAACTCTCTGTTCTTCTTCTTGACTTCTCGAATTTCCTGGCGTGTCAGGTCCAATGCTTCCCAATTCGAGAAAGTGTGATTCCTCCAGGTTTGCCTGTGTACTTGCAATTGTTGAGCTTGTGTCTTAGCATATTCCTTCTTCCACTTTTGTATTTCAGCATGTTCGTCCCACAGGTGAGAAGTCTGTGTTTCAGCATTTGAAGTGGTGGGACCAAGCAAGGTTTGAGTGGACTGTTCCCTGGAAGTGGAGAGTTTGGTTTGACTGGAAGGTGTGACTTTCTCCATGGGCATTGTTTGCACAGCCTTGTTGACCACAGTAGGAGCTTCTTTCTTGATTCTGGAGGGGCCTACTGGTTCTTGTGTTAAAGCAGGTTCAGTTTTGAGCTTGATGGATCCTGCTGGTTCTTTTGTTACAGCAGGTTTGACTTCAAAAGGAGAAGGAGTGGGGGCTTCTCCTGGTACTGGAACTTGGACTATCTTATACCCTGCCTGATAATAAATATTTCTGCATTGGCAGCACATGTATTCCTTGCATATGCTTTCTGTAGTTTGTGTTGCCAGGGTTGCTGTGTGTTCCAAGGCATACTGATTTAATTCTTTTTCATATGCCTCCCTTGCCCTGGCTAATTCTTGCTGGTATGCTTCCACTTGAGCCTTTAAAAACTCGTTTTCTTCCAAGACATCGGCCATTGTTGGTTTGGATTTAAAGATGACTGGTTCTTGTGTTGCAGTCATCGTCTCCTTAGTTGGTTCTTGTGGAGCAGCTACGGGAATGGCCACTGATGCATGTGTTTTAGCCTCCTGATGTAGGGAGAGTAGTGTTTCAGCACCCTCAACCTCTGATTCTTGGATCTCAATGTCAATATCAGTGGTTGGTTGCTGTGTTTCAGCCGCTGGGTGTTGTGTTGCAGCATTCAGTGTTTCAATTTCCTCACTTTCAAAATCAGTGGCTGGTTCTTGTGTTTCAGCCACTGGATGTTGTGTTGCAGCATCGGGGATCTCAATTTCCTTGCTTTCAACTGCAATACCAGTGGCTGGTTCTTGTGTTTCAGCTGCTGGATGGGTAGCTGTTTGTGTTTCGGCTACTTCAAAAACAAATGATGTCTGGGTCTCTAATTCCTGTAACTCAATTTCAATGTCAGCGGCTGGTTCTTGTGTTTCAGCCGTGGCTGGTTCTTGTGTTTCAGCCATGGCTGGTTCTTGTGTTTCAGCCACTGAGTGGGTAGTTGGTTCTTGTGTTTCAGCTACCCTGTGTGAGACTGATGGCGTTACAGTTTCTGGGGCGTCTGGTGCTTGAGTTGCATCGCCCATGGTTGGAATAGGCAAAGGTCCCGGGGTTAGGGAGGTCAATGTTTTACGGGGTTTTAGTCGAATAGGTGAAGGATCTAGGGTAGTGGTCATCCAGGGTGGCCTCATTGAGGTTTTCGTTCTCTTTTTGCGCAAGGAGGGTGGAAAGGGGGCGATCTGTTGTCATTTTCGTGGAGGTTTCTCCTCAATGATAGGGCAAGGAATATTTTCTGGTTCAGAGTCATCAATTAGGATATGAAGGGCAGAAGTGGAAGACTCTGGTGCGGTATGCGAGGATTCCGGTATGGTAGGGGGACTGGTTGGTCGTGTGGGTGGGCTGTGGGGTATTTCGAGGGAAATTGGGGGGTTTTGTTGTTGCTGTTCGTCAGGAATTTCAGGGACTTCGGCAGCTGGTGCAGGGTTTATGGGTGGATGATTCTGCTGTTCAAAACCCCTGTTAATAAGTAACTGAACCAGGCGGTGGTGGGTAAGTGACTGGGTTGGGTCCTTTTCCCTTCCACAATAATGTGCCATGTTCTTTAAACAGCCCAACAAAAAGTATGGAATATTGACCCTTCTGTTATGTCTTAAATGAGAAAGAAAAAGGAAATCGTGCTGATAGACTACCTGATAGCGGCCTTCGTAGGTCAGGTAGTGCTTGATGAAACGGGCGACCTTCGGCCACGGGGGTGGTAGTGAACTGAGTTGAACCCCTCTTCCTTTTAGTACAATTCTTTCCCCAGCCAGGAAGAAACTCTGCTGAACATCCCCGATGATGTGCTTCCGGCTGAACTGTCAAGTGCCATCCATGGGGAGGCCTGAGACTGCAGATATATCTTGCTCTGTCACAGAGATTCGGACACCTGCGATGGTAGAATGATTCTCCTGGAGATTTTGGGCAAACTGTAGTACTTGTGGTTCACTGTATCCTTGGAGCCTTCTGAAGTAATGGAGCCAACCTGCTTGCTCGAAAATTTGATATGTTGCTGGATAATGTTCGAGCAATGCTGTGGTGGCGGGTTCTTTGCGGACGACAGGTCCTCCCATGGCTACTAGTTTGGTAGGGTACATCTTCGAGAGTTAGTGTATCAGCTTGGACGCAGGGTAAGTTTTTCCGAGGGTTATATGCGGGAATAGTGGTTATATGTGCAAAAGATGGTGAAATGGAAAGGGCGGCGATGAAGTCGGAGGAAATGATGATAGTATTGATTTGACGTGTACTTCCCTTCCCGATAAGTGCGATTAGTAATAATGGGACTTGAATGGTTAATGGGTTACAATCTTTTCTCATTTACTACAGTCTAACTGAATTACATTATATTTACATACCTTGCCTTAGCATTTGGTTCGTTCAGCCAACCAGATATGATGCTTGTTCGTGGTGATGCTGTTATGGCGGCGGTTTTTGATTATGTCACGGCTTGTTGTTCGAACTGTCGTTAGGGAGCGTATAAGCTTGCTGAGGGACGATGGTGGAAGGCGGGTGTTTCGGCAACAGAGAAAAATCGAAACAATTGTTGTAGATGAAGAACTGCTGATAACTGGTGTTTCAGTATCGGAAGAAAATCCAAAAAGTGTTGAACAATGGTGTTTCAGCATCGTGAATGAATGATGAAGGGTTGCTGGCAGATGGTGTTGCAGCAACAGAAAGAGGCGAAACAAGTGCTGGACGGAGTTGTTTCGTCAATGATGGAGGGTGAGAAGAATGAAAGGTTGCTGATAAAGGTGTTTCAGCAATAGAGAAGAACGTCGAAACAAGTGCTGGACGGAGTTGTTTCGGCAATGAAGACAGTGAGAAAATGGCGGGGGTGGGAAGAAATGAAAAATGTTGAACAGTGGCATTTCAGCATCGGGAAAACTGTGAAAGGTTGCTGGTAACGGTGTTTCAGCAACGGGAAAAGTTGCTGCTAATAGTGTTTCAGCAATGGAAGGGGAAAAACGAAACAAGTGTTGGACGGAGTTGTTTCAGAAATAGGAATGATGGGGAAATGGCAGACTGGAATGTTTTGGGAATGGGAAGAAATGAAAAATATGCTGGACAGTGGTGTTTCAGCAGTGTGAGAATCAGTAGTACTGCATGGTGGTGTTTCAGCATCATGAAACAGTGCTGCACAGCGGTGTTTCAGCATCGTGGAAATCAGCAGTGCTGCACAGCGGTGTTGCAGCATCGTGAAGATCTTGTCTCTGTGCTTTGATCCTGCAAAAATTGACTGTGGGGCGATATTTCTTGATAGGGATTATTAGAAAAACAAAATCTAATCTAACCTAATACTAAAAAGAATCAATCTTAAAAGAATTGATTGTTATTAGGGGTAGAAACCCCCTCAATGAAAAGAAAATGAGCGTCTGCCATGCATGTAGCCTTAAAATCTTCTTTGGAAATAGGTTGCTGGTACAGACGGAGCCGATGACCATTTACAAGTAACGGAGTTCTGGAGTCAT
>ML778965.1:1094013-1108074 GCA_009831015.1 Picea engelmannii
GATTCAGACTTGGATGTAATGTCGTCAATGAAAGTTTTTCTTCCTCCTTTTCCTTTTCCTTTGCCACCTGTAGGGTTAGTATCTTTGGGGTTTTTGGGGTCTTTCATGCATTCTTTTATCTAAAGAAAATCACAAATGCTTCTAAAATCTATAGCTATCTTCCCCAGCAACGGCGCCAAAATGTTGTTCACTATAATTGCTTAATTAATTTTAAACAACTAAGTGAAACATAAATTATCAACCCAGGGAAGTCTTTTGTTTTAAAGATAGCCACGCACTATATATGCTCAATTCCAAAAGAACTTAGTGTTGTAGTAAAGAAATTCACACGAATTATTCTTGCTTAAATGAACTGAAGCTCTAAATTAAATCACAGGAAAGCAATTCCCCTATTGCAATTCTTTAAAGCTTAATTAAGAATCCTGGATTACATTAAAAATAATACTGCAATGGGAAAGAAAAACTATCTTGCAATCAGAGTACAGGACCCTTACTCTCAAACAGAGACTCAGTACTGACACTCTTTCATGAAAAAAATAATGCAGAAAACAATTAACTCTATCTAACAGAAACCAAAGCACTTAACACCTTTCTATTTAAGCAGGAGCCTTGAGCCTTACTTCTGTTGTAGCACACTTGTGAGGTTGAGGTCTACAGAGAACAGGGAAGTCTGATTCCTTTCCTTCTGAGCAGGGATCTCTAACCCAGTTCTGGCTAACACCAAGGAAAGTCTACAGTGAACAGGATATTGGTTCTTTCCTTTCTGAGTAGGAACCCTTAATCCAATCCCTGGCTAACACACTTGCAGAGGTAAATGAAACCTACANAAGACAAGGTATTGTAGTCCCTTTCTGTCTGAGCAGGAACACTTTGACCAAATCTCTGGCTAGCACACTTGCAGGGGTAAAGGAAATCTACAGAAGATAAGGTGTTGTAGTCCCTTTCTGTCTGAGCAGGGACACTTCAACCAAATCTCTGCTAACACACTTGCAATATTAAACGAATTCTACAGAGGGTATGATGTCCCGATCCCTTTCTGTCTGAGCAGGGACCTTTTAACCAATTCTCTGCTAATCTCACGAAATCATCACACAAGACTGCTGATAAAATAAATAACAACTTTCATTCAATGACTAATATAGAGTCAGTAGTGTTTCAGCAAAGCGCAATTCATTAAAACAATGTTTCAACAAATGACAGTAAAACATAAACAGAAATTAAACAAACAAACTTATAACTAATGGGTGAATCTTGTGATGAAGGTGGCCCTCCCTTCTCACAAGATTCCCCTGGAACGAGAAAGCTTAGAAACGAATAATCAAAGCAGTCTTCTATTCATCTGTTGAAATATCACATTACAAATTGGTAGTTACAGAATGCGTCCTGCTTCTCTGAAGTTCTTCAATACATCAAAACTTCGATCCCTCGAATGGTGATTTCCCTTGAATTTAAAGAGGAAATCCCCTTCGATACAATTATTACAAAGCATATCTGAATCCTACACTAAATCGAATCTTCTTTCTAAATTAGCATAGGATGTCCTATTCTCACGCAACCGAATGCTAATACAGGAGCTGCACAAAATATTGTTGTTATGGCTGGTGTAACAGCTTCTTCACATAGCTGCTGATGTTGTTTCAGCATCGCAATTCACGGGCTGTTTCAGCCACGTTAATTTCTCTCTTGATTGTGTCGACCCTGAATGCTAACTGTCACGGCTCGTGTTTCAGCATCGTGGCGGTCTCTTCTGTGTTTCAGCATCTGCAATTCTGAAATGAGTGACAGCTCTGTGTTTCGGCATCTGCATCCTCGAGCTATGTAGCTGCTCTGTGTTTCAGCATCAGTTCAACAACGACTTTGGATAGTTCTGTGTTTCAGCGCCGGCCTCAAGTGCTAATCTGCAGTTATGGACACTTATGCACTTCTAATCAATGGTTAAGTACGAGAGTGATGTAAAATATCATGCAAACCAGATTAAACATGTAGTGATGAGAAAGGACGTTGTATACCTTGGAATGATCAGTTGGAATGATAGTATAAGTCTAAAAACAAGTGGTCCAGGGTATAATAATGGCAAAAAGTATGGGCAAAAAGGTACAATATGTGGTCCTAACAGAATGTCTTGCTAAAATCTGGCAAAACCAGAATTGGTTGCTCAGTGATCTTGTTCCTCAATAGATTGAAACTCTTCCATGCTTCCTCCGTCCAGTGAAAATATTTATTTCTTTTCTTCACCGTATCCATCATTGGTGTGCTAATTCCACTAAAGTTTTAGATTAATTTCTTGTAGAATCTAGCCAAACCATGGAATCTTCGAACTTCAAACACACTCTTCAGCGATGGACAATTCTTAATCGCCTTTATCTTTTCTGGATCCATTTTCAATTCATTTGCAAAGATAACAAAACCCAAATAAATGAGTTTTGTCCTCTTAAATGACGATTTATTCATATTTATCGACAATTCCTCTTGTTGTAACCTCCTCATTACTGCAACTAAATGCTTTAAGTGCCCAGCTTTTGTTTTGCTGAAAATTAATATATCATCAAGATATACAATGACAAATTTCCCAATGAAATCCTTCAGGACTTCATTTATCAATCTCATGAAAGTATTGGTTGCATTCGTCAAGACAAATAGCATGACAAGCCATTCATATAGCCCTTCATTTGTCTTGAATGTTGTCTTCCATTCATCACCTTCTCTCATTCTAATCTGATGATATCCACTTTTCAAATCAATCTTTGAAAAAAAAATTGCCCCAATCAAGCAATCCATCAAGTTGTCCATCCTTGGCAATGGAAATTTGTATTTAATTGTAATCCTATTGATTTCCCTTGAGTCTGTACACATTCTCCAGCCTCCATATTTATTTGGGCTGAGAACTATCGAAACAACGCATGGACTCAAGCTCTCCCGAATCAATCCTTTGTCCATTAAGTCTTGGACCTGTCTCTTAACTTCTTCATTTTCCTATTGCGTCAACCTATATGCTGCTTTGTTCGGTAAACTAGCTTCAAGTATAAAATTGATATGATGGCTTATACTCCTGATAGGTGGCAATGAACAAGGTAGTTCGTCCACTACTATATCAGCAAATTCTTCCAGCAACTCCTGAACTTTTTCTGGTTCTTAATAAGCAGCAACATGTGCATCCTACCATTTTTCTCCAGGGTGTATGTGTTCTTTCTCCCATCATGAACCATGTTTTTTTCATATTGCCATGGTCTACCCAGCATTAGATGACAAACATCCATGGGAATGACATCGCATAATATTTCATCTTTATATCCTCCTATGTTAAATTTGACTAAACACTGTTTAGTGACATTTACCTGATGTCCTTTTTGTAGCCATGAAACTTTGTATGGGCTTGGATTTACAATAGTCTCTAGCTCTATATTTTCTACCATCTCTGTAGATACGAGATTGTCTATGTTACCATTGTCCACTATGACCTTGCATACTCTATCCTTAGTTTTTCAAGCAGTCCTAAACAGACTATTTCTTTGGGCTGGGTTCTCTGGTTTCTTCTCTGGTTTCAAGAGAACTTTCCTCATCATTAAGAGAAATCCCCAAGGACACGTAGTTTTGGATTGGGAACTTTGAAGATTTTCCACTCTGGAGGATTCACGTGGTGGTTGTCTTGATGCCTATTGTTTTGGTGTCTTTTCATAGCCCATAGTCATATGCAAGTAGAGAGGGGTGGAAGAACCTGAAGAACTTGGGAGAGGATATCTTCCATCTCTAAGCTTAGTTCGGAGCATGGAGACCATGGCTAGAACGATCTGGAAGAGAATAATGGAATAGAGACCCCATATGAGGGTATTGATTATCTTAAGAAGAATGGAATTTTTACGCCCCACCATGGGTGTGTTACAAATTGGTATCAGAGCATGGAAACAACACTTGGCCTGCTTGGTCTCATGCACAAGTCGTATGAAAATATTTCTGGTGAACTTTAAAGGGTAACACCCTATCTTACCGCATTCCTAAGAGGATTAGAAAACCTCAACTAAAGAGAGGAATGAGATCCTTTACAGTTGATAGATGTTTTTTAAATCGGCATTATATGTTGCTAATGTTCCCAAATAAAGAAGTTTACGTCAATGTGCAATTGTACGCATTGTTGTACAGTCGTAAGATTTGGTTACCAAGGCTAAGATGAGCCTGTGGAGAATATTAGTGTCAAACATAAATCATCTGCATAAGTTCCTTGAGTATAAGGATGTAGATTTAAAATACATTTGAGACTTTACCCCAATGATATTGAACCATGCCAGTTTGTGACAAAGGGAGCCTAGAATTTATTGGGAAATGAAAGTCGATCCTACAGGAATGGGATTATGTTGAAGAACACTAATATTTAAACTAAAATAGCAATGTGAACGAATGGAAAGGATATGTAGCAGTAATGATTACTACTTTAATGAAGGGTTAAACCTAGTATAGGTGTATAACCCCTCACAATCAGAGGAATGATTATGGTGACCATTCCCTGAAAAAGGAGAGTATGCACAACTCTCAAGTTTCAAGTGGACTGACAAACAAATTTGGTTTCTGGGTATGGGAATTGTTGGACAAGGATTTTTCCAATCAAGCTGATAAATGGAGTTGTAGAAATATCGAGTGATTGAGTGAGAAATCACAATAGCCTCCCTTGCTTGGTGGATAGGAAACTAATCTACCAGATTTCTTGTGGGAGGAGGAGAGTGGCCTCCATCCCTGAATGTACTGAACAAAAGGAATAATTCTAGGTGTAATGGTCAAGACCAATCTTGACCTATAGATACTTTGGATTTCTAAACTAGGATACTTCATAAGTAACATAATTTGAAATTGCATTTGGGCTTTAAGGGATTAGACCAAATGGTATTAGACATTAAATTGTTAAAATTAAGATTAAATGGTTGACTAAATGTTGATCTTGAATGTGGTAAAGGAAGTGTTGGGGCAGTTCTAGAAGCCCAATGAGTCAGATTGACATCCAGTAGTGGATGGTGGCCATATAGATATAGTTGGAAGCTAAATTGGTTAATTTTGCTACCTTGGGCATGGTTATAACTGCCCAGATTGTATTTATAAGTTGGGTAATGTTCCATGGAGGTTGAGGCAAGAGTGTTTTCTTGTTAGTTGTTATAGTAGAAAGGGAACATAGTTATGACTATGTCTGATTCAACTTACATGTGGATGTCATGTGAATGACTGCAAGATCACAACTAAGAGGGAAGCCTAGGGTTGTGTGTCACTATGAGGTTTGTGATAAGGATGGAAACAATATCATTGGAGGACGATCTGGAAGTATGATAGGTCCATGTGTAAATGATGCACATGCATGATGTACGGATATATGTATACTAAAGGAATAATATGGTTGCCTTGATGAGAGATATGTAAGGCAAGAATTGCACTTGCCAATATTAAGTGGATAACATGGATGCATGGTTGACTCCATTTTGAAGAGTCATGAAAGTGATTTTTTGAATGATAGCATAAGGGGAATGTGCTCCATTCCCTCAGGAAATACTAGTGTAAATAAATGAAAGAGTAAATGAGCAAGAATGCTTTGTTGTCATGATAAGAGGAAAATGATTTTGCCTTTGAGGGTCACATGAGAATGATTGTGAACAATCATGAGTTGACTGATTTTAGAAAAGAGATGTATGTAGGCTGTGAAATATACCCATGGAAACTACACACAAACTATTGATTATGCATATGGTTAAGTACATCATGGATGTAAGTTAAAAATACCATAGTATGTATGGATAAATAATTTGGGTGTATGAAAAAGATACATGTTTATATTCCTTATGGAATATTTGGTAGCTAGAGAGGTAGTAGGGGGGCCCAGAGGGCCCATAGTGATAATAGTGGAGGTCATTCAATGTAATGTGGACTAGGTCCACTATATTATTAAATAAGGCCCACTATGGTAGTTAGATATAATAAATGTAAGAGAACTTCTTAGAAAGTTATACTTCTAGAAGATTCCTCCTCTAGAATGTTCTTAGATGATGGTAGCACTATATAAAGGGGCTCAAGCAATGTAATGAGACATGAAGAGAATTAGTGTATTTGGAGCAGTAGCTCAATAGGAGGATGCCCCCTTGAAGAGGCAAGTGAACAGGAGAGGATCCCTTCCATAATAGGATCCATTGTACTGTGTTGCCATACCTCAAGGGTTTGATAATAATATTGTGTGGTTTCTTCTATCTTGCTTTGTGGATCTATTGTGTATTCAGTAATTGTGTTTATTATATCTTCATATCTGGTATTGGTTCTTAACAAGTGGTATCAGAGCACTTTCCTTGGCCGGAGTTGTGGGCAACTATTTTTTATTTTTGCAGATTTTTTTTTTCGGAGAAGAAACAAGAGGGCCGCGACATTCCAAACATTTTTAGTATATTTCTGTTCAAAATTTGCAGAAAAGGGTTGTAGTTCTGAGTTCCTCTCAGAAAAACACCCAAGTTAAAAAAAAAAATCGTCCAAAACGGAGTCCGGGAAGTCAAGATATTGAAGTTTTAAAATCTGCAATTTTTCAGGGTTTTTTCTGCGGACGGAGACACGATTTGTTTTTATTTCTGTAGCCATTGGAGGCTGAATTTTCTCAAACAAATTACAGATCTGATTTCCTCTCACAATTTCACCCAATTTAAAAAAAAAATCAGCCGAAACGGAGTCCGGGAAGTGAAGTTATGAGCATTTTAACTTCAACAGTTTTTAGGGTTTTTTCCAGAAAAAGCCGCGATTTTCTGCTGTAACTTATTTGGTGAGTTCATAGGATGCTCAGATGGCTATTTCTTCTCAAAACACAAAAGAAATTCTTGAATCATTCAAAGCCCAATTTTTTCACACATTTGATGCATTTGCACATGGCCTCACAGACCGCCTCACAGACAGTCTCAGAGGCAACTTCCATGATAGTTTTCGTAGTATTCAAGATTCATTGAATAACATGCAGGAGAGATTTCTTATGGAGAGTCTCATGAATACATATAATCAAGAAATATATGCTTGGTATGATTTTGAGGTAGATTGTGATGACTGGTATATGGATAGTTGTCATTTCTGGGATGAAAACCACTTCCATATTTTATTTGATGACTCTAATCCACCTTCTGCAGAGAACATCAATGTCCCAGATCAGGAGTTAGTTACCAGTGTTCAGTCTGCATATTCTACAGTGGTATTATTCCTTCCAGATTCTACTACGACCATTTTCCACTATGTGGATGGATATTCTTATTTGGATCCACATGACAAGTGTCAGTCTTTGGAGCATCATTTGGAGTTGGTTATTGGGTTCCAAAATCTTCTATGGGGAGTTCACATGAGCACTTGGACATGGGACCCGAGCTTACAATGGTGGTTGGACTACTTCAGCGTGGTGGATTTCCTTTCTACATGGGACTTTGGTTCTTCAGTCTTCTTCAGCATTACGGTCCACAATTATCCATGGGACCCTGGTATATGGTTGTACATCAAGCCTTGAGGACAATGCTTTCATAAAGGGGATGGAATGTAAGGTAGCTAGAGAGGTAGTAGGGGGGCCCAGAGGGCCCATAGTGATAATAGTGGAGGTCATTCAATGTAATGTGGACTAGGTCCACTATATTATTAAATAAGGCCCACTATGGTAGTTAGATATAATAAATGTAAGAGAATTTCTTAGAAAGTTATACTTCTAGAAGATTCCTCCTCTAGAATGTTCTTAGGTGATGGTAGCACTATATAAAGGGGCTCAAGCAATGTAATGAGACATGAAGAGAATTAGTGTATTTGGAGCGGTAGCTCAATAGGAGGATGCCCCCTTGAAGAGGCAAGTGAACAGGAGAGGATCCCTTCCATAATAGGATCCATTGTACTGTGTTGCCCTACCTCAAGGGTTTGATAATAATATTGTGTGGTTTCTTCTATCTTGCTTTGTGGATCTATTGTGTATTCAGTAATTGTGTTTATTATATCTTTAGATCTGGTATTGGTTCTTAACAGTTAAGTACATCATGGATGTAAGTTAAAAATACCATAGTATGTATGGATAAATAATTTGGGTGTATGAAAAAGATACATGTTTATATTCCTTATGGAATATTTGGTAAACAATTAAAGCTAACTCAAGGTTGAGGCCATCACAGATAGTGATGGACGTGCAATACGGAAGTTGCATGCTGAGGGAGTTCACCATGGAATAACTGTGTGAAAAATCTGTCAGGAGGTCAAAGTCACAACCTTAGTAATTGTTGAGAAGCTAAGCAATGAGCTACAATCTTATATATATATATATACATATATAAAAATCCTGGATTAAATTTTGAAAGCATCATGGAATGAATAGAAGACTAATGAATGAATAATTGGGTATGTTTGATTGAATAGGCTTGGTTGAAGCCATGTTAAGAAAAGGCAGTGAGGCCTTTAGAGATGACTCAAATGGGATGAAAAGTCTTAGGCGGTGTAGAAAGAATTAGAAGAAGGGGAGAGCCCTAGATTATTTTCTTGCTGAGTATTATGTTTTCTCTGGGATGAGAGAGCTGGTATGCAGATGAAAGTAAATGTTTTGGCACCATAGTGATGGTGGTCATATTGTTGTAGAAACAATCAAGACTTGTTTGTGTTGCACTCATGAAAACATTAAGGATAATGTGATGAAGTGCATAAAGATGCATTAGGACATGTCTAAAATGTTTTTATTGTCTTAACGTTATGCATGAAAAATTTGAAAGGAAGTTGTATGCAACAAATACCCAAGTAGAGTATGATTCAGAAAGAAAACCCTAATCGAATCAGGACACTCAAGAACTTGACAGAGGAAGTGAACACGAGTCGTTCATAGGGGGAAAACCATTCTCAGTCGTCATATCGATTTCAACATCCACTGGAGTTAATGGATCAAATGCCAGTCATTCAATAAGATCGACAACCCGTATTCATTGCGAAGATCGAAAGGGAACACAAGTTAATAGCAGAGTTTGTGCCGGTAATTTAAAATCAATATAATTTTGTTTTGATTTTGGGGTTCGATCGTAGATCGAATGACTCATATTGATTGCGGAGCATGAAAGAGGAATTAACGGACACACTAGTTCAAGGCCCACAACAAACCAACACCATTGATCTCATTGAAGTGGATGATCAATGACCACGATCAAAAGAGTTAGGTGAGCCCCTTTTGGATTGCAGAGTTTGAACTCTTCGATAAAGAGCAAGCACATTGGGGATTCCGCAATCATTGCGAACCCCTGATCTGTGAACAATTGGTGGGTGGCCCTGTAAGGAACCCACATGTTAATGCCACATAAATGAGTACTGTAATTGGGTTATGTGGTTGAATTTGGAAAATCGAGGCTCTTCTCTTAGTATAAATTCCTGGTCAAATACTTCTATGTCGGGATTGTTGTATTTGGAATCATGTGGTTTAGAATCAATCTAGGGATAAGATCGATGACCCGTATTCATTATGGGGAAGGTATATGCCCACGGGTTAATTTGAAGACCTATACCCGTAAATTGAACTCAATATAGTTTTGTTTTGAGTATGGGATCCGATCATAGATCAGATGACCCATCTCCATTGGAGAGGCCGGAAGGAGAATTAAACCGTGAGTTAGTTGAGGTTCTACAACCCCTTGCAGCTGTTGGATCTAGGGGAATATCGATCTTCACCATCGAATTGAAAACAAGGGGTTTAGCCAGGATCATAGCACCCAGACCCCGGATCTGAAAGAGTAGCCCTTGAAAAGAATAGAGTTGAGGTCACAACTCTCGGTCTCATGGAGAGGAAACAGATTTCCTCCAGGCCAGTAAAGGAAGATAGAGTTTAAACTCTGTGTTATACTATGCTCATGAGGACTGGGTCTAAGGGAATAAATGTGCTCATATCCATCACATTGCATGGAATTTCTTGAGGAAATGCATGTTTGCATGAAAAGGGGGCCTTCCAAAAAAATGGATGTCAAAGGAATGCTTAAAAGCATTCATGTGAAACCTAGAGTTTCATGAATGACAATTTTAGGGTTGTGATCGATTCAGAGAATAAAATAAGGTTCTGCTAAAATAATAAATATGGACAAAGGATCCATATGGCAATAAGTTGGTTGAATTCAAACACACCTTGGCAGGAGTGCCTAACTTGGAAAAAAATGATAACCTGAAATCGATGGAAGGGTGCATTGGGTATGAATGTGGCCACGAATGTTGGCACATTCATTAAAGCCAATTGATGTATATATTTCATTTTGAAAAGGTGATATACTGAACTAATGCATGTGTAGGGAATGAAATTTCCTTTTCCTTTGTATAATTGAATAGATAAAAGTAATTTGATTGTTAGTATGCATCATATGAAAATATAGTGTGCATGAAAACTAACAATTTGTTTGGCTGAGGAAAGTTGACTTGTAGGAAGAGAGAGTCTTGGATATGGAAGTCTTGTAAGCCATAAGGAAGACCAAAAATGCTTGTTGATCCAAACTACTATGGGAAGGAAAGTCCCATGAATGTTTGATCTGGTTCCATGTGGAACAGATCTAGAAATAAATATAGAACTAGAAAATTTGTGGGTGACAGATTTGCAATAAAATTCTAAAATTTAGAATTTATGATGATGTCTCATGAGTTTGTATACCCGTGATACAGTTGAGAAGAAAATATATGTCCATAAAGGACAAATGAAGGCTCTCAAGCTGAAAATCATGAAAGAGGTCACTATTGAGACATGAGAACCCCGCGGTAAGTCATGATCGCCTGGAATATATTGTGTTGAGGTAACACGAGCCAGAGGGATGCCTTGACAGAGAAATTATGAGGGACGCATCGAATGTAAGGCTCAATAAAGTCTCTGGGATTCTTCCTGTGGGAGAAAACCTTGGCAAGGCAAGATGGATCACCTAAGGAACTGTATAATAGAGAAGGGGATGCCTAATCCAGGGCCTTGAGGGTGAGTGACTGCAAGGAAGAGGAGGCTCTAATAGTTCTTGTAAACTATTGATTGGGATCATGCACACAATGGGTATGTCGGGGAAAAATAGTGAGCCTGGATAGCAAGAAAACCATGTGGATGCAAACCCATGAACTACAAAGATAAGTATTGTGTTAGATTATGAAGTTTTCCTCTTGAATTTTGAACAACAGTTAGATGTTTTCCCAAAAAGTTGTGATTAATGTGCTTCTTTTCCAAGAATTTATTGAAGACATGTGACGAAGGCCAAGAGTATGGAAAAGACCTGACCATGAAAAAGGATCGATATTTCTAAAGAAGTTGGATGAGGAATTCATAATAGGTGTTATTGAGAAATAACACTGAGGATGGTGTTCATTTTTAAGGGGGGGGGGATTATAACACCCATGTTTCCCCAAGCATGTAATTAATCATAAAATATGATTACCATGCTAAGGCATGTGGACGATGTAAATGTATTATTGTTAAATTTCCCATAACTCACTATTGGAGGGAAACACATTGAAGTACGAACCATGATATCTCTAGAGGAGAGAATTAGTTAATGGAGGAAAGGACTAGTGGTTGAATAATCAACCACCCCCATGAATGGAAACATGGGTTGTCATCCCGAAGTACCACAAATACCTACAGACTCGAGCTTCCTTCTGACAGAAGGAACAAATAGGTCGGGAAACTTCCTAAAGAAGGAAGGTAGGATACATACACATATATGGTAAGGAAAGTGGACAGCATTAAAAGATTGTGTACTTCGGAAGCGAGAAGAAAGAAATGCAGAGAAAAGGGTTTCTCAAAGTGGATCTCCACCGTCAAATGAGAAGGACGTGTGGCGCATGATCCTTGAATCCGGAAGAAAGTACTTCGAGAGAACAAATTGTTGGAATGTTCAAAACTCCCAAACGCCAAAGTCCCAAAGTAAACTAGGACCGTTGACCGGGAAAGACACGTCGCGCATGATCCTTAACTCCAGAAGAAAAAGTTCTGGGAAGAAAGGCTACAACAACATCCAAAGCTCTCGAATGTCGAAGTCCCAAAAATAACCTGAGCTGTTGATGTACAACGAATGTGTGGAGCTTGATCTAGAAATCTAGGTATAGAGTACTTCGGGAGAAAAGGTTGTGTGAGTGTCTGAGACTCCTGAACATTGAAGTCTCGAAGTGAACAAGGCTCTTCGAAATCCCTGAGGACACATGGCATCGGATTGTGAACCTTAGATATTTTCCACTCCAAAGGATTCACGTGGTGGTTGTCTTGCTGCCTATTGTTTTGGCATCTGGTCATAGCCCACAGTCATATGCAAGTAGAGAGGGGTGGAAGAACCCAAAGAAATTGGGAGAGGATATCTGTCAGCTCTGAGCTCAGTTCAGAGCATGGAGACCATGGCTGGAAAGATCTAGAAGAGAAGAATGTAATAGAGACCATGTATGAGGGTATTGATTCTCTTAAGAAGAGCATAATTTTTACACACCACCATGGGTGTGTTACATCGGTCTTCTCTAACCCTCCTCCACAATCAAATGAACCTTAATTCTCATGGATTATTTCTTGTCACTGGAGGAGTTTGTGGAGGAGTACAAGGTCTAGCGATTTCAAATTAATGGTGGGAAAGATTCCTTTTATGAGTATCAGTGACCAGTTTAGCCTTGTCCTGGCCATCATCATTGTTTATCATGGGGATAAATTGTTAAATATAGGAGAGGATTCATCTCTGGTTATTGATTTCGATTGTGTTTTCTTCCTAATTATGTTTGGATTTGTTTGGGTCTATTTATCAATGATCCTATGGCTCCACGAGCAGGTCGTGCCAAGGCTTTTGTTGTTAGAAAGACCATACCAGCTCATGCCAAGGATTTTGTTGTTAGAAAGGCTAGAGAAAATCATACTGCAAAGGAAGAAATGACCCATTATTATAGATTTGTTCCCCCTATAGCTAAATAGGCCATGCAACACGATCATCTAAGGTTCTAAGGTTTTTTTTCCTTTAGATATCCATAATATCTAGTTATTGATTTTCTGTTTATGCATGAAATAGATAAAATGTGAAAAATACAGAACAATAAAATACAATTTCACCATCCACAAATAAACACAAGATATGACCTGAGAAACCCAATCTAGGAGAAAACCCAGCTTGAAGGTGAGGTTTCTCTGCTCTCTTTTCTTTGGTATAGAAATGATGCAAGTACAAAGAAAGAGACACTCTATGTGGAGTTTCCTTTGAACTGTGGTCTGTATGGATGCTATATAATCTCTCCTCCTCTATTATGCTCACATAATACCACTCTCAAATGCTTTTCTCAGCTATGGAACAAGATATAATGCAAAATAATGGAACCCCTTCTCTTCCTAGTGGCCCAATATTTAACATAGCCTGATAACCAACTAGGGGTAGGTTTTTTACTTCCCCAACCCTAAATTATGATAGGGTTTTGGACCTTCTATAATATTCTTGAAATCACATACGAGGCTATACCCATATGCACGAGTATCAGGGGATGACGTGGCATTATCTCATACCATTGTTATCAACACAGTATGGAAACTTGCGAGAGACATAACTTTTGCATACGCACTCCAATTGACACATGGTCTACACCATTGGAAAGGTCTCGAAGTGTAGAATACCTTCAAGGGTGAGGACACATTTTTGGACACCAAAACCCTAAAAAGCGCTATTTATTGCCTCAAAATGTCTTTGGCAGGTTCGAAACCCCAATTTTCCAAACTGGGACTTGCCACTAAAATGGCCTTGCAAGCTGATTACTCCAATGTTTTCCACTCTAAAAGCATCGAGATAGATGAAAAATAATATAATGATCGAATATGGATCATACCTCCACATTTAGGGAGGCTTTTGTTCCCCAAAATATTTATTTAATGAGGTGAGTAAATTTTCCCTTTACCTTCTCCCTCGAGTACCACTTTGTTTTTCTTGGAAGTTGTCCTTTCAACCCAATTTTCCAAAGGTCATGTTTCCCTGTCTTGTAGTTCTTGACAACTTTTACAAAACTATGTCATCTAGAAATTCTTCTTGAGCATCTAGTGCTAAGTCCTCTGTGGTATACCTAGGGATGTACCCAATGGGAATGTAGTTATGTGTT
>ML778965.1:1109989-1137898 GCA_009831015.1 Picea engelmannii
TTGCTTGAGGAGTTTTATCCTTCCATAAGGATTAATATATGGTGTTACCCTACCTCAAGGGTTTTCTCTATTTCTTGTGTTCATGTTATGGTGAATGGTTTATGGTTTATTCTTAGTTATTTCTGAAGTATATTTGCAGATCTAGTTTAGGTACTTAACAAGTGGTATCAGAGCACTTTCCTTGGCCGAAGTTGTGGGCAAATATTTTTTATTTTTGCAGATTATATTGGTAGATATATTGGGTTCTTAACATCCTCTATGGAAGGTAGGACCTACTCCTCCTCCTAATACAACATGGAAGGATTATAGAGTTTGAGATTCTCCACATTCACTACTGAGTAAATTCACATGTATGGGGATATACTGAGTCCTTTGGCATTATCTCCTATCTTTTTCAATACCTCAAAAGGACCATACCACAAAGCCTTGATATTCTTACCAGGACCTTGTAGCCTTTCCTTATTTAGTTGTAACCATACCATGTCTCCCACTTTAAATTTTCTCTATGTTTTGTGTTGGTCATGTCTAGCCTTGTACTTTTCATGTGACTTATTTAGTGTCTATTGTACTTGAAAATGAATCTTATTCATCTTCTCGAAAAAAAAAAAATCTCCTAAGGAAGATCTTGTGAGGTCCTCCCTCACTCCTCCATGTTGTCCTTACACAACATCTAAGGGTGAAGGTGGTAAATATCCAAATCTAGATTCAAAAGGCTCCTTACCAATAGAAGTGTGGACTACTCTCTTATAAGATTATTGTATATAGATCATGTTTTCATCCCAAGTCTTTGAATACTTTGTTGGATTCCTTAGAGGGAGGGTGAATCAGTAATAACGTAATTATAATCATTTTTCTTCAAATTTTATATCAATGTAGAATTATTATCCAATAATGAGCAATAATAAATAAACAATCACACACATACACAATACACCAGTGTTTTATGTGGAAACCCAAATCAGGAGAAAACCATGAAATGATTTTTCTTATATGTCTTGAATTACATTCATTGGAAGCACCAACTTCCTTTGTTTTCCAGCTACAACTAGAAGGAGGCTCCAACCCCCTGTTTTCTCAGGCTACAACCTAAAGGAAGCTCCAACTCCCCAATTCTCTGGCTACAACCATAAGGAGGCTAAAACCCCCTATGTTCCTTGGCTACAGCCGGAAGGTGGCTACAACCACCTATACTTGCCTTGTCCAACCACCCTGAAGTAGAAGTAGAATGATGGAACCACTGTCAACCTGTCACTGTGAGATATACTATTGTACAACTGTATCAACCTGTACCACTGTCATGTATCCAATATGTACAACTTTCCTAAAATAAAACTGTAGCTTAACTGAACATGTATCTACAAAAATGCAATAGATACATGACCTGTAGTGATGCATCATGCGTATGTACACAACCTATCTGTTATGCAACCCGCGTATGCCTTCTGAAACTAGGGTTTTCTTTCACTTGAAAACTTTTGACCCTCTGTAACTTCTTTCACATAGATCTGTATCCTGTCAATGTATCTAGACTGTAACTGTACTCTGTGCATGCATCCTCATACATAACCTCTACTCAAGGAAAGTATGTCTCTATCTAGTCATGTGCCATATAGGTATGTGTAATAACGAACAAGTGTAATATCCCTCACATGATCTTAGTCATCAACCCCTTTCTGATATTCAATTTCTCAATACATCAATAAATACAAGATCTCAACCATGTACCATAATAACTCTTAGCCATACGCTGAGAAATACAAGAAGTATCAATGATAAATATACCAACACTGTATTTCTATATATATGACTTATACATAAGATCCCATGTAGCCACTAGTCTCTTTAGGGAGAATCCTCAAATCTCCATTGTCATTCCTCATGCATACATCAAAATCCAACTATTCATAGAAATAAGACATACCTTTTGAACCAATGGATGGATATTATGTATCTAAGCACTCTAGACCTTCCTAGGAGCTTGATCTCAGAATTTAGAACCTATGCACCGTCATCTTCTCAAGTTTCATGGATTTATCAAAATATACTCACCCTATACACAGTCATCCCATGTACATACTCACCCTATACACAGCCAGGCCACGTATACCTTCAATGTATATGCACCCTATACATAGACAACCCACGTATGCATCAGAAAATGGGGTTTTCTGTAAATTCGAGAATTTCGCCATCAACCCTTTGTGCTACCTCAGACATTCACTACCTCATATGTATCCACAATTATTTACAAGAAGATTTACACAAGAAAATAGATATACAAAATGTACAAGTGTGTGTTTAATGAGTGAGCTTTGCCTCTTATTTATATCTTCATGTAGCCTTACACTTTCCTTATTTTACGCCTTCTTTATTTAAAATAATTTCTTTTGCAAATAAATTTGACCCTTGGGGGATTCTATAAGACTTATGAGGGGTTCTCCAACTTCGTATGGTCATAACTCTCTAACTGTGAGGATTTATGTGACGTTCCACATACCAACGGGAAATGCATGATAAGAACTATCTATCTAGGATAGTTTCCCTGACAAATTCACTATCCTTCAACTCATTATTCCAAAATTAAGCATGGGTTCTCTTACTCCACAAAGCATCTTCCCATGAGGGCTTTCACCATAAGGGGACCACTTTGGATTTCATCCATATTTACTTCTTATGAACCATGATGAGATAATAATGAGTCATCTTTACATCAAACAATATTGGGTCCATTACCCAAACCTTTGTGTTGTAGGGATTTCTTCAAGGGTTGACATTAATGACAACTAACCTTAATCAACAATCTCCCCCTTTGGCATTTATGGAAACACTCTAATTCAATACTGAAATCATATCACTCATGCTCCCCCTGGAACCATGCCTCTGTCCTCTGCATATGATAAATCTACTCCCCCTGGAACATTGCCTCTATCCTCTACATTTGATAAAACTGATCCCCCTGAAATGATGTCTCTATCCGCTGTCTCTGTCCTCTACATCTAATAAATCTCTCCCCTTTTGTCATCAATGGCAAAGGTATATTTGCCTCCAGGTTTTCTCCCCCTGACTGAATTGTCCTCTTATGATGCTTCCTCGTGTAAATCTAAGACATATAAGATAAGCATTCAAAAAGCATTAAAAAATAATTCATTTTGGAGTAGAAATAACTCCAAGTCTTTAGCGAAGATATTTAAAGGCTTCCCATGGAAGTGGTTTTGTAAAGATATCTTCCACTTGTTCTTTTGTGCCCACATACTCAACTCTGATATTCTTTTCTGCAACCAGCTCCTCTAGAAAAAGATACTTGATTGGAATGTGCTTCGCCTTGGAGTGCATCACTGGGTTTTTTGAGATACTAATGGCACTTGTATTATCACAATAGATTGGAATGGGCTCATCATACTCAACCTATATATCTGTCATAGTTTGTTTCATCCAAAGAACCTGTGTACAACATGATATTTCTGCAATATACTCTACCTCAACTGTAGATAAAGATACTGATGATTGTTTCTTGCTTATCCATGATACTAAACACTCACCCAAGTATAACACTACTCCACTGGTGCTTCATCGGTCATCAATACAACCTACCCAATCTGCATCTGTGTAGGCAATAAGTGATAGATCCTTTCCTTTTGGATACCATAATCCAAACTCTTTTGTTCCTTTGAGATATCTGAAAATCCTCTTTACTACTAATACATGTGATTCCTTTGGTGTTGCTTGAAATTATGCCACCTGTCCAACTGCCTGCATTACATCTGGTCTGGATGTTGTCACATATAGTAGGCTGCTAATCATTGACCTGTATTGCCTCTTATCTGTAGACTTAGAATCATCATCTTTGCTCAACTTGCAACTGGTTTGCATGGGAGTGATAAGTGGTTTGCAATCTTCCATTCCAAACTTCTTTAGCATTTCTCTGATATACTTGGTTTGAGAAATAAAAATTCCTTGGTTGATTTGACATATCTAAAGTCCTAGAAAGAAGGATATTTCTCCAAGTACAGACATTTCAAATTCATTTTGCATATCTTTTGAAAATTTTTGGCTTAACCTGTCATCATCACTACCAAAAATAATATCATCAACATAAACTTCAATTAATAAAATATTACCTTGACTTACCTTGATGTAGAGTTTGTTGTCTGCACTTCCTTTTCTGAACCCTGCATGCTATAGATACTTATCCATTCTAGAGTACCATGCTCTAGGAGACTGTTTTAGACCATATAGGGCCTTATTTAATTTACACACATAATCTGTGTTCTCTAACAACTGAAATCCTTCTAGTTGTTCAATGTAGACTTCTTCTTCAAGTTCCCCATTCTGAAAAGATGATTTTACGTCCATCTGATATACTTTAACATTTTTAGAGCATGCATAAGCTAAAAGCAAATGATTGCTTCCATTCTAGCAACTAGGGAAAATGTCTCTTCAAAGTCAATTCCTTCAATCTGTGCATATCCTTTACACACCAATCTAGCTTTGTTCCTTGTCACCTGTCAATCTTCATTCAATTTATTTCTGAAAACCCATTTTGTGTCGATCACATTCTTATTTTTTGTTCTTGGAACCAATTCCCAGGTGTCATTTTTCTCTATTTGATCCAATTCTTCATCCATGGACTTATTCCAAAACTCATCCTTGTTGGCTTCTTCAAAATAGTTTGGTTCAATTGTAGATAAGAGTGTCAGGTGTGTTTGTACTGGTAAATGGATTTTTCTTCTAGTCTGAACTCCTACATCTTTGTTCCCAATAATTTGATCTAAAGGATGATTCTTCTGTACTCATTTACTAGGTGTCTTTGGAGACACTTGATGAACTTGCACTTCTACTTTTGTTGGATTCTCTTCATCTTCCTCTTCTACTTATTTTTCATCTTCTTCTTCGAAAAGTTGTTCCATTGATTTGTTTTCTTCTTCCTTTGATTCCGGTATTGCCTATTTCATCAATTGTTACATTGATGTTTTCCACAACTTTGTTTAATATTATATTGTAAAACTTGTATGCTTTCCTTGTACTTGAGTAACCAACAAGTATTCATTTTTCCACATGAGAGTCAAACTTTCCCATTCTTCCATCTTCTCTTTTGATGTAGCATTTGCTTCCAAAAACTTTGAAGTGCTTCACATTTGTTGGTCTTCTTTTCCATAGCTCGTAGGGAGTTTTATCAGTGTTTTTTCTAAGCATTGCTCTGTTTTGAATGTGAATTTTTGTATGCACTATCTGTGTCCAAAATATATTTGTCAATTTGGAATCCATTATCATTGTTCGAGTTATTTCCGGTACTTTCTTGCTCTTTCTTTCAACAACTCCATTCTGTTGAGGTGTCCTAGCAACGAAGAATTGACTTTTTATTACATGACTATTGCAGTAGTCCATAAATTCCTTTGAAGTGAAATATCCTCCATTATAAGATATCAAGCATTTGATTATTGAATCCATATCATTTTCAGCCATTTCCTTGTAGATCTTGAATTTTTCAAAATCTTCTGACTTGTTCTTGAGAAAGCAAACTGCAGTCATTCTTGTATAATCATCAACTAATAACATAAAGTATCTCTCACCTTTTAAGCCCTTTGTTGTAGTTTGTCCAACTAAATCAGTGTGGACAATTTCCAGTGGTCTTGTTGTTGAATATTCCTTTGATTTGAACCTGGTCCTTGTTTGCTTTCCTTGTTGACAATGCTTGCATAAAGTGTTGGTTGGTTTCGTGATCTGGGTCATTTCTCTGACTACTTCTCTTTTGTTGACTTTGAAAAGGTTATCAAAATGAGTGTGACCCATTCTTTTGTGCCATAGCCAACCTTCATATTCCTTTCCTAGACAACACTTTTCATTTCCAATTTCACTTAACACATATATGTTGTTTGAAGTTCTTGTAGCTATACCGATAAATTTCCCTGAACCTTCTTTTCTTATCTCACACTTTTGTGAATCAAAAGTAACTTTATGACCTTGGTCACACATTTGATTCACACTTAGAAGATTATGTTTCATATATTCTACCACTAGAACATTTTCTACCTTTTCATTCTTGTTCCCAATTCGAACTGTGCCTTTTCCAATGATTTTGGCTGAATTATCATTTTCGAAGGAGACTGATCCATTTCTTTCCTTTTGTAATGTAATAAATTTCTTTTTATCACTTGTCATCTGTTTTGAACACCCACTATCAACATACCAACTATGTTTCTTCTGCTTAGCATGTAAAGCGACTGTGCATTCTTCATTGTTATATTGATCTTTCTTTCTTATCCATGTCGTTTTCTGAGGTTCTTGTCTGTGAGTGTTGTTATTCTGTTGAGGTTCTTTAGGAGGGACTGTCATTATGTAATATTTGGCCATGTTTCCAAAGTTGTTACATTTGTAATATTCCACTTCAATTCTCAAGGATTCAAACTTATTTTAAATTCTTCTTTGTGTTTCACTAGGTCTTCTTGAATAACCCCTTTGTGTATGACTCTCAAAGTTGTTATTGTTCCTGTTGTTAGCTCTACAGTTTACAACTTTATGTCCAAAATTATTACATGCATAACATAAACCAAAAAATATAGTTTGATACCTCGGAGTTGAAGATAGTCTGAAAGGAGGTTCTCTTATGAATCCTTCTTCTTCTTGAGGCCTATCTGTCTGTTGTCGATTCTGAAATCTGAATCTTCTTGATGGAGGAGTGTCCCTGTAATCTTCCTTGTATATTTTCCTGTCCCCTTTGATTGTTTCTGCATAGATTTTTGGATTTGTTTCTTGCTCTTTTGTTTTGGAGCTTGATCCCTTTTCTGTCTGATTGTATCCAAGACCAGACTTGTCAAGATGAGATTTTTTACTATTGATAATGTCATCCAAAACTTTTGAGCTATTATACATATTTTTCTTTTGAATATCCTTTCTTAATGTGACAATATTTGCTTCCAAGTTTCCGATGATCCTGTCCTTTTCTTCTAGCTTTTCTTTGAGTGCTTCTTCAATTCTTTTATCTTCTTCTATTTGAACTTTCAATTTTGTGATCATTTTTTCTAGTTCTTGAGTGTCTTCCTTTTTGTCTATTTTTTCTTGTAGTTTCTTGTTCTTGTTCTTTTCTCTGTTGATAACTTCTATGGCACACATTAATTCTTCTCGAAAGTCAACTTCTCCCTCTTCAATTTCTTCTTAGACTTCTTCTTCAGCTTCTTCATATTCTTCTTTGGAGTCTTCTTTGTCAGAGTCTTTTACTGCCATGAATAGAACTCTTCCTATCTCACTGCCACTGACTTCATCGTCATATGATGATGAGATGTCTTCTTTGATGCATAAGTTTTTATTGATATCTTTCTTTGTAGTTCTTTTGCCTTTATATGTGTGTTTTCCTTTTGAGTAACCTTCATCATTTCTCTTTTTCTTATGAGGACATTTGTTAGCAAAATGACCAATACCATCACAATTAAAACAAATTAAAGGAAGATTACCTCAATACCTACTGTTGGTTCCCTTGTTCAATATTTTGATGAAGTTGTCCACTTCTTCATCATCTTCCGAGACGTTGTTGCTGCTACTATATTCTTCTTGTTCATTTTTATTTTTCTTTGATCTTTTGGATGCTTTCAAGGATGCTTCTTTTACATCTAGATTTTCCTGTTCATTTCTCATCTCATATGCTGTGAAGATTCCATGTAGTTCGTCCATGCTTATTGAGTTTAGATCCGATCTTTCTTCTAGTTCTAATATCTTAGGGTTGAATCTCATAGGAAGAGATTTTAGTACCTTTGAACAATTAAAGATTCTTCAATTTCTTCTCCCAATACTATGATTGCATTCATTGTTTCATCAACTCATAAGAAGTAGGCTGGGATATCTTAATCTTCCTTCATTTTTAGTTGTTTGAACTGACCTCTGTAACTTTAAAGATTTGCTTCTTTGACTTTTGAATCTCCTTCATAAATATTTCGAAGCTTGTCCCAAATATCTTTAGCAGGTTTACAATGTGCAACTTTGGTGAATACCATATCACTGAGACCATTTAAAATTGCATTTTTGGCTTTGGAATTATTCTCACCGAGTTTCACTACTTTGTCATTTGTTGGTGGAACTGCTGGTGATGTGTATCCATCTACAATTGATTGCCAAACTTGAAATCCATGTGCATGTATATATGTCTTCATTCTTATGCTCCAAAATGAATACTTCTATCCATCAAACTGTGGTATTCCATTTTTATACGCGTTGGTACTCTCCATGATCTACCTTTCAGTGGTTAAATTGATTTCTGAAGGTACCTCCTATGATACCAATTATTGGATTACTGAGAGAGGGGGTAAATCGGTAATAGAATAATTATAATCTATTGTCATCAAATGTTATATCAATGTAGAATTATTATCCAATAATGAACAATAATAAATAAACAATTACACACATACATAGTACACCAGTGTTTTATGTGGAAACCCAAATCGGGAGAAAACTACGGAATAATTTTCCTTATATGTCTTGAAGAATTACATTCATTGGAAGCACCAACTTCCTTTTTTTTCTAGCTGCAACTGGAAGGAGGCTCCAACCCCCTGTTTTCTCAGGCTACAACCTGAAGGAAGCTCCAACTCCCCAATTCTCTGGCTACAACCAGAAGGAGGCTACAACCCCCTATGTTCTCTGGCTACAACCACCTATCCTTGCCCCGTCCAACCAACTTGAAGAATAAGTAGAGAGATGGAACCATTGTCAACCTGTCACTATGAGATATATTGTTGTACAACTATATCAACCTGAACCACTGTTGTGTATCCAATCTGTACAACTTCCCTGTAATCAAACTGTACCTGACCTGAACATGACCTGTAGTGATGCATCCTGCATATGTACGTGCCCTATCTATTATGAAGTCCACGTATCCCTTTTGAAACTAGGGTTTCCTTTCACTTGAAAACTTTTGACCCTCTGTAACTTATTTCACATAGATCTGTAACCTGTCACTATATCCAGACAGTAACTGTACCCTGTGCATGCATCCTCATACATAACCTCTACTCAAGGCAAGTATGGATTTCTCTATTCATGTGCCATATAGGTATGTGTAATCATGAACAAGTATAATATCCCTCACATGATCTTAATCATCAACCCCTTTTTGATATTCAATTTCTCAATACCTCAATAAATACAAGATCTCAACCATGTACCATAAAAACTCTTAGCCATATGCCAAGAAATACAATATGTTTCTCAACAAGAAGTATCAATGATAAATATACCAACATTGTATTTCGGTAGATCTGACTTATACAGAGGATCCCATGTAGCCACTAGTCTCTCTAGGGAGAATCCTCAAATTTCCATTGTCATTCCTCATGCATACATCAAAATCCAACTATTCATAGAAATAAGACATACCTTTTGAACCAATGAATGGATCTTATGTATCTGAGAACTCTAGACCTTCATGGGATCTTGATCTCATAATCTAGAACCTCTTCACCTCATCTTCTCAAGTTTCATGGCTTTATCAACATATACTCACCCTATACACAGTCAGCCCATGTACATACTCACCCTATACACAACCAGCCTACATATACCTTCAATGTATACGCACCTTATACACAGACAGCCCGCGTATGCATCAGAAAATGGGATTTTCTGTAAATCCAAGAATTTTTCTGTCAACCCTTCATGCTACCTCAGACGTTCGCTACTTCAGATGTATCCACAAGTATTTACAAGAAGCTTTACACAAGAAAATAGATATACAAAATGTACAAGTGTGTGTTTAGTGAGTGAACTTTGCCTCTTATTTTAGGGCTTCTTTATCTAAAATAATTTCTTTTGCAAAGCACTTTGACCCTTTGAGGCTTCTATAAGACTTATGAGGGGTTCTCCAACTTCGTATGGTCATAAATCTCTAACCGTGAGGAGTTATGTGGCGTTCCACATACCACCGAAAATGGCATGACAAGAACTATCTATCTAGGATAGTTTCCCTGACAAATTCACTGTCCTTCAACTCATTATTCCAAAATTAATCATGTGTTCTCTTACTCCACAAAGCGTCTTCCTGTGAGGGCTTTCACCATAAGGAGACCACTTTGCAGTTCATCCATATTTACTTCTTATCAACCATGACGATACAATAATTAGTCATCTTTAAATAAAACAATATTGGGTCCATTACCCAAACCTTTGTGTTGCGGGGATTTCTTCAAGGGTTAACATCAATGAAAACCAACCTTAATCAATATACTTATGATTGTAACCCCTCAAAAGCTGCACCAAAGTCCTGTTGACTACTTTTATTTTCCCATCTTTCTGTGGATGGATTGATGTAGACCTCTTCAATTTAGTGACCATCTTCTCCCACAATGTAGTCCAAAATGCACTGAGAAATCAAGCATCCCTATCTGAGATGATACTCCTTGGTTTCTCAAAGTGCACCAGTTCTGCTCAAAGACCTTGTTTGTTTCTTCTTATCTGTTGATGGTCTTTTTACAATGAAAGAGAATGCACATTTTGTTGAACCTGTCAACTACAACAAACAAATAATCATGTCCCTCTCGTGTGGTTGTTAAAACTCCCACAAAATCCTTGGAAATGTTTTCCCAAGGTTGAGTTGGTACAAGTAAGGGATGGTATATACCTTGCTTCTTGTTACTGGGCTTGCTGGTACAACAAAATATACATCCTCTAATATGTCATGCTACATCTTCTTGCATGATGGGCCAATACAAATACCTTTGCAAATTGGCAAGTGTCTTCCCAACACCAAAATGTCCCACGACCTTGGAGGTGTGAGTCTCTTTGATAAGTTGTAGTTGTTCACCTTTAGGGACACAGAGCTTGTCAAGATTGTAGAGAAAACCATTCTATAAATGATAGTCAACCTTGTCGTCACCTTCTTCTATATGAATTCATCCTTGTAGTTGCTGCAACACCTCCTTGAATTCCTCATCTTCTATGTATGTCTCTTTGTATGCATCCCCTGTAAAAGGATCCATGTGAATCATTGTTCCCAAGGTTGTAATCTTGGATGTGGTTGGTCATGAAAGCATAGGTACAAATCCTACGATAAAAATCTCAACACTTGATTTGAATAAAATTTTCTTATTCAATTCTTATATATTTTTAATATTTTATTATGCATATCATAAAATCAACTAATTAATGTGTTTGGGGCTAACAAATAGTGGGAGAACTTATTTTAACAACAAAAGAAAAATAGGCCTCTCACAAAAAAACTTGTGATTCATAAACACAAAATTTGTTCAATGCATCATAATGCAAGTGATTTCTTCTATGAAAACATATTTAAATGACTTGGATGATCATTTTCTTGTTTGATATAATTTCAAGTATTAACTAATTGTATGAATGTGTTTTTCTTTGTGAGTCAAGTATTAAAGAATTGAGCCTCATCTTATGTAGAGAATAAAATCGACTAATTACCTAGATCAGGTGACAACTAGAAAGAGGCGTCAGGATGATTACACAAGTGGCATCGACCCAGGTTTTAAAATCAACATGAGGGTTTCGACCCTTGTTCATGTGCTCCCCACTAAGTATTTAGTTAAGTCAGTCTTGTCTGGCCCTCCTCCATGATCAAATGAACCTTACTTTCTCATAGATTATTTACTCTCACCGTTGAAGGTGGTGGAGTCATACAAGTTGTATTGGCTTCGAATTAATGGTGGGAAAGCTTCCGTTTATGAGTATGAGTGACCAATTTATCCTTGTCCTTGCCATCATCATTTTTTAGCATGGGGAAAAATTGCTAAATATAGGTAGGGATTCATCTCTGGTTATTGATTTCAACTATTTTTTTCTTCCTAATTATGTGTGGAGTTGTTTGTCTCTATTGATCTAGGATCCTATATCTCCAGGAGCGGGTCGTGCTAAGGATTTCGTTGTTAAAAAGCTTAGAGCATCTTGTGTTGCAAAGGAAGCAGTGGCCCATTATCAATGCTTTGTTACCCTGTAGGTAAATAGGCCATCCATCAACTTGAGGACGAGGTGATGTTGAATCGGTCTTACCAAGAGAATGTAGACATGGATGAGAAGGTGGGTGAAATAGTCCCAGACCTTGGCTACACCAAAAATAGAGATACCAAGTTTCATCACACCGTGGAGCTTTACTGGCATGCCAAAACCATGGTGGTCCAGGGCATGCTACCAAAAGAGTAGGAATATAAAAAATTTGGGCAGCAGCTGGAGGCTCTTGAGAGCCAGAACAAGTTGTTTCTCACTATGGTTTCTTGGTTGGTTTCCCTTTGGGCAGGCCCACAGACATTTGGGTTACTAGAAAACCTATGACTGTATGTATGATATGGTTTCTACCTTGGTCAAACTGAAAATTATGCATATTTTGTTAATATTTGAATAAAAACTTCTTACTTACAAAAAAAAATCAAAAAATTGACTACTCGTTGTTTTTGGGGCCAACAAATAGTGGAAGAGCATATCTAAAGAACAAAAGAAAAAGAGGCCTCTCATAAATAACACGTGAAGATAAAATTTTCTTAGTCCATTGTAAGTTAAGCTAGTGCTTCCTTCTATAAAAACATATTTGAAGGACTTGGATGATAATTTTCTTGTTTGGTGATATATTTTCAAAGATTAACTAATTGTATGAATATATATTTTTTTGTGAGGCGAGTATTAAAAAACCGATCCTGGTTAGATAAGGTAGTTTAAGTGTGGTGAATTTGTGTTTGGGGTTAAGATAGATCTATCGTGGTTTATTTTGTTTTGTTTTTTCTATTCCAAAATTACATGGGCACACAAATAAAGATGTTCTTATTCCTTATATTGTTCTTATCATGTTTAGAACACTATTTAATTCACTTCTGAAAATTTGAGTATAAATTATGAATGCATGTTGAATTCTTATGCTTTCGATTAATGAATTTTTTTTATGATTGGCTTTCTTATTGATTATGCGTGATTATGAATGAATGTTGAATTCTTATGCTTTTGATTAATGAAAAATTTTGATGATTGGGTTGCTTGTTGATTATGCATGATTGTTGTGAACATATAAGATCGATGAATAAGGGACATCGCTTGTTATAGAATTCCACCAGTAGGATATGTGTGTGCTAGATCCGCCTACATATCCAATGTGTGTACATTATTATGGTTTCATAAATACAATAGTTACAATAATAAATTGTTAATTAGTTAATACGTAATTGGGTGGAATTGGAAACTATACTATATGAAAATAAGATATCATTGGTAAGATATGAATTCACTAAATTTGCTTGGATTTTGTGAAATAATAAACAATTATAAATTGATTATTTATTCACCTCCCTATGATAAGGGATCACTGACCCTTTTCCTGAGGAGATTGGTCATAAGGGAAGGGGAAGGAATTAGGAAGGGTGGTGGAGTGATAAGACATGAAAAGAAAGGAAGATAGGGGGCTACTAATTTTGGAGGAAAATTAGTTCTTGAACCTATGAAGAAGAATGAACTATTAACTTAATTATTACATTAAGCTTTTGGACTGGTTATTGAGGATTTAGATATTGCACTTATTGTTGTTGTACTTGGAGCTTCATGCACAACGGTTTGGAAAACCCAAATATTTCATGAGCTAGGTTGTCGGATAGGCTCTTAGTTGGCTATGAGGATTAAATCTAGTTCAGGCATTCTTCAAGGGGATTGCACTACACTTGGGATATTTCAACTAGAGTTAGAGATATTTACCAGTAGTTAATCCAAGAATTTTTAGTCTAAAACAAATGAATAAACTATTGAAAAATTCATTAGTTAACTATTTAAGGAAATTTTGTTAAATGCTTCAAGTTTATATTCCTAGATACAGGTATATTTCTATAGGATTCTTTGATGTAGATTATTCTTAAAAGGCACAATAGAGGGTTTATTTTCTTTGGCCTAAATCATAGTTTTATAGTAACTAAATTAAAAAATTGTATATTAGAGTGAGTGCCACAAATTCCATATTGTGATTAAGATAATATGAAAAAAAATCAGAAAGAGTATTGTTTTCTAATAACACCCATTAAAGGGTTAGGACCCAATAGTGTGCTACATTTCTAGGGAACCTAGTGGTCAAGTCAATGGGTGGTTTTTATTTTGAAGGGATCAATAATTTGGGAATATCATTTAGTTGGGAGGACTTGATAGTAGGCATGCCATAGTTAACATGGGTCTAAGTTGCAAGGTTGATGTCTGATGATACCATGAATACATGGATTATGGTGGGATCAAGGTTTTTCCCAACAACAATAGGTGGTAGGTGTTCGGGTGAAGATGGTTATTCATGGTGATTAATTTTTTGTTATGAGGGAAATGATTGTGAATTATATTAGGTTGTTGAGGTGGTGTGGGTGTAACTTGGGGTTGATGGGGACCTTACATTCATCTCAGTTGAGGCATATGTGTGAACTCATGAATGCGATTGTTGTCAATACACATTACATAGGGGTGATTTTTGTGTCATCAATGATTGTTTGGATGGTTCCCTTGGTTTCAATTTTGATTTTGATTTTGATTTCCATTTTGGATTTTGGCCTAATGGTTTTCATTGTTTCTTTTTTTATTGTTGGGATTTGGGTTCCCATGATTCCCTCCTTGACTTGGGTTTTGGTTTTGGTTCTTATTGTTATTCCTTTATCATAGTTTATCATATTTTGGACTTGCTTCTGATTCTTAGGGTAATTAGGGTTGGGGTTTGGATGTGGGGAAGTTTTCTAAGCAACGAAGGTGGGTGCTTGAATGAAATGTACTTATGGTTTGGTAATGCAAATGCACATATGTTAAATAGGCTATTGAGATAGTATGTTTTGGGACAAAGAAATTGTATTAATAGATATGGTTGAGTTCCAAGATATGTATATTGTTTATTGAAATTATTAAGAAAATCAAATCGATCGTTGTGATACAAGAGGGATGGTAACTTTGGGGGGTTGTGATTCCACAAGAGAGGAGAGATAAAGTGGGTGCAAGGGGTTCAACACTCCTAATAACTCAAACCATTTTATTATTAATGTTTACCTCCTTAGAATTATCAAAAGAGTTATTTAATGCATGTAAGAGGTTGGTGGGAAAATCCATCTCACCAATTTATGACCGCATGGGATGAGTACAACCACTTTTTGGGAAATGTAAGAGTCAAATTTGCATGAGAGAAAATGAAATTCAAGTAGGAAAATGGGAGATATTTTTGGATAGCAAGAGGAGAGATGAGTGTTGGAAAAGAACACCAGCCATGCTGTGTGTGAGAGAAACCATGATAGGGTTGGGTTTTTATGCCAAAAACAAGGTTGTGATGAATGCAAGTGTATTTTCTGTAGAGGAAAACTACTCAAGAGCCTTGATGAGGATGTTGTTAGCACTCCTAATTACAACTGAGAATTATTGGAGTCCCTAGCTATGAGATTTCCTAGCCGACATTGTGTTGGAGCCCTATAGGGAAGTGGGATATCCTAGGGTGTCAGGTTAAACTTGACTCAATAAAAGAATCAAAGTTGTTAGGTCAATAGTAGTGGTTTCAGGCACATGGCATTGGTGACCTGTTGTATTGAGCCCGCGGTATTTCATGTAATGAAGCCTTTAAATAGGATTAGGAGACTCCATTGTAAGGTTTCAGTATGTGAGTGGTGAAGGATTACTTGGTCGGGTTTGTTCAAGGGACCAATAGATCTATTGGTTGGTTTTTCCTCGATTTGGGTTTTCCAGGATAAATCACTTGTCCTATATGTTGTTTCTATATTCTGGTTGATTATTTTTATCTCTCTCACATACTTAAAATCTACATGTGGTATCAGAGTGAGGTGAACCTGGACTCTCTAGAGAGAGTGGTTTGATGATGGGAGCCATGGAGAAAGAGACAAATATACTGCATTGTTGATCGGATGTGGATATACATGTGGCCAAGGAGATCCATCAATAAACTATTGGACAAATTTTTTTCGTTGTTAGAGAGAGTCATCACGCTAAAGAGGGATAGTTGTAAACCTTAGATGCATGTAAAGAAGATGGATAGCTCATGGAAAAAAATGATCTTTGTGGTGAGTGGAAAGGAATTTTTGGTCGAGAAACGGATTTATAGGCATTGACACTGTGGTTATGGAGAAGGTAGAAAAATTTTTAATCGATGGGAGTGAGACTATCGAGGACCATAAATTCATGGCAGTGCTGAAGGTGGTTGATGTGTTGCATAATAGGCCCAATTTCAAGTCAACAAGCATCTTAGAGTGGCACAGGTAAAGTCAAATATGTTGAGATCTCGGTAAAGGAAGAGGACAAGCTAGTGGGTGCATGCGATCAACACGGGTTTTGACCTCTAGTCATGGAACCCTCCATGAAATTGTCTTGGAGGTTGATTCATTGAGCGATCCTGCTCGAGGAACAAGTGGAGCTCCCAAGTTCCTCAAAAACTTCATTCAGGATATTGAAGAGACCATGTGGTATAAGATCCCATGATATTTCATGTAATGAAGCTTTTAAATAGGCTTAGGAGACCCCATTGTAAGGTGTCTAGACGTGAGCATTGAAGGCTCACTTGGCCGGATTTAGTCAAGGAACCAACATATCTATTGGCTGGTTTTTCCTTGGTTTGGGTTTTCCAGGATAAATCGCTCATCTTATGTGTTGTTTCTATGTTGTGTTTTATTACTTTTATCTTTCTAGCATGCTTAAAATCTACATAAGGTGTTGTTCCAGAGTCTGTACTTAAGGCTTAGAAATCACAGTGTCTAGGCATCTGAAAGTGAGTGAAGGATGAAAAGGGGAAAAAGCATCAACCTTCGGGAAAGGAAGCAAAGGTTGATTTCCAGGTTGTCGTTGTCTCTCTTCCAAATGTTCGTGGATGTTTATATCCTGTTGAATAGCAGCCCATGAACGTTCAAGTTCTACCCGGGTGGTGGTTGTTTTGAGTATAGTATCAAAAAGGTTCAAAGCAATATGTGTTTGGTCTGATAAGTCGAGTTCAATGTTAGGTTGTCATAGAGGAACAGTAAAAAGAAAAGGAGAGTTCAAAATTTTAGATGATGTCTCAATTTGATCATATAAAAGAGAACTTATTGATCCGATATTAAAATAGAATGCAAAACAAAGGCCTTTTCCCGTAACTGAGTTATCTGTTAAATAAATTGTGTGTGAGATGTGAGAAAAACACTAAGTTGTCTATAATGCAAGGCTCCTATCAAAGAAGAATCATTCCCTGTAAACAGAAGAAGAAAAAGAAGAGAAGAAATCCGACGAATGTATAAAATATGAAAATCTAAAGAGTTCACAGGTCTTATACCTGGTAATAGCAGATACAGAGGAAAAGATGTAAACAACATAGACAATTTAAAATTAATCACCACAGTAGAGGTTTTACTAAATTGCAGTGAAACGTTCATCAAACATATATATGCAAAATGAAATTGAACATGAAATCACAAAGGAAACAAACTCATAACACAGTCTTGACGGAAGAGTCTTCAAATGGCTTTGCATTAATATTCCAAAAAAATAGCCTCTATTACAATTGACCTAAATAGGTCCAACCTTCGTTCTTTCTTCAATGTGTATATTTATACAAATTTATATATGTTGGAATCTCAATCGTTCCAAATATTTTTGGTTACAACAAAAAGGAGATTAAACGTTTCAATTCTTTGTCTCTGCCCCCATTTGATACCAGAAAGCTATCCTTTCGCATGCTCGGTGCAGGTGACACACTTCTCCACCAGCTGGGATATCAACCTGGAAGGTTCTGCTTGATTATTAGCCTCAAAAGTATAACAATCTTTCACCAATTGTGGCAACTTTTCTTCCACCTATCGGTCTATGGCGTTGATAGAACATAATTGTACACTCGGTTTAATTAGCCATTTATCTATCTGGACTATGTCCGTCTGGGTTATTTACGATATTTCAGCCAACTCTTTTTCTTCATTCTCATTGATATTGAGCAAATGATTGGCTATATTGATTCATCCTAGTGTCTCAGTGCTGCTTTTTCTATCAAGACCCAACAAACTCCCATCTATGAAGATGAAAGTCTCTTCACAGGATTTTCTTGCCTCTTTCACTTGTTGTCTGCCTTCTGATATGTTATGGTCCCATTCTTTCAGCAAGACATTACCTCAGGTCTGTTCTGGGATGGAAAACCTGGAACTACTGCCCGTTTCCCTTTTTGTTGTGGGTATAACAGCCTCTTGGAAAGAAACCCGAGCCGCCCCAACTTCTTTTTCTCTAAGAGAGAGGTTTTCCAGTACTTGATCAATGAGTAGGAATTTGTTTTGAATAGTCTCCACCTTAGAAAGTAAACCTTGCTGAGTTGTTGACACTCTTCTTTATATTTCTATAGCTTGGGATTGAAATATCTCGATATCAATTACCTGGCTTTCGGCGAAGTCCAATTTGGCCTATAGTTGCCCTACCAGTTCTCCTTGTTGGCCTATCTGTAGTTTATTGGTTTGAGCCATCAGCTGTGTCTATTCGAGATCAGCTTTGAGCCACTCGATTTCCTTTTGATCAACTACTCTAGCTTGCTCTATACCTGTATTCCCCTGATCTTTGGCAGTTGTCTCTGCTATGGCTAGTTTAGCCTCTAATGTTTTGATCAAGCGATTTTTCAACTTCAACTGATACTTTAAGGACCCGACTAAATATTGGTTTGCTGTAGAGAAATCTCCCAATGTCCCTTTTATTTGTGTTACAAACTCCTCTTTTTTCATAGCTCTCCCATCAGCTAATATTTTAAATTTCTTGGTTGTTGTGCCTGCTTCTCGATAGAGTTCTTGTTTCACAACAACCTTTCTCTTCTTATCGAAGAAGAATTCATTCGGAGGAAGCTCTTCCATATTTATGGGCATTAATTCCTCGCCGAAAATCCAACCTGTGTTTGGGATCCGCTTTGTGGACTGTAGGGGGGTAACAGAAGCAATGGGATTGTCGATCTGCTTAGATGATTTCCCCAAAGTGACAACCGAGGTTGGCTTCTTTGGAGGATTGGGAATCTCAGCTTCTTGTTTTAGGCCACCAGTTTGCTCTTTCTTTTCTTGATGTTATTTTTGGTCGGGTGCTGAATCTTTGGAGCCCTCAGCTTTTGTTTGCTGCACCTCTATGGTCGTTCAGTTCTTACCTTGTAATACTGTGGCAAGGCATCTCCACCTATGTTTCTGGAATTTGAAAAAATCAGTGCTCTCTTCGGGCGACAGGGCTTTCACCCGACTCAAAACTTCGGCATAAGACCTCGCGCCTCCGAAAATATCCTCATGAGGCGAATTCTCATGTTCAAATCTTTTAAGGCCACAACTATCCATGTGATTACTCACGACCCTGTGTGGGTCATGTTTCTTGAATTCAATATGGACCAATTTAATATCTTCTAAGGATTTTGCCTCGGCCTTTGCATGCCTGAAATCTAATAAAGAATAGGTGTTCAAATGAATGGGGAAAGGTGGCCATACCTTCTTTGAAAATCCTTTAAGCTCTTTGCTTATGCCACCAATCATGGTTTGCCTAGCGATTTTGCGGCAAGATAGCCTGTCGGGTATAAACAATGGTAGAGAATATGGAGGAATAAAGGCACCGAAAACCCTGATGTACGAAAATTTTTCCTCTACGTACCAGTCGAACACGCTTCTCAAATTTGTCCTTATGCTATCTGAGATCTTGGGCACTGGATTACCGAAGATGGTGACAAGCATCAGTACCATTACCCAATTGAATATTTCGTATATGAATTTTGCTGCCTTATTCTCCCAAATATTTGAATGGTAGAAATGGATAGGGTCAGCATCAGATGGAGTCCAGCTACATCTCATCAAGGGAAAAGGCGTCATGAAACAAATGGCATCCATGATGTATGCGGACATGAAGAATGAGGCAACCTTCCCATTCACCTTCTGCGTCTGATATTATGTAATCCGACTGGATAGACTGTGTGAAAACAGCCTGGCCCAGTTGAAAGAACAACCTTCGATGACTATGTGAATCAGAGGCACCCATGGGAGGAAGAAATGTGTGGTGTCCTCCCTCCCATACAATCTGAAGGTCATCATTGCTATGTATTTGAACTGCGATTCCAAGGAAGAAATGGAATAAACTCCGTTACCATCTGCCCTAAAATTTGTAGGGTGTGAGACCCAATCCTTGATCAAATCAGATAAGATTTTTCCATATTGCTCACATTCCTTCTATTTAAAAACCTCCAGAAACTCGACATTGTATGTGAAGTTCGGCATGGATGAAAATTTGTACATCCTCTACAAGTGTTCTAGTCTAAAGGTCCCAATAATGACCTTCTGCTCGCTGATGATGTCGGGATATCTACATGATCTAGCACCCATCGGATCATATCATAGCAAGGAAGAAGATGTGTCCTAGCTGCTACTTTATGCATCTATGCTTGGATGACGATCTTGTATTTGGTGACCAAGTCATCCTTTTCATTGTCACTGGAATCGTCTAAATAGTTTACCAATTTGGACTGCAAAACCTATGAGACGTATGATCATGTCTTAATAGAATCAACACTTCGGGGTGAAGTATCAGAAACATTATCTGAGCCTTGCCCAAAACTCTCAACAATCTCCTTAGATGATTTTTATGGGGCCATGACAGAGGATTCTGACTTAGCTCTTCTGCAGTAAAAGTGTGTATACATACATAAATTAGCCTGATGAAAAACGTCTTTGTGCATGATAGAAATGAAATTTGAAAACAATGAGAGAAAGAACTATATATTTTGAGCATTTAAAACCCCAGCGTCCTTACGAACAGAACAGTCAAATCATTTTTTTGGAAAGATTTTAGTAGTAAAGGCAATATCTTTATCTATCATTTCACCTTATTTCAAAATAAATGCCATAAATTTTTGACGATTCAGGACATAAAACGGCGCAAAAACATTTAAATTTGTTCGTAGACTATGCGTGTTTAAAACTTGCATTAATGTGTTGATTATTTTGGCTTAACTCTTTTAATTAAGATTTAGTTAACCTTCAATTACCCCTTTTTAGCGTTCGTCGTATCGGGAATTTTCATTCCTATCTTTCGACCTCCTAGAACCCGAGATCATGATGACGCGATCTGGTTAAGCATAAATATGATCCAGATTAAGAGCTTAATTAATCATCTTTGAAAATATCTCGCAACTTCACCCATCGGGGATACAGAGGTAAGGTTTTTTGGAAGAGCGAAAGCCAAAATTGTGAAATCCCGACGATGCTTAGCTATGGTTTAAAGTAACTCACCCCTGGCATTAACCCAGGTAACTTTTTAAAGTATATCGCAACTTTGCACATCGGAGATACAGAGGTAAGGTTTTTTTGAAGAGAGAATGCCAAAATTGTGAAATCCCGATGATGCTTAACTACGGTTTAAAGGCTCTTACTCTAGGCATTGATCTTGGGTAAACTTTTAAGGTCGTTTCGCGACTTCGCGGATCGGGGCTTGTAAACCATGTGATTTGTAAATCCTGAAGCATGATATCCCGAGGTACATAAAGTGAAAACTCGTTTAGTCAATTAAAAAGTCTTACCTTAAGAGTATAATGATCATCGTTGCTTCGCGTGATGAGACTTCTGATATTTTCGGTGAAAATAAAAGAAAGGTAAAGACCATCTTTCGATTTTCAAGAATTAAAAATTAAAATTTGAAGTGACTGAAAAAAGCGGCTCCAACATAGGCTCCAACTAGGGATCCCATTTTCCTACAAGACAGAAAGAAAAGTAGACCACGTGCCTGTATTGGGTAAATGGAGTCAATGGCTTTAATCCAACAAAACTGTTCCTAGGAAAAGGATACAGAGGGAAAAAGAGATTTCGTCCTTTACTTGTGAAAAGATTTTCAAAAATCAGATACTCTTTAAACTTAGCTGCAGCCCCTTTCATGACTTTCTCCTTCTCGTTACTGAATTTAGGTCTTCCCTAAGATAATCAAAACAGTCTTAGGAAATCCAACAGATCTTATGGCTATTGGCTTGCATCAAATGAAATAAATTACACGTTTTGAATCGGTGAGACCTGTCTGAACTTGGGATGCAAATCCAGTTTTGGAAAAGTTGGTTACGAGAGCAAAGTGAGATTCATGTATAACAGCCTTACAGATACCTCAGATATTGCTTCACTACCAGCGAGCCTGTTCAGTACCCCAGTGAAGTTATCTGGCCCTTTTTACTGAATTTCCTTTCACCACTTCGAAATATATTTATGCATTTAAATGCTGAGACGAGGGAAATCATTTCTGAATTTCCTTTCATCATCTTTTTGGACTAGATGGGGGAAATCATTTCTGAATTTCCTTTCACCATCTATCTTATAATTTTCTTTCTTTAGAGCGCGAAGTGGGGCAATCAGTTTGTATGAGGGATGATATCTATGTAAAATTTTGTATTGGAGGTCTATCAACTTACTTTGATTACTCGGTACCAACCTTCCCTTAACTTTCACTACACCTTAGCTCGCAGGGAAAAAAGGGGAAGATTAATTCTAGGGATCTCCTTTCGAGCAAGACTCAATCCTTCGAAACTATTGAAAAACCTAGAATAGCCAAGATCAACCTACGCATGACTTCATTTAGTAAGAGACTGAGGAGTTGTGAAGGCCAACTTACTTTCCAAAATCTACTTTACATCTTTCAAAGTTAAAACGTAATCTCTTCTCCCCATGTATGCAAACCCGGAAAGATTCTTGGCATTTTCAAGAAGGTAAATCTGAAGACAAAAAGAAGGGTGACGGATACATATCTGTAGACTAAAAGAGAGGGCTCAAAAATTAGAACTGACTCTTGAAACTCTTTTTTCAGAGACACTTCACTTTCTCTGGCTATTTTAACCTCCTACTTTTTCGTAGATGAAAACCTTAGGGCCTAGGTTAAAAGATTGTTCTTTTAATAATCAGTTAAGCGAAATTGCCATATTTATGAGATCATCCTTGTTTCTTTTGAAAACCTTCTTTCTTTTAAGAACAAAATTTTTAGGAAATCCAACCTTTACCTTACCATTCGGTTTTCCTTTTAAAATAACGAAAACCTTTTACAACACCTTTTTTGGCAAATTTAATTTCTGGTATATGACTTTCTGTTTGCTCGTTTTGGATGCAAGTCGGAATCCTGTAAGAGAAAAACACGAAGAGTATCAAAGCTTTTAAAAGTGTTGAATGTATTGAAAATTATGTATCTCCATCTCTACAAAATCACTGACCAAATTTATTAGTGCTAAAAATAGACTTACCAAAAATATATTATGAAATGTAAAGAAAAACAAACCAGTATGTATAGGGGAAAATTATATATATATATATATATATATATATATATATATATATATATATACACACACATATATATTTATTATTATTATTATTATTATTATTATTATTATTATTTGGCGACTGATTATTTCATATAATGTTTTAAATAGTGCCCGTTGACAGGGGCATTGAGGATTTCACCATCTAGATTTTCTAATAGAAAATAATTATTTCCTTCGGGAGCTACGACTCTGAATGGTCCATACCAAATGTGGTCAAATTTACCGTGTTTCGTCGAGTCTTCCTTCGTAGCATCCCATTTCAATACCAAATCACCTAGGAGAAACTCTTTGTCTTTTTCCTTACGGTCGAATAACGTCTTCATTTCGTCTTGGTACTTCTGTAACCTTTCATCTACTTCGACCCTGTACTGTTAGACTTAAATTAGCTAGTTTATCCTTCTTTTGACATGATTTGGTTCTTCTTTCTCATATTTCCATAGTTTCATTACGGGGAGCACTAGGTTTCTGGGTAATACTACATCGGTCCCATACACCATTTGGAAAGGAGAAGTGCCAATAGATTTTTTCGTGCCTATCTAATTTTCCCATAGAGCTTATTTTAAATGCACATGCCAAGCTTTCTTATTCTCATCCAACACTTTTTTTATTACATTGATCAGACTCTTGTTAGAAGACTTGACTAATCCATTCCCTTGGAGGTAATAAGTTGTGGAATGACCGAGCATGATATTGTATTTCTGGAAAAAGATGATCATAGCAATAGATTTAAAAGCCTGGGCATTATCTGTGACTATCTTTCGGGGGTAGTTGAATCTAGACAAAATGTTGTCTTCTAGGAAATCTATTACCACTGAATCTGTTGCCCTTCTGGTTGGAATAGCCTCCACCCATTTAGTGAAGTAGTCTGTGGCAGTTAAGATCCATTTGTGTTGGGTGCTAGAATGGGAGTTAATCTCGCCTATAAAATATAGCCCCCGTTGTTGAAAAGGGGCTTCTGTTTTGACCGGAACCAACGGTAGCGCTGGGAATTTATGTTTGCCTGGGAATAGTTGGCAAGGGTTACAGGCTCGGACCTTGGCATTGACGTCTGAAAAAATCTTTGGCCAATAATACCCAGCCCTCAGGATCTTATCAGTTGTCACCCTCCAAGTGTGATGTCCCACACACACTCCTTCGTGAAACTCGCTTATGACCCCTTTTGTTTTCGATTCGACTAAACAGACCAAAAGAATCCAAGTGGGTCTTTCCAATACAAATGACTTTTGAAAATACAGTACTTGACCGCATGCAGTTTCAGTGTCCTGGCTTTGGATGGGGATAAGTTGCTCAGGAATTTTAAAGTTAGTAGGTAGGACACTATGTCTTTGTACCAGTTTGATAAGACAAACTTCACTTCGATTGTGATTACGCTTGTTTTCTCATCAAGCTCATTTATGTCTACGCCCTCTTCACATCCCTGCAGGGTATTTATACTGAGAGATATGAAATTTGATTCGGCTAAGAGTTTGGCTAGACCTTGTCCCTTTACCAGTCTCATTGGTTTGATCTCCAGGTCAAATTCCTGAATCTTGGTGAGCCACTGTCCTCTTTTCCCGTCACTGTCTGATTGAACCAAAATATCTTTCACAGAACTGGTACGTACATACGCAATTATCTTGGAGTGTAGCACATAGGTTCTGAATGCCTTCAGCGCCTTTACCATAGCATACACTTTCTTTTCCATTATATCGTATCTAAGTTCTACGTCTCTGGGACTCTTGCTAAGAAAGGCTATCGGCTACTCGAAACCTTCTTCATTTTTCTAGAGGAGCACTGTAGCAAGTGTGTGCTCGGAGGAAAATGAGAAAATAAGAAACTCCTTTAGGTAATCAGGGCTTGCCTGCATAGGTTCCTCACTTATGACTTTCTTGATATGGGCGAATGAATTTTTGGCTTATGCTATCCATTTTACTTTGTTCTTCTTCTTTAGCATACTTGTGATCAATTTACAATTTCAGCAAAGTTTGGGATAAATATCCTTAAAAAAATTATTTTTCCTAAGAATGATTGAATTTCTTTTACATTTCTAGGAATATTTATAGTGTCTATCACTTCAACCCTCTTAGGATCAATTTTAATTCCATCCCTAGACACGATATGGCCCAAGAGTTTACTTTCTTGCATGGCAAAGTGAGACTTTTTGGGATTTAAAGATAAACCAAACCTGCAGCATTTTTCAAATGTCTGCTTGAGATGTATCAAATGATCTTCGTCAGACTTAGAGAAGACTGTCAGATCATCCAGATAGATGACTGCGAACTTATCTCTTTCACCGATGAAAGCGATGTCCATAGTGCATTGGAAGGTGGCACCTGCATTCATTAGACCAAAAGTCATCTTATCATACATAAACATACCCCAAGGAGTAGTGAAGGCTATTTTTTCTTTATCGTTTTCATTTACGGTGATTTGATTGTATCCAGAGAAACCATCAATCATAGACATCCTATTTACCCCAACTACCTTTTCTAAAATGTGATCCATCTTGGATAGAGGGTATTTATCTTTGAGGGAGGACTTATTCATATTTCTAAAATCAACACACAGTCTAATCTCCCCACTTTTCTTTCTGACCGGGACCAGGTTTTCTACCCAATTGGAGTATCTCAGAGGTACTATTATTTTTGCATCCAAGAGATTTTTAACTTCCTTTTCGACCACAGGCAATAATATAGGGTTGATCTTTCTGAGCTTTTTTCTAAAGGGTTTGACACCAGGCTTCAAGGGTATCTTATGTTCAATCACCGTGGCGTCGTAAGTTCTCAACTCTTCATAAGACCAAGAGAAAACATCTTTATACTGTCCAAGTAAGTCTTTATATTTGTTTTTTACCTCAGGGGAAAGGTACTTTGATATTTTTACCATCCTAGGTTCTTCTTTGGTCCCTACGTCGCAGTATTCAAGCTCTTCTGGTTAGGGTTGCAGAGTGGGATTTAGGGGCATATCATTTTGATTGAACAATCTCTTGAGGGGGATCAGTCCTTTCAGGATCGAATTATTCTTTAGAACCAGCATGTGATGATTTGCAATTTTTTCTCAGAACTCCTGAAGCTCTTCTCCCTCCTGCATAACCTAGGTATGGTTGTTTTGGTCCTCCTGGTCAATGTGTGCTTCAGAGAAATCACCTACCATTTCTAGAAACTTTCAGATCTGTTCATCATCTTCGAAAACATGCCAATGTTGTATGTTGTTGGGTATGGAGGGCCTGTGCCTTACCTCTATGTGGTACTTCAATTTTAAAGCAATGGAGGGTAAGAAAGTTGAAGCCGCTTTGGCCAGTGAATCAACTTGTTGGTTTTTGTCCCACAGGATGAAATGAACCTTCACTGATGAAAAGAAATTTTCCATAAGATCCCAGGCACAATTTCTGTAAGATCTCAATCTTGGGTGCTTGGCCTGGTATTGTCAATTTACCTATTTTACTATCATCTCGGCATCTCCATAAACTTCCAGGTTCTTTATGTTCAACTTCTTGGAAGCTTCCAATCCTAAGACTAAGGATTCATACTCACATACGTTATTGGTATAATCTATATCACACTGAAGCTTATAAGAAAAAGGGATAAAAAATTCATTTTCAGGTGCCACAAAAAGTACTCCTGCACCTGCTCCTTCACATGATGAGGCACCATCAAAAAACATTTTTCAAGTCCCAGTGGTATGCATATTCTCATATATCTTTCCTGATTCATTATTATCCAAGTGATCCTCTTCTTTACAATTATTTATACCATTATCGAAAGACAAAATACAATTTCCCAGATCTTGGTCAACAATATAGATAGGAAAATTGTTAGGGTTTTAAGGATCGCTCACTGTGTAGGCTAACCTCGTTTCCCTGTATAACCGAGTAAGTTGTCCACCAAACACGAAAATTGCATTGTAAGTCATATCAAGTTGGAGGGACCCCCCAAGTTTTTCTCTCCACGACCTAGATAGAAGTAAGCCATACTTTGTGGGTATATCAGCAATAACTACATCTATCAGGACACTTTTGACTGGGACTTGTGCAAGACTATCTACTAAATCTTTTATCATACCCATGCACTTAACTCTTCTCGAATCAAAAGAGTAGTGGTCTCCATAAGGCCTGGTGATATCTAGGCCTAGTCTATCCATAATAGTTTTGGGCATCACATTATGTGAGGCACCAGAGTCCAGCATGCAGTTATGTAGCAGTCGATCATGCACATTTAAGGAGATATAAAAAGGGGCAACGGTGTCTTTGGCACCCTCGAAATGTGGACCAAAAGTAATATTGAGCTTATTGTCTTCTAAGTTTAATACGTCAGAGTGACATTCTTGATCTAAGCAACCTATCACTTTGGTTATCTACTTTCGATATGCAGGATTCTTTGCTAATTCAACTAGAGGGATTGGTATTTTGATTTTATTTATCTTGTTTTCAAAACTGAAACCTTGTTAAGCCCTAATGTTGGCTCATTACCCCTTAATTGGGGCATATTAGATTAGTAATGCTATTTTATTTATGTCTGATTTAGGCCATTATTTGTAATTTAGATTAGTCATGTTATTTTAACTATGTCGGCTTTAGGCCATTATACCTCCTAGTCTCCTATATATACCAAGGAGACATTTTCATTTTGAATCATCTTGTACTTGAACATTTAAGTGGGGTAAAAGGAGGTTTCCCCCTC
>ML778965.1:1152145-1188992 GCA_009831015.1 Picea engelmannii
AGAACTTATTCATTTTCTCCCTTTAGAAACATTTCCGCACCCTGACCATTAACACAGTGCGGAAAGTCCGCAGTCAGACTGAATGCAGCCTGCGGAAATCAAGTATTTCCGCAGGATAGTATATATGCAGCCTGCGTACTATTGTCAAAAGTGTGATTTTGAGAAGCTGATAAGTGTAACTTTCTTCATGAAAATGATCTTAATGAAGAGTTAGATCTTCCATCACCATGTCATTATCATGTCATCATCTCAATAACCAAAAATGTGGATAACACAAATAAAATAATATTTTTTCGTATTGCTCACATTCCTTCTGTTTAAAAACCTCCAGAAACTCAGCATTGTATGTGAAGTTTGGCATGGATGACAATTTGTACATCGCCTGCAAGTGTTCTGGTCTAAAGGTCCCAATAGTGACCTTATGCTCGTTGATGATGGTTCTGGTCAGGATATCTACATGATCTAGCACCCATCTAATCATATCATAGTGAGGAAGAAGACGTGGCTTGGCTGCTACTTTATGCATCTCTGCTTGGATGACGATCTTGTATTTGGTGGCCAAGTTGTCATTTTCATTGTCATTGGAATCATCTGAATAGTTCACCAATTCAGATTGTAGAACCTCTGAGATGTATGACCAGGTCTTAATAGAATCAACACTTCGGGGTGAAGTATCAGAAACATTATCTGAGCCTTGCCTAGAACTCTCAACAATTGCCTTGGATTCTTTTCGTGGGGCCATGATAGAGGATTCTGACTTAGCTCTTCTGCAGTAAAAATGTGTATACATACAGAAATTAGCCCGACGAAAAACTTATTTGCGCAAGATAGAAATGAAATTTGAAAACAATGAGAGAAAGAACTCTATATTTCGAGCATTTAAAACCCCAGTGTCCTTACGAATAGAACGGTCAAATCATTTTTTTGGAAATATTTTAGTAGTAAAGGCAATATCTTTATCTGTAATTTCACCTTATTTCAAAATAAATGCCATAAATTTTTTACGATTTGGAACATAAAATGACGCAAAAACATTTAAATTTGTCCATAGAATGTGCGTGTTTAAAAGTCGCATTAATGCACTGATTATTTTGGCTTAACTCTTTTAATTAAGATTTATTTAACCTTTAATTGCCCCTTTTCGACATTCGTCGTATCGAGAGTTTTCATTCCTATATTTCGACCTCCTAGAACCCAAGATCGTGATGATGCGATCTGGTTAAGCGTAAATATGATCCAGATTAAGACCTTAATTAATCGGCTTTGAAAATATCTCACAACATCACCCATCAAGGATACAAAGGTAAGGTTTTTTTGGAGAGAAAAAGATGAAATTGTGAAATCCCGATGATGCTTAACTATGGTTTAAAGTAACTCACCCTTGGCGTTAACCTGGGTAACTTTTGAAAGTATATTGCAACTTTGCACATCGGGGATACAGAGGTAAGGTTTTTTGGAAGAGAGAATGCCGAAATTGCGAAATCCTGACGATGATTAACTACGGTTTAAAGGATCTTACTCTAGGCATTGATCTTGGGTAAACTTTTAAGGTCATTTCGCGACTTCACGGATCGGGGCTTGTAAACCATGTGATTTGTAATTCCCGAAGCGTGATATCCCGAGGTACATAAAGTGAAAACTCGTTTAGTCGATTAAAAATTCTTTCCTTAAGAGTATAATGATCATCGTTTCTTCACGTGATGAGACTTATGAGATTTTCGGTGAAAATAAAAGAAAGGTAAAGACCAACTTTCGATTTTCAAGAATTAAAAATTAAAATTTGAAGTGACTGAAAAAGGCGGTTCCAACACAAGGGACTACGTGGAAGAGAAGGGGATCCCATTCCTTGGGTTGTACAGGTTGAGGGGAAAGAAAGATAACATATTGGAATTGTTTTAGGAGTTATAAATATGAGTATTGGGTTGTGGAGTGGACAATGTGGTCAGCCATGAGAGCCAGACCTCCTTGTGGAATCATAGCCCAAGCTTAGGGGTGGCTTGTTGTTGAGAGTGTTATCACCCTATAATTTAGGGGATCAACTGGTGACTGAGATATTATCTGTTTCTAGTATCTTTGTTGACAAATGATTTTTCATTCTACAAATAATTTGAGAAAAAGAAAAAAGAAAAAAAGGAAAAAGGAAAAAGAGAAAAAGAAAAAGAAAAGAGGAAAAAGAAAAAGAAAAAGGAAAAAGAAAAGAAAAGAAAAATAAAAAGAGGGCATAAAAGAATTGAAAGAAAAGCCCCATGCAATAATAGTAACTTGGCCATACCTTTCAAGCATGGCCAAGTTCTTTTAAATTTTAATGTTGATAGGGTAGTGAATGATTTGGCTAAACAATTTAATCTTAGCCAAAGTACTTAGGTTAGATTAGTGAATAAATTTGACCAGACTGTCTAACCCTGGTCAGATAGCCCTTAGGTAGAGTGATTTCTTAACCCAACAGTTTAATCTGGGTTAATTGTCTTAGGAAGATAGGTTAGCATGTAGGTTAGTTTCTTCATTTGTTTCACCCCAATGAAACCAGCTTGATGAAAATGTTACACCATGTCAAAATTGCCTAAGAATAGTTTGGACGAAGTCCCTTGGTGGTGTCTATGTGAAAAGTTTGAGAAAAACCCGTAAGAGGCACTTATCCTAAGTTTTCCCAGCACATATTTCCCCGCTCCTGATTTATGCTCCATACACTTTCCAACGGTCCAGATCGTGGCGCCCAGATCTACGACGCACAGAGCATTCTGGACCCCCCGACCATTCTGCCTTTAACTGGGGGGAGGGTCCGGAATTGGTAATAAGAAATGTGCACATCTAGATGGCCCAGAGATGAGCGTTGAAATCAAAGGCTCAGATTTGATTCTGGAACCCCTCGTCCATTCTGCCTTTAATGGAAGCGGGGGGGTCTAGAATGAGAGATAAAAGGTGTGCTAAGATCTGCGACCAGGAAACGGGCACGCAGATCAATGGTTTAAGATGGTTTTCGGACCCCCCCTGATGTTCTTCTTTTAACTAAGGGGGGGGGGTCTGGAATTGTTATTCTCCTCAGGTGGTCCCCTGGTCATACGTGGCATCAGCCTATTGATCCTGAAGTCAAATCCCCATCTGCTATCTGACTGCTCTTGTCACTCATGGACGTCATCTCCCACTTGTTCCACTTGCTCCCGGGTGTGTCCTATCCCATAACTGCTGTCAGTCCCTACTGTCAGCACCTTACCCTTTTCACTCATGAACAACCCCTTATTGCGACTTTTACCTCCAATCATCAGCCTCCACGTCACCCGTCTGTATGTTTTGGCCACCGTCACCTACCACCTCACCCCCAAGTGGCCCGTTGTCCATTTATTATAGGATAACATACTCGTTATCCTACTGACCTGTCTCCCGCGCCCGAACGACCCCGGTTTTAAATAAAATTACCGTTCTTCCCCATTATTCACTATTCATCCATCGCACCAGAAAATTTACCTCTTACGCTTCCATTGCTTCTCTGTCACCTTCATCCTCAGTCAGTCGACCCCACTAACATCGTTTTTATTGCAGGTATTGTTACAGAGATGGTGCCAAAGCCAAGACAAGAAGAAGAAGAGGATAACCCTTTTCTCCCACCTCCTGTCGACCTGGAAAAAATCCCATTGGTTGAAAAAGACAGGTTGATCGCTGATACCAAGTGTGAATATGATTTTTCAGACCTCTAGTCATGGCTTTGGGAGGTGTTTTTGGACCAGAGCGATGAAATTGGACTCTGGGAGTCCAATTTTCCCCTGTACCTTTTTCCCCAGATCCACTACTTTCCCGAATTCACCCTTAAATTCCAAGTTCATTATATTCTTGACCAGAGGGCCGTCGTCTCCTCATCTGGAGACGCCTTGTTCTTCATAATGCCCAAAGACATAGATCAAATGATGCCAATCCCCCGTGTTGATTCTGCTTCTCCTTTCAACCTAGAAATCCTTACCGAGCTGTATCAAAAGATGAATTTTCCCCAGAGAGCTCAAATATTCGAGTTGTTTCTTCCCACCTCCGCTCAACTCCCTTCCAAAAATCCCCCTTACCCGTCGTCTATGTTCTCCACCAAGGGAAATCAGATCGTTTCCTCCCTCTGTGCTCTGCTAGGGTACTATTTCGACCAGTGGGTAGATGAGCCCATTCTGGGTTTTCTATCCATTTTCTCCACAGATAAAAAATCCACCACACAATTTGATTTCAGTACCTTCTTGGCCAACAATATTCACGAACAGTTCGTGAATTTTGGCACGAAAGGCATGTTCAGATATTCGTCCATATTGGCCTACATGTTTGTTTTCTATCAGGTAGATAAATTTAGTTTTTCTATGCAGAAAATGGATGCAGATGGAAGGCCTCAACCAGTCACAGCGTGGACATCTTTGTTGAAGCATAACTCTATAGAGTATAGCTTCAAGGCATTCATCGATATTTCCTAACACTCTGTGGTAAGTATGTTGAGTGGCAGGCCCGAGCCACGAATAAACGATGAGGTCCAGAGTATTCTACATCTCTTAGACAACGCAAAGACAGGGGACTGGTACCTGTATAAAAACCACACCGAGATCAGAGTTTTTGGGTGCGAATTAGCACCCTACAAGCTGCCAAATTATGTGCCGGTAAGAATCTTTGCGTTAGAGTATATAAGGCAGATCATGAATTCAGATGACATTCATTTTGTTTCCCTGAATAAAAAGCAGCAACTGAGAATCAAGGGGAAGATTGGCTCTTTCATCTGCAACAGTCGAGGCACTAGGGAAGAAGCTGACAAGATGTTGAAAGAAATGAAATTCTTTATGAGTTTCCCATGGAACTATGATCCATGCGGGATCATTTCAGAAATGTGGGTAAAAAACAAAAATATACCCTATGTTCATGAGTCCAAGCCCGAGATTGAAAAGTTCACCAACCAGACTATGTGGATGCCTGACACCTTGGTTGAAGTGGAACAACAGGTTCCCCCGATGACTGTGCAAACAACCACCACGCAACAGGTCCCTAAGGAAAAAAGGCCTCGACAAGAGTCGTCTCCACCTGTAATGGAGGTATCATCAGAAGAGTTCTAGTTGCACACTAAGAGTCCCAAGATAGTTCCAGTGCCTGGTCCGATTGTAGAACAAGAAGCCTAGCTTACCACAGTAAGAAAGCCGGTCATTCCACCCTTTGGTTCGATCCTTTATCAGGGCATCACCCCAACAGTACCGAAGAAATCCACAGACTCTCCCCTGGACACTCAGCCAGGCAAGACTGGGCCCAAATTGAGCATCTTCGAGAAGTACAAGCTGATCAAGAAGAAGAATCAAACCCTTACCAGCAGTACTTCTGCTCATTTTTGGAAACAAACGTCGACTGCACAGCATAGACTGTTGTCTGCATTCGACACAGAAAAGGGCAGGATGCACATGGCCTTCCTCCAAGCACAGGTTCTATATCCCAAGGTGATCTCAGACTATAAGAGGGCCACCTTCGAATTCCAGGAAAAGGACGTGCACCCAACAGATCAGATGGATCTGCACAAACAGACAGGAGAGATGGTTTTCCATACATTGGCACATGCTTCAGCTTCAGCAGCAAAATTTTAGGTGTCGCTCAATAACGCTCAAACACAGCTCAAGCTGGAGAAGATATCTTCTTTCGCGAAGGACAACAGAATCAAAACTTTGGAGGAGTTGGTCCTCAAGATCGGCTATGATCCTTCGAATGTCAAGGTGGCAGAGGAGATGATAAAGAAAAAGAATTCAGACATTGCTTCCTTGAGGAAATAGTTGAAACTCCTGCCCACAGAGTACTCACAGGCTAAGGAGATAGCAATGAAAGAAGGCGAGAGGGACGAAATGCTTAAGCTGCTCATGGAGCAGAATGCCGAGCTCAAAGAAATGGAAGCAGAGATGGAGAAACTGCTAAAGGAGAAAGAGCAGTTGAAGTCTATGGAAGCCATTCCATTGAGTTCTATCCCAATTGCAGGATTGAGAACAATAGCAGTAACAACAATTCCATCTGCAACACCAGTGACACCACAAGAGGGAACAACAGATCTCGCCAAATCCATGGAGAAAATGAACCTGCAAAAGATAGAAATCAACAGGTTGAAGAAGGAAGTTGAGAACCTCCAGGAACTCAAAACTTCTTTCCAAACTAGTCTATCCAAAGAAAAACAGGTAACTGAGCAGCTCAGGAAGGAACTACAGCAGCTCCAAAAGCAAACAGTGGCAAGGAAGACTTTGGCTGAAGTCAAAGAAAATGTATGGACAAACATCACAAAGTCCATAAATGAAATCTGGCCCATGATCCAAATCATGTTTGAGAAGAACGAGTTGGTCCAGAGAAGCAAACAAGCCATTGAAAAGATTAGAATAGAATTAGGAGACAGACCAACTCAGGCAAATGAGATCATCAAATTCCTAAATTCTAAAACCCAAGAAGAGCTAGAAGAGTTGAATATTGAGGATAGAACAGAAACCATCCTTGAGGTCAAAAGAGTTTTGACCAAGAGGGGATTATTGCTTCAACTAGAAGAAAAGGTTCAAATCATGGACCAGGGGGTACAAAAATTCTTCAGCAAGATCGAGACTCTCCAGAAGAAAGGTCTCCCAGGTCTGAAAGTTATTAATGATAAACTGATGACACTTCCAGATTACAAAAAGAGACTAGTTGAAGTGTCTAAAGATAATTCAAAATTTGTTGGCATACAAGGGAGCATCACCGGTAAAGCATTCCTAGACACTCTTCAGTTGGACATCAGTATCCAACATGAGATTCGATACATATTTTTCACTAATCCCACTTTCGCCAAATATACAAAAATGGATGAAGTGTATCGGAGACTGCTCAAAATCACTGTGCCTAGTCATCTAAGATGGGAGGAACTCTGCGATTTGCTCGATTAGCAGATGAGTTGTCCAGGTCCAGTCACCTGTCCAGTCATAAGAGGTTGTGAAAGATCTCGCCAACGGCCTACCCCAGAAAGTCCGTATGCAGTTGTACCGAGTCATCAATCAGTTTGATTAGTTAAATTAGTTAGGCTAAAAATAGAATGAACACGTCCTGATCAGTTATGACAGGAACATTGGTAATTTGAATTATAAATACTTCACTTTTAGAGGTGTTGAGGGTTGTTGATCTTTACACCCTGATGCTATCAGACTGTAACCATTTTTGAAGAGATCTGCCATTAATAAAAAGGAGGCACTTTTACAGGATTCTTGTGTGTATTCACTGGTGATGTTTATTCTCTAATTTGAATGTTATTCTTGCTTTGTGATCATATTGTTTTCTGAAACTAATCTTTAAGAGTAGCATATGTTGTAGGATTTATCTTGGATACTCTATTTCCGACTTTAAATATTTTAATGTTTATCTTCTGATGTTTTCAATTAAGAAATTCTTAGCTACTTCTTAGTTGAATGTATCTTTCTCATCTTTTCTTCTGTCCATCATTTAAACTATTAAAGATCCAGTGAGTATATTATCTCGCTCTGTGGAAGTTTTCCTTTACGTTTATGGTTTGTATCTCGTATTGATTATAACACAGACCCCATAGCCCAAGGGAGGTGTAGACTGTCTCAACCAATTCAAAAAACACTTTTACAACAAAACCTACCTGTTCCATTACCTAGCCTAACATCTAAATTAAAAACAAAGCTAAATCATATAGAGAGATCCCTCTCTAAAGCTGGAAGGGCTAGATACCAGCTTTAAAAGCGGTTGGATAAAGTTACCTTTGTAGATTTCTTCTTTTTTCAACCTCTAGGAAATTTACATAGTGCTAACATAATAGCGATCGTACTGGGGAAGAACTAAAAAATTGACAATTTCACGTTTCTTTCCCCTAAAAAGAACATTTGATTTTGAGGAGAAATTAATGTTTAGAGTTTGATCAAACTTTGTACATATTATTTTCAGAATCGCAAAATTAAAATATATATATATATATATATATATATATATATATATATAACCCAAAAAGAGTTCTAGCTTCCAAGAAAATTCATACTAGGTCTCATCCAAACCCATAACCTGCGATAGTGATAGATAACCCCGAACAGTTGCTCAGGCGAAAGACCTTAGCTGCCAGTTTAGTGAGTCATGTTCCCCTTCATAAGTCTCCTTCCCTTTCAGAGAAGCTTGTTACCTCTCAAAACCCTGACCTTGATACTGTTTCACAGTGAAGCCTGGTCAGAACACGTTCTGATAGTTTTTTGACTGGACTCATCTTTGACCCAACTGTGTTGCAACCCCGAACCCCCGAAGTCTTGTCTCCCATGACCAAAATACAAATCACCACCTCAGTACTGTCTAGTCCCTCCTATTCCTCGTCTTCAGTCGCTACATCGCCAACCTTCCAGGTTGTCGTTCAACCTCCTCCACCCATCATGGCAACTTGATATGCTCCTTTGGTGTTGGCTACGCCGCTACATGCCATGCCCCAAGATTACCAAACAAGATTTCCACAGTTCAATGCATCCGGACCTTTAAACGCCCAACAACATGTGGACAAAATGAATGATTATTTTGACTTGCAAGAAGTTGATGAGGCCGACATGCAAATGTGATTGTTTTCCCAAAGTCTGACAAGCGACATCAAGAAATGGTTCAAAGCTTTACCTGCTGCCTCAGTCCCTGACCTTTTTGCGTTCCAAAGAAGTTTTCTTTACAGATGGGAGGTAAAGAAAAACCCTCTCCAAATACTGTCAGAATACGAGAATATAAAAATAAATCAAGGTGAGACGGTACAAGACTATTGCACCCGTTTCAACAACTTGTACAATGCAATCCCAACTGAAATCAAACCTCCACAGGGTCTGGCATTGATTAAATTCCTTGATGGATTTGATGCTGACATGTCATACCAACTAAGAGAAAGAAATGTTTCCACCCTAGAGGACATGCAGAAAAGTGCTATAAGTGTGGAGGCCAATCTGTTGGAAAAAAGAGCACGTCAAAGGTCAGAAAGGAGAGTCACAATCAAAGAAGAACCTTCCACGTCAACCACTGATTCCAAATGGGATTCTATGGTCAGAACAAAGAAACTAATCTTGGAAAGAATGACTGTATCAAACAGAAATCCCCCAAGAGACAACACTCTTGCTCCTTAGGTTCAGAACCCTAACTTTAGGAGAAACCCTCCTCAAATCAGACAGAGAGATCCTAGGGATCAAAGGGAGCAGAGAGGTCCAGATGAGCAGATTAGACCTCCCCTACAAGAAAACTATGCTGATGAAGGTGGGGAAGTGATTGAGGAATTGGAGGACACTCACATCAATCTCATGGGCATTCATGACAACGAGGCTATTTTCCTCACCCAAGAAGAGAAGGAACTCTTTCTGCTCAATCAAACAAAGGTAAGTGAAGAAGCCAAAGATGCAGAACAACAGGCCTTTGAGAATGCTATTTCGGAGGTACAACGATAGTACAATATGTGTAGCAAGAAGACAGAAGGGAGTTCGAAGACAAAAGGGACTCCTTCCAAGAAAACGACTGAAACATAGAAGATAGTTGAGCCCAAGGAAGCCCCTGAACCTTCTACTGAGAAGACTCCTAAGAAGAATACTACTGAGAGGATTCCTGAGAAGAGTAAAACCGACTCTCCCTTGAAGAAAAACATCACCATTCTGAAAAGGCCATCACAGCCTGATGCTTCACATGTTAACCTATCGAGTACGTCTAAGCCGAAGAACATGACAGACAAATCAGAACTGATGAGCCAAGGCAGAGCTCCTACACCCTTTATTCTTGAAGGAGAATTGGCAAAAATAAAAATTCCCATCCCACTTACAGAGTTGATGAACAGAGACGGGTATCGTTCACAGGTAATAAAAGCACTGGCCATTGAGCCTGATATAGGCACGAAGGCCTTAACCATTGGATCAGTGAATCATTCAAACACTGTGAACCTTGTTGATGATCATCCCGAACTTCTTTTCAGACCTGAAGTAGATGGTAGAGATGATACTGGCGAGGTCTCTCCTTTTTACATTAGTCTAAACATACACGACTTGATCTTGCATAATGCTATGCTAGACTTAGGTGCCTCCCACAATCTGATGCCTAAAGCAGTAATGGAAAAATTGGGACTGGAGGTCACTAGACCATACAAGGATTTACACTCATTCGACTCCAGCAAAGTTAAATGTATTGGTTTGATTAAGGACTTGTGCATCACCTTGGTTCAGATTCCTGCGAAAAGCATGGTTATGGACGTGGTGGTTGCAGACATCCCACCGAAGTATGGAATGTTTTTGTCCCAGTCTTGGGGGGCTAAGTTGAAAGGAATCCTACAGTTGGATATATCTTATGCCACTATCCCATTGTTTGGGAAACAGAGGAGGCTATACAGAGAAACATTGATCAAGTACATGGTCAGTAGCCAAGAAAAACCGCACAATTACCCCTTTTACTCTGCGCATTCTGATTTAGATTCGTTCATCTTGTACAATGATGGTGATACAGAAGAGCATGATACTTAGCTGATGGAAGACCTATTTGGTCAAGATGAAGGTCCAGAAAGCATGGAGGTAGAAAATATGAAGAACGTGATAATTGAAGAGTTACCCACTGATTTCTGGAGTATGGATTTTGATGGAGCCATGAGTAAAGAAGGAGCAGGAGCTAGAGTCTGGCTGCATAATCACAGAAACAAGTACTCAGAAAATCATTCCTACAAATTAAATTTCCAGTGCACTAACAATGTTGCCAAGTATGAAGCTTTGATGCTCGGTCTAAAGCTATTGAAAAAGATTGGTGCCAAACAGATTATGGTAACAGGTGATTCTAAGTTAATAATCAAGCAAATTAAAGGTGAGTATGTTGCGAAACACCCATGTCTTAGAGCTTATAGAAATGTTGTTCTTGATGCTTTGAGGTGTTTTACCGAAGTGGACTTGCATTTAATTCCGAGGGGACAGAATATTCTGGGCGATGGATTAGCCACCTCAGCAGCCACCTGTAAGATTCCTTTTCGCTCGACTCGTCCATATACTGTTGAGGTGAAATACAGATTGACAGTTCCCAACAATATTAGGTATTGGCAAGTGTTTGGTAATGATGACCAAATTGAAGACTTTCTGCAATGCAAGAATGATTTTGAATGTACAAATATAGATTTAGAGATTGAAGATCAAAATGTAAATAATTCTGATTTTGAAATTGATAGTGTAAATACAATAGACTCGGGAGAATTAGGCGACGAAGAAATGGATGTTGATCTTTTACATTTGAAAAGCAATGTTTTTCCTCAAGGTCTTGTCCCTTTAGAAGATTTATTTGACAGTAATGACGTAGCCAAAAAACCAAAAATAGAAGCCGATGGACAAGAAGTAGAAGAATGTAATATAGGGAATGAAGAGAAACCTAGGATGGTCAAACTATCCAAATCCTTACCCCCAGAACAAAAGCTCAAATACATTGAGCTGTTCAAAGAATATTCAGATGTTTTTGCCTGGGGCTATGAGGATTTGAAAGCCTAAGATACTAGCATCATGCAACACAGGATTTCAATAAAAGAAGATCAAAAACCGTTTAGGCAGAAACTTAGGAGAATAAATCCCAAGTTGCTCCCCCTGATAGAAAAAGAAATCAAGAAAATGTACGATGCCAAGATCATAGTCCCGCTGCGCTTCTCTAAGTGAGTCTCTAATTTAGTCCCTACACGTAAGAAAACCGGGGAAATCAGACTCTGCATTGATTTCAGAAATCTGAACAAAGTATCCCTGAAAGATAATTACCCATTACCGAAAATGGACCACCTCCTGCAAAGGGTGGTCGGGTCAAGTCGGATATCTCTGTTGGATGGTTTCTCGGGCTACAACCAGGTCCTAGTTCACCCGGATGATCAAGATAAAACCGCTTTTACCACACCATGGGGCACTTTCATGTATGTGAAGATGCCTTTTGGTTTGATGAACGCAGGAGCCACGTTTCAGAGGGCAATGGATATCGCCTTCATGGAAGAATCGGGTAAGTTTATTGTCGTTTATTTAGATGATGTGACTGTGTTTTCCAAATCTGATGATGAACACCTGCGGCACCTTAGACGAGTTTTCGAGAAATGTAGAAGGTTTGGGATTTCTTTAAATCCTAAGAAGTGTCCTTTTAGGTTAGAAGAAGGTAAACTGCTGGGACACATCATCTCTAAAGATGGAATCAAAATAGACCCCAGCAGAATCGAGGCCATACTAAAGTTAGAACACCCAAGAAACCTCAAAGAACTACAGTCTTTTATCGGGCAAATTAACTTTCTATGAAGATTCATTCCCAATCTGGATGAACTCCTTAGAAACATTACAAACATGCTTAAAAAGGATTTAAAAATAAAATGGGACTCTGAGTCCAGAAAATCCTTCGAACAAGTCAAACGAGCACTCACAGAAGCCCCAGTTTTGATAAGTCCCGATTTCACTAAAGATTTATATCTTTTTTCTTTCACCTCTGAACATACTATAGCAGCGGTATTACTGTAGAAGAACAACGAAGGGTATGAACAGCCCATAGCTTTCTTCAGCAAATCATTAAGAGATGCTTCCCTGAACTACAATATCATGGAGAAGCAAGCTTTTGCTTTGGTAAAAGCCATAAAGGACTTCAAGGTCTACATTCTCCATTCCCACACCATAACTTATGTTCCGAACACGGTAGTAAAGAATATCTTGACACAGGACAACCCTGATGGAAGGAGGGGAAAATGGATTGCTGTCATTTTAGAATATGATATAGAGATTAAGCCCACAAAACTAATCAAAGGCCAAGGCCTTGCTAAATTAATGGCTGAATCTAACTTCCAGGCTCTTGACATTAATTTTCTAGATGTGGCAGATGAACAGGGCGAGATGGCGATTCCAAACATTAGAGAGGTATTTCTCAACTCTCCATGGTATGCAAACCTTATATTCGTTTTACAAAATTTACAAGCTCCACCTGGTTTGAGTAAGACTAAAGCTAGATTTTTAAAGTTGAAAGCTTTGAAATACTATATTCTAGAAGGAAATTTGTATTGGAAAGACCCTGTAGGCATCCTGTTAAATTGCTTACTAAAAGATGAAGCTGATAAAGTGTTGCAAGAGTTTCATGCAGGAGAATGTGGTGGCCATTTGAACTGGAAGGTCACAGCTAACAAAATACTCAGAGCTAGATTTTATTGGCCCACCCTGTTTGTCGATGTGCATCAGAAGGTAACAGCATGTCACCAGTGTCAACTGTTTGAAGGTAAAAGAAAGCTCCTTCCTCTACCTCTGAAACCAATCTCAGTTGAGGCCCCTTTCCAACAATGGGGGCTCGATTTCATTGGAGAAATACACCCACCCTCTTCAGGCCAACACAGGTGGATTCTTACTGCCACTGATTATTTTACCAAATGGATCGAGGCAGTACCAAGCAGGCAAGCCACTGACTCTGTTATTATCAAATTTCTTGAAAATAGTATTTTGTCTCGTTTTGGTTTTCCTAGAAAGATTATAACTGATAATGCAGCTGCCTTTCAGTCAAAGAAACTCATAGATTTCTACAACCAGTATCATATTGGTTTGGGACATTCCACAGCCTACTACCCTCAGGGGAATGGGTTGGCATAATCTTCAAACAAAACTTTGGTAAATATCAAGAAGAAAACATTGCGGGAAAACAAGAAATCATGGCACAATAAGTTGGTGTTTGCTTTATGGGCTGACAGGCTAACCACCAAAAGGTCAATTGGTATGTCACCATACCAGCTGGTCTATGGTATAGAGGTAGTTTTCCCCACTTCTTTAGGATTCCCTGTTATGAAGTTGCTTCAAGAAGTGCAAGCTGAGCCAAATGACTCACAGAGAAGGATCAACCAGATGATCCATTTGCAGCAGACTAGGGAAGACGTTTTCAACAAAACTTAGGTCGTCCAAGAAAATATCAAGAAGATCTTTGAAAAACAAACTAAGGAGGATGATTTCGAGCTCGGAGATTTGGTGTTGATATGGGATGCCATGAATGAGGACAAGGGAAAGCATGGAAAATTTGACAATCTATGGACAGGGCCATACATGATCCAAGCCTTCAGGGGAAACAATGCTTTCTTGTTAAACAACGTCGATGGGTCAGATCTCCCAGGAGCACCTGTGAATGGAAGAATGTTGAAACATTATGTCCCACCTCAGTAGAAGATTCGAGTTTCCCACTCTCCATTGTACATAACATTTTAATTTTAATTTTTCGCTTGCATTTTCTGAGTGAAGAACATCAATCAGTTGGTTGAAGCCCAAAGAGAAGGCCCTAAGCTGTTGATCATTGTTTTTCCATTTTTGAAGATAAAACCAATGAAGGCTACTAGACAGATTTGTTCAGAATGATAGCAACCATGATTCTTGGCACTTAACAGGGCAAGTACCATCCCTAGGTGGAGCTGTTGTTATCACCCTATAATTTAGGGGATCAACTGGTGACTGAGATATTATCTGTTTCTAGTATCTTTGTTGACAAATGATTTTTCATTCTGCAAATAATTTGAGAAAAAGAAAAAGGAAAAAGGAAAAAGGAAAAAGAGAAAAAGAAAAAGAAAAGAGGAAAAAGAAAAAGAAAAAGGAAAAAGAAAAGAAAAGAAAAAGAAAAAGAGGGCATAAAAGAATTGAAAGAAAAGCCCCATGCAATAATAGTAACTTGGCCATACCTTTCAAGCATGGCCAAGTTCTTTTAAATTTTGATGTTGATAGGGTAGTGAATGATTTGGCTAAACAGTTTAATCTTAGCCAAAGTCCTTAGGTTAGATTAGTGAATAAATTTGACCAGACTGTCTAATCCTAGTCAGATAGCCCTTAGGTAGAGTAATTTCTTAACCCAAAGTTTAATCTGGGTTAATTGTCCTAGGAAGATAGGTTAGCATGTAGGTTAGTTGCTTCATTTGTTTCACCCCAATGAAACCAGCGTGATGAAAATGTGACACCATGTCTCAATTGCCTAAGAATAGTTTGGATGAAGTCCCTTGGTGGTGTCTATGTGAAAAGTTCGAGAAAAACCTGTAAGAGGCACTTATCCTAAGTTTTCCCAGCACATATTTCTCCTCTCCTGATTTATGCTCCATACACTTTCCAACGGTCCAGATCGTGGCACCCAGATCTACGGCGCACAGAGAATTCTGGACCCCCCCCCGACCATTATGCCTTTAACCGGGGGGGGTGGTTCCAGAATCGGTAATAAGAATTGCGCACATCTGGACGGCCCAGAGACGAGTGCTGAAATCAAAGGCTCAGATTTGATTCCGGAATCCCCCCGTCCGTTCTGCCTTTAATGGAAGGGGGGGGGGTCCAAAATGAGAGATAAAAGGCGCACTAAGATCTGCGGCCAGGAAACGGGCTCACAGATCAACGGTTTAAGATGGTTTTCAAACCCCACCTAATGTTCTTCTTTTAACGAAGGGGGGGGGGGTCCGAAATTGTTATTCTCCTCTGACGGTCCCCTGGTCATACGTGGTGTCAACCTATTGATCCTAAAGTCAAATCCCCATCTGCTATCTGACCGCTCTCATCACTCATGGATGTCATCTCCCACTTGTTCCACTTGCTCCTGGGTGTGTCCTATCCCATAACTGCTGTCAGTCCCTGCTGTCAGTACCTTACCCTTTTCACTCATGACCAGCCCCTTATTGCGACTTTTACCTCCAATCATCAGCCTCCATGTCACCCGTCCGTATGTTTTGGCCACCGTCACCTGCCACCTCACCCCCAAGTGGCCCATTGTCCATTTATTATAGGATAACATACCCGTTATCCTGCTGACCTGTCTCCCGACCGACCCTGGTTTTAAATAAAATTACCGTTCTTCCCCATTATTCACTATTCGTCCATCGCGCCAGAAAATTTACCTCTTACGCCTCCATTGCTTCTCCATCACCTTCATCCTCAGTCAGTCAACCCCACTAACGTCGTGTTTATTGCAGGTACTGTTACAGAGATGGCGCCAAAGCCAAGACAAGCAGAAGGAGAGGAGAACCATTTTCTCCCACCTCCTGTCGAGCTGGACAAAATCCCATTGGTTGAAAAAGACAGGTTGATCACTGATACCAAGTGTGAATTTGATTTTTTGGACCTCTATTCATGGCTCCGGGAGGTGTTCCTGGACCAGAGCGATGAAATTGGACTCTGGGAGTCCAATTTGCCCCTGTACCTTTTTCCCCAGATCCACCACTTTCCCGAACTCACCCTTAAATGCCAAGCTCATTATATTCCTGACTAGAGGGCCATCGTCTCCTCATCCGGAGATGCCCTATTCTTCATAACGCCCGAAGTCATAGATCAAATGATGCAAATCCCCCTTGTTGATTATGCTTCTCCTTTCAACCTAGAAATCCTTATCGAGCTCTATCAAAATATGACTTTTCCCCAGAGAGCTCAAATATTCGAGCTGTTCCTTCCCACCTCCACTCAAATCCCTTCCACAAATCCCCCTTACCCATCGTCTATGTTCTCCACCAAGGGATGTCAGATCATTTCCTCCCTCTGTGCTCTACTAGGGCACTAATCCGCCCAGTGGGTAGATGAGCCCATTCTGGGTTTTCTATCCATTTTCTCCACAGATGAAAAACCCACCACACAGTTTGATTTCAGTACCCTCTTGGCCAACAATATTCACTAATAGTTCTTGAATTTTGGCATGGAAGGCATGTTCAGATATTCGTCCATATTGGCCTACATGTTTGTTTTCTATTAGGCAGATAAATTCAGTTTTTCTATGCAGAAAATGGACCAGATCGAAGGCCTCAACTAGTCACAGTGTGGACATCTTTTTTGAAGCATAACTCTAAAGAGTATAGCTTCAAGGAATTCATCGATATTTTCTACCACCCTGTGGTAAGCATGTTGAGTGGCAGGCTCGAACCTCGAATAAACGACGAGGTCCAGAGAATTCTACATCTCTCGGACAACGCAAAGATAGGGGACCGGTTCCTATATCAAAACCACACCGAGATTAGAGTTTTCAGGTGTGAATTGGCACCCTACAAGCTGCCAAATTATGTGCTAGTAAGAATCTTTGTGTTAGAGTATATAAGGCAGATCATGAATTCAGATGACATTCATTTTATTTCCCTGAAGAAAAATAAGCAACAGTCAAGGCACCAGGGAAGAAGCTAACAAGATGTTGAGAGAAATGAAATTCTTTATGAGTTTCCCATGGCACTATGATCCATGCGGGATCATTTCAGAAATGTGGGTAAAAAACAAAAATATACCATACGTTCATGAGTCCAAGCCCGAGATTGAAAAGTTCACCAACCAGACTGTGTGGATGCCTGACACCTTGGTTGAAGTGGAACAGAAAGGTTCCCCCGATGACTGTGCAAACAAATACCACGCCACAGGTCCCTAAGGAAAAAAGGCCTCGGCAAGAGTCGTCTCCGCCTATAATGGAGGTATCATCAGAAGAGTTCCAGTTGCACACTAAGAGGCCCAAGACGGTTATGGCGCCTGGTCCGATTGTAGAACAAGAATCCCAGCTTACCACAGTAAGCAAGCCGGTCATTCCACCCTTTGGTTCAAGCCTTTATCAGGGCATCACCCCAGCAGTACCGAAGAAATCCACAGACTCTCCTCTGGACACTTAGCCAGGGAAGACTGGGCCCAAATTGAGCATCTTCGAGAAGTACAAGCTGATCAAGAAGAAGAATCAAACCCTTACCAGCAGTACTTATGCTCAGTTTCGGAAACAAATGCCGACTGCGTAGCATAGACTGTTGTCTGCATTCGACACAGAAAAGGGTAGGATGCACATGGCCTTCCTCCAAGCACAGGTTCCAGATCCCAAGGTGATCTCGGACTATAAGAGGGCCACCTTCGAATTCTAGGCAAAGGATGTGCACGCAGCAGATCAGATGGATCTGCACAAACAGACAGGAGAGATGGTTTTCCATACATTGGCACATACTTCAGCTTCAGTAGCAAAATTTCAGGTGTCGCTCAATAACACTCGAACGCAGCTCAAGCTAGAGAAGATATCTTCTTTCGCGAAGGACAACAGAATCAAAACTTTGGAGGAACTGGTCCTCAATATCGGCTATGATCCTTTGAGCGTCAAGGCGATAGAGGAGATGATAAAGAAAAAGAATGCAGACATCACTTCCTTGAGGAAACAGTTGAAACTTCCGCCCACAGAGGACTCACAAGCTAAGGAGATAGCAGATAAAGAAGGTGAGAGGGATGAAATCCTTAAGTTGCTCATGGAGCAGAATGCCCAGCTCAAAGAAATGGAAGCAAAGATGGAGAAACTGCTAAAGGAGAAAGAGCAGCTGAAGTCTATGGAATTCATTCCATTGAGTGCTATCCCAATTGCAGGATTGAGCACAGAAGCAATAACAACGATTCCATCTACAACACCAATGACACCACAAGAGGGAACAACAGATCTCGTCAAATACATGGAGAAAATGAACCTGTAAGAGACAGAAATTAGCAGGCTGAAGAAGGAAGTTGAGAACCTCCAGGAACTCAAAACTTCTTTCCAAACCAGTCTATCCAAAGAAAAGCAGCTAACTGAGCAGCTCAGGAAGGAACTACAGCAGCTCCAAAAGCAAACAGTGGCAGGGAAGACTTTGGCTGAAGTCAAAGAAAATGTATGGACAAACATCACAAAGTCCATAAATGACATCTGGCCCATGATCCAAATCATGTTTGAGAAGAACGAGTTGGTCCAGAGGAGAAAACAAGCCATTGAAAAGATAAAAATAGAATTAGGAGACAGACCAACTCAGGCAAATGAGATCATCAAATTCCTAAATTCTAAAACCCGAGAAGAGCTAGAAGAGTTGAAGATCGAGGACAGAAAAGAAACCATCCTTGAGGTCAAAAGAGTTTTGACCAAGGATTATTTCTTCAACTAGAAGAAAAGGTTTAGATCATGGACCAAGGGGTACATAAATTCTTCAGCAAGATCGAGACTCTCCAGAAGAAAGGTCTCCCAGATCTGAAAGTTATTAATGATAAACTGATGACACTTCCAGATTACAAAAAGAGACTGGCTGAAGTGTCTAAAGATAATTCAAAATTTTCTAGCATACAAGGGAGCATCACCGGCAAAGCATTCCTAGATTCTCTTCAGTTGGACATCAGTATCCAACATGAGATTCGATACATATTCCTCACTAATCCCACTTTCGCCAAATATATGGAAATGGATGAAGTGTATCAGAGACTTCTCAAAATCACTGTGCCTAGTCATCTCAAATGGGAGAAACTTTACGATTTGCTCGATTAGCAGATGAGTTGTCCAGGTCCAGTCACCTGTCCAGTCATAAGAGGTTGTGAAAGAATCTCGCCAACGGCCTACCCCAAAAAGTCCGCATGCAGTTGTACCGAGTCATCAATCAGTTTGATTAGTTAAATTAGTTAGGCTAAAAATAGAATGAGCACGTCCTGATCAGTTATGACAGGAACGTTGGTAATTTGAATTATAAATACTTCACTTTTAGAGGTGTTGAGGGTTGTTGATCTTTACACCCTGACGCTATCAGACTGTAACCATTTTTGAAGAGATCTGCCATTAATAAAAAGGAGGCCCTTTTACAGGATTCTTGCGTGTATTCACTGGTGATGTTTATTCTCTAATTTGAATGTTATTCTTGCTTTGTGGTCATATTGTTTTCTGAAACTAATCTTTAAGAGTAACGTATGTTGCAGGATTTATCTTGGATACCATGTTTCCGACTTTAAAGATTTTAATGTTTATCTTCTGATGTTTTCAATTAAGAAATTCTTAGCTGCTTCTTAGTTGAATGTATCTTTCTCATCTTTTTTTCTGTCCATCATTTAAGCTACTAAAGATCCAGTGAGTATATTATCTGGCCCTGTGGAAGTTTTCCTTTACATTTATGGTTTGTATCTCGTATTGATTATAACACAGACCAAATAGCCCAATGGAGGTGTAGACTGTCTCAACCAAAAAAACACTTTTACAACAAAACCTACCTGTTCCTTTACCTAGCCTAACATCTAAATTAAAAACAAAGCTAAATCATATAGAGAGATCCCTCTTTGAAGCTGGAAGGGATAGATCCCAGCTTTAAAAGCGGTTGGATAAAGTTACCTTTGTAGATTTCTTCTTTTTTCAACCTCCAGGAAATTTACATAGTGCTAACAGAGAGAAATGAAACAACAATTCTATGATTGGGACGAACACCCCTCGTACGCAACAAAATGGTGATTTATTAATAGACAAGTTCCTTGTTATATTTTCTTAAGTTTAATTTCATTATGCAAATGTTTTATTTGAATGATGTGTTTGCTTAAATAGTTGTGTTTATTAAGTTTAAATTTATTGTTAATTGCATGGGAATTTTTTAATCATTATGCACACATGCATTTTATTTTGGTTTAGAAGGCAGTTACTTTATAGTTGGTATCAAAGCATAGGTTGCAACATCGAGCCTGCAGGGGTCTTCCATAGAGCAACCAAGTTTTAATATGTGTAGATTTGGCTGAAAATTGATTTTGCGTAGCGTGAGAAAATGAGCATTGAAATCCCCAACTTATGTTTTGGAATTGGGATTATTGGTGCAAAGGTCGAATCAAAAAGCTAAAGGGGTTGAAGTTGACTTGAGAGGGAAAGCTAATGGATTCTACAATAGTCATGAGATCAAACTGTAGAAAAATGACTAAGTAAAAAGTCGGGAAATTTCAGCAATACTATGTGTATCACCGAACATAAATTTTGTAGGCAACATAGGGAATATCACCAAATATATTTTTTGTTAATGATACCATGTGTATCAGTAAAAGAACTTTTGTGGGTGATATAGTGTGTCAAAAGAAAGCAAAAGTGGGCGATATGACGGAGGAAAAAAAAATTGGTGCAATATGTTGCCCAAAAGAAAATATTTTGGGGCATGATAAGAGAAGAGAGGAAGATTACATATTGCATGAAAAGATAATTTTTTGGGCACGAAAATTCACCCAAGGAAAATTTTCGGGGCGCATCGTGGAGAAGATATATCTTCAACGTGATAAATAAAATATTTTGGAGTGATAAAGGAGAGAAGGGAGAAGTGATATGTCTGTCAAAGAAAAAGATTTTCAGTGTGATTGCCCAGGTAGAGGAAGCTACCAATAGGATGTAATTGACTGAAATTACAAGATGGCCAAGTGGGACTTGGCTAGAAAATGTTCAAATCAAGGAATGACAATGCACATAGGAGTAAAAATAGAGCACATAGGTTTGCAAGGACCTTGAAGGATTCAAGGATATCCACATATAGCGCAAGAATTCATAACAAAGGTGCACTAGAAAAAAGACTAGAAGTGATGCATAATGCATATAGAAAAGATAAAAGACATATTCTTTAGTAGGAACGTTGACAATGAATGCTTGGTCCATATAGATATGCATATGGAAATTCTTGGACATGCATGCTTTTAGGCTAAGAGTAGTGTGTTGTTATATATGAAATAATAATGCTATGATAATTAAATGTGACTAATGATGGATTGTGTATCCAATAAAAAACATTGTAGCATGGTTGAAGGTGACAATGTTGCAGTTGCACATGACAACCCTCCATATGAAGGGAAAATGAGGATGGTAAAAACAATGATGAAGAGGTCGACGAAAGGAACCTATGAACCTCTACAAGACATAAATAATTGATAATTGTCATGCCAGTATGCATTCAACTAATAATAGAAAAATAATGAATTTGAGTTAATATTAATAACTAATAATTATAAAATATTATTAAAATAATAAAACATAGATTAAAAGATGTAAAGAAAAAATTAAAAGTAAAAGTAAAATCAATTAAAATTTTAAAAAATAAAAATTACCAAGTCACTTTTGCATTTTTTTTTTGGGTGGATTTGTTTCCCTCAGATATAAATGATTTTTTCCTTCTATTGGTCAAATGCAAGACTAATTTTTGTGGATTCATTGAATCGGCGCTATAAGAAGTTTCACCATGCTTACAGACACACATATTCTTTTCCCCGCACTAATTATTAATCATAACTATGAGAAATTGATTATTCAGTTCCCCTTGGACAACACGTATTTGATGAAATAATTCCAACTTGACTTTAACACTTGCAGAATTATTAAATAATATCTTCCCAAACATTCTGCTAATTTTCTATTCGAACAGCTGCCAGAAGAAACATCAATACGATTCCATTGAACCAGCATTGTCAGAAGTTTAAAAATGGTTATCACTTACTATATTTTTTCCGGGCATTAATAATTATTCGGTAACTATTCCAGACTAATTGTTTGGTTCTCGTCTCTCTTCACAACATGCGTTCACAAATCGATTATTTGGAAAATGGTGAAAACCTGGTTCGGGTGGGAAATTGGTTGATCCCAGAGAGATAGTTGTTCGTCTTTGGTTAGGTTGACGTGGAGCAAGTTGATATGGCAGGCTTAATGGACCTAGTGGATGAATTTTTATGGAGACAAGCATGTTTTTTTAAGTTTGACGCATTGTATCGAGAAGAGTTAAAAAAGACAAGAATATTGAAGTACGGGTCAGACTCTGTAGTAAATAAAATACTTACGAATGAAGGGATAGTGGTGGGCCATCTATCAGACCTTGGTTCAGTCGGATGCGAGGAGGAAATGAGGAACATTGGGATCATCGATGGCCTTTTTGAATTGGAAGTGACAGGTGGGCATAGGGGTTCGTTCTTAGCAAAGAATTTTTCGGAGAGAAGCTTTCTCAAACTTCATGCGAGGTTGAAACAGATCGATGTGGATGCAGACTGTAACAGAAAGGAGGTGGGAATAAGGATTTCGCTTGAAGTCCCAAAAAAACAAACTTTGTGTATTTCTGAGGGAAAGGAGAGAGTGGAAAGGGGAGTTGGAACAAGACGAATTTTTGTAGGGCCTGTGCAAAACAAAAGGAGGTTTTGTTAGATTAAACCGTGGAAACCAAGGCTAAATTGTTCCAAGATGGTGTTGGGAAGAGATGTTGGTTTGCAAGAGGTCTCTACCCTTTCTTTATGCACTCTAGTGGGTCGATTTAGATATAGGGCATTGTCTAAGTTTGACATTGACTGGTGGATGGAGGAAAATTGGAAACCATTGTCGGGGTATTCCCCGGAAGTATTGGTGCTAGTTCATGGGTGGTTTTGTTTCTAGTTTAGAATGGATGCCAACGTAGAGAATATTCTAGATAGGGTATGGATTTACGGCTCGGGTAGTCTTATGGTTAAAATATGGTCACACCCTTTTAATCTAGAGAAAGATCATTTCAGGTTTCTCCACTTATGGGTTTTGCTACTGAACTATCCTCTGACCTTCTGGAATATTGAAGCCTATAAGGCAATTGGTGATTCTCTGGGTAAATTCCTTTATGTTGCTTTGAAGGTTCTAACTGGAAATGACTGCAAAGTGGGAAGAATCCTAGTAAATATATATTTTCATATGGGTTTACCAGCGGAATTGGAAATCGAATGGAAAGGGCTTGTTTCTATGCAGAGACTAGAGTATTGGGGGATCTCGTTTCACTGCTCGACCTGTAAGGAAGTGGGACATCTAAAGGAAGTTCGTCCATGTTTTCTTAAGGAAAATTATGAGGTCATTTCTCTGTTAGCTGAAAAATGGGTTGTGAAACTAGTTGTTTTCTACACCTGAAAACGTTATCTCTCTTCAAGAGGGTGTTTCTCAAGCATATAATTTGGATTTCGTCTTGATTCTTAGTAAGATACAAAGCTTTTCTCCAACCCCTTTTTCTTCTTGTACTTTTAATGATTTAGAGATGTTTCTAGGTGATTGTTTGTATAGCTCTTGGTTTACCTATTCTCCCTCATTTCTTGAGAGATGTATAGTTCTTAATGTGTCTGAATCTTTTAATCAAGGGGATTTATGTTCGAGGGTTTTGGGTTTTGGGTTAGGATCAGAAATTGGTTTTAAGGAGGTAGATATTTCTGCTGGAAGTTTTGGGGTGGGCTTGGAGGGGGAGGGCTCTCCTGTTGGGGATGGCTATCATGTGGGGGAGGTGGATTTGACAAATACAGAGGAGGATTTTGGCCTTTTAAAGGCACCAGGTCTTTCTTTCTATAAGGATTCTTCTTTCCTTTTCTCTGATCTGGAACTAGTGATGGAGAAAGGGCTTTTGTGCTCAGATTTTTTGGGTCTTCCTTTTGTCGTTGGTTTGGAGGGGGTTGGCTCTCCTAGGGGGGAGGTATTTTTAATGAAGTTAGAGCAGGATTATGGTCTTTTAAAGCACCATGATTTTCTATCTGTAAGGTTTCTGCATGTATTTCCTCATAGCCGGAACTTTTGGTGGAGAAAGAGATTTGATGCACGGGGGTTTTGGGTCTTCCATATATCCCTGGTTTGGAGGATTCCTTTTTGCAGGACGAGGTATCAAGAGGTCTTAGGGAAGGGGGTTTTTCAGAGGTAGGGGGTATTATAACTCTTCAAAAGGGTTCTGGTCCTATGGATGATTTTTGTGAGCTAAATCCTTTGGAGCACTCTGCTTCAAAAGTTTTAGATGAATCTTTAACTACTTTTATCTCGTCTTGTAAAGAAGGGTTGAGACATACTCCTCTCCAGATATTTTCAAGGGGGGGAGCCTTATTCTCCTTCTTTATCCAAGTTAAATATTGGCACTTCAGATGAGGGAGATAGAGTTGGGAGGAAGAAAAAGGAGCTTTCAGAAAAGAAGGGGGTTGGTTTTGGAGTTTTATAAAAACAATTTTCTCCAGTCAAAACGAGAAGTGCGAGGTAACTTGTGAAGGAGGCTGCACAATATTAAGGTTTCTTTTATGCGGAGTTTGGAAGCTCCAAGGGAACTTAAAGCACATAAATCCCTAGTGAGGGGTAACAAATGATTGTGGTCTCACTGAATGTTAAAGGACTTGGGCCCTATGGGAATAGATAGTTGTTCTGGGACAATTTGAAGTTGGATGGTATTATGAAGGTGCCTGATTTAATATTGGGAGGTGATTTGAATTCTATTGTTTCTGTGAGGGAAATTTGGGGCCATTCCACAAGGAGGGATCTGTTGGCTTCCTTCTTTAATCAATTATTTTAGGATGAAGGGCTAATATATTTTGAACCAGTTAATCTCTTTCCAACGTGAAGGAATGGGAGAGGGGATCAAGATTAATTTGCAAATAGGTTGGACCGCTTTTTAATTAGTGAAAATATGGTGGTTGTGGGTCTTCGATATAGGTCGTGGGTGGTAAATGTTAAAAATTTTGATCATATGCCCGTGGTTTTACAATTTAACCAAGAGTAGGAAAATATAAAGTTTCCTTTTAAATTAAATTTGGTTTGGTTAATTGAACCAGATTTTGTGAATCTAGTTCGCTCCAATTAGCACAAGTTAGTGACTTTAGAGTACTCTTTTCCAATGGATTCACGAGTTCTAAAATTAAAATTGATGAAATCTTTGGTTATTAAATGGGAGCAGAATAAGAAGAAAAAATATAAAGAGGAATTAGTCCAGCAGGAAGTGGAATTGGAAAATATTTACTCTGCACTTCCTGGGACTTTTGAGAGGGATACTGATAGGGTTTTTGTTTCAGAGAAAGAGAGGAGGAAACTGAAATTGTTAAAGTAGGAGGAGGAGATTTGGAGAAAAAAAAGTAGAGTTACCTAGTTTGCTTCTAGAGACAGAAATTCAAAGTTTTTTCACTCTTTTTCCAACTTTAGAAGACAAAATAATTCTATATGGGATATCAGAAAGGAAGATGGATCTTTAGCTACAAGTCAGAAGGAATTAGAAGAGGAAGTTGCTGTGTATTTTCAGAATAACTTTAAAACACAGGAGAATGTCTCTATTGTTCATCAGTTGGAAGTTATTCAAGCTTACCCTAAGCTTTTTTCTTTGGAAGAATGAAAGAGAACTTCCGACTTGAATTTAACACATGTGGAATTCATTGGGCTAAAGTTTTCTATGTGTAGATTGACTTTGGAAGCTTTGGTACTGGATTGACACTTATTCTTAGATTTAATCACTGCATACAGTTAAGAAACGCTGCATTATTTCACATTGAAAACCACAGAAAATGTATTTTGAATGCTATATGAAAAAATATAGCATTCGACACTTGTTGATAAGGTGCAGCTAGAAGCACGGGGCATTTTTTTACGGGGCATTTTTTTATTAGTTGTGGAAAAAAACATGTGTTACTTATTAATATGATGTGGACATATGACGGAAAGTCCGAAGGGAACCTTAGGATAAAATAACGCATTCGACTTAATAAATTCATGTCAAAATTATCCAAAATGAATTTGAATGGAAAGAAAGGCTTTCGCATTAACCAACTTATTAATATTTATGCTAAATGTGGTAGTATAGACAATGCCTTACAATAGTTTCACATAATGAATGTATGAGATAAAATTTCATGGACTATATTGATTACACGATGTTCCAAAAAGGGACACTGTGAATAGTCCTTTGAAACATTTTTTCCAGATATAATAGATAAATATAAGGAAAACCAATTTTCCTTTATGTTTATCTAAATTTTTTGAAACAATTTTTCTAGTTTCAATAGATGTTAAATGTGGGTAATTATCTTATTGAAATGTATGTCAAATGTGAGAACATGGAGTATGTACACAAAGTATTTTACAAAATGTTAAAGGAATCTATTCCTATGAAATGTTTAAGGAATCTATTTCTATTTCTTTGGAGTGCAAGGATTGTATAAGTATTTTACAAAATGTTCAAGGAATCTATTCCTATGGAGTGTGAGGATTGTAGGTTGCTTGGCATGAGGGGAAGGGGCCAATTGAGTTTCCACTTTTTAATGGTCAGCCTCATTATTAGAGAATCAAGTATTTTTTTGTGGGTAATCCTCTTATTGAAATGTAAGTTAAATGTGGGAGAATGGAACATGGAGTGTATATACAAAGCATTTTTATAAAATGTCTAAGAAATGTGTTTCCATGTAATGAGATGATTGAAAATTGTTTAGAATGGAGGAGGGAGCCAAATGAGTTTCCACCTTTTAATGGTTGACCTTGTTCATAAAGAATCAAACATTATCAAATAAAATAGAAGTTAGAGTTATAAAAAACTCAAATGCCACAACAGAGTCAATGAGCTCAACACTTGATTTGAATAAAATTTACTTGTTCAATTCTTATATTTTTTTAATATTTTATTATGCATATCATAAAATCAATTAATCAATGTTTTAGGGAGAAATAAATAGTGGGGAAACGTATTTGAATAACAAAATAAAAAGAGGCCTCTCATAAAAAACATGTGATTCACAAAGGCAAAATTTGTTTAGTGTGTCACAATGCAACTGCTTTCTTCTATGAAAACATATTTAAAGGACTTGGATGATAATTTTCTTGTTTGATATAATTTCAAAGATTGACTAATTGTATGAATGTGTTTTTTTTGTGAGGCAAGTATTAAAGAATTGAGCCTCATCTTATACATAGCATAAAATTGAATAATTACCTGAATCGGGTGACTACTGGCAGGAGGCGCCAGGACGATGGCACAAGTGGTAGTGATCTGACTTTTAAAATCTACGTGAGGTTTTTGGCCCTTGTTCGCATGCTCCCCTCCATGTCTTCAGTTAATTCAGTCTTTCCAAGTCCTCCTCCATGATCAAATGAACCCTTCTCTCTCTTCAATGATTTACTGTCACCGTCAGAGGTGGTGGAGGTGTACCAGTTGCAGGGGTTCAAATTAATGATGGGAAAGCTTTCTTTTATGAGCACCAGTGACCAGATCGGCCCTTTCCTAGCCATCATCATTGTTGAGCATGGGGAGAAATTGCTAAATATGGGTTGGGATCCATCTCTGGTTATTGATTTCAACTGTGTTTTTCTTCCTGATTGTGTCTAGAGGTGTTTGGGTCTATTTCTATGGGATCCTATGCCTCCATGAGTAGGTCGTGCCAAGGCTTATGTTGTTAGAAAGACCAGAGTGACCCTTGTTGTGGAGGAAGCGACAACCCATTATCAGAACTTCGTTACCCCTGTAACTAAAGAGGCCATGCATCCACTAGAGGATAAGGTGAAGTTGGTTCGAGCTTACCAGGAGGATGCAGGCATGTATGAGCAGGTGGGTGAAATAGTCCTAGACCTTGGATACACTAGGAATAGAGATATAAAGTTTCATCGCATTGTGGAGCTTTACTGGCATGCCAAAACCATGGTGGCCCAGGGAATTCTACCAAAAGAGCAGGACTACAAAAAATTTGGCCATAGGTTGGAGACTCTTGAGATCTAGAACAAGTTGTTTTCATTATGGTTTCTTGGTTGGTTAAGCATAATGGAGGTTCTCTTCAACCAACTTAGGAAAGTGGTCTGCAAGCAGGATCAATTTCATCTACTTAGGTTGTTGGAATCGATGCGGGCCTCTTGTTAAGAACCTCAATAGATCTACAAATATAATCACCACAAATACTAAATACATAATAGATCCACAAAGCAATATAGAAGAAACCACACTATATTATTACCAAACCCTTGATGTAGGGAAACACCATACAATGGATCCTATTATGGAAGGGATCCTCTCATGTTCACTTGCCTCTTCGAGGGGGCTTCCTCCTAATGAGCTTCAACTCACAATACAATATTTCTTTTCATATCCAATTACATTGCTTGAACCCCTTTATATAGTACTACCATCACCTAAGAACATTCTAGAGGAGGAATCTTCTAGAAGTAGAACCTTCTAAGAAGTCCTCTTATATTTATTATATCTAATTACCCATTTATTATATCTAACTACCATAGTGGGCCTTATTTAATAATATAGTGGACCTAGTCCACCTTACAATGAATGACCTCCACTATTATCACTATGGGCCCTCTGGGACCCCCACTACCTCTCTAGCTACCTTACATTCCATACCCCTTATGAAAGCGTTGTCCTCAATGCTTGCTATACAACCATATACCAGGGTCCCATGGATAAGTGTGGATCATAGTGCTGAAGTAGATTAGAGAACTAGGGTCCCATTGAGAAATGGAATCCACCATGATAAATTAGTCCAACCGCCATTGTAAACTAGGGTCCCATGTCCAAGTGCTCATGTGAACTCCACACGGAAGATATCGGCACCCAATAACCAACTGAAAATGATGCTCCCAATACTGACTCCTATCATGTGGATCTAAATAAGAATATCCAGCCACATAGTGGGAAAGGGTCAACGCTGAATTTGGAAGGAACAATACCATTTTAGAATATGCAGGTTGGGCACTGGTAATCATAACTAGCTCTTGATGTGGGACATTGATGTTCTCTACAGAAGGTGGAGTAGAGTCATCAAATAAAATATGGAAGTGGTTGTCATCCCAGAAATGACAACTATCCATATACCAATCTTCGCAATCGGCATTGAGATCATACCAAGCATGTATTTCTTGGTTATACTCATCCTAGATGTCTTCCATAAGAAATCTCTCTTACATGTTATCCAATGAATCTTGAATACTATGAAAACTAACATTGAGGTCATCTCCAAAGGCATCCAATTTATCAATCAATGTGTCATACAATTGGGATTTGAATGCTTCAAGAATTTATTTGAGGGTTTGAAAGGAAATAGACATATGAGCACCCTATGAAATCTTCAGTCCCACAACCATCATGAAAAAACCCAAAAATAGAACAATAAGTTACAACAGAAAATCATGACTTTTTCTGGAAAAACCCTAAAAAACTGTTGAATTTAAAATGCTCATAACTTCACTTCCCGGACTTCGTTTTAGCTGATTTGTTTTTTGAAATTGGGTGAAATTGCAAGAGGAACTCAGATCTGTAATTTGTTTGGGAAAATTTAGCCTCCAACAGCTACAGAAATAAAATAAAAAAAATCGTGTCATTGTACACGGAAAGAACCCTGAAAATTTGCAGATCTAAAACTTCAATATCTTGATTTCCCAGACTCTGTTTCAGACAATTTTTTTTTCCAACTTGATTTTTATTATGAGAGGAACTTAGATATACAATCTGTTTTTTCAAATTGTGCATATAAATATACTAAAAATTACTAGAATGTCATGGCCCTCTTTTTTCTCTTCGAAAACAAAAATCTGCAAAAATAAAAAATATTTGCCCACAATGTCTGCCAAGGAAAGTGCTCTGATACCACTTGTTAAGAACCTCAATAGATCTAAAAATATAATCTCCACAAATACTGAATACACAATAGATCCATAAAGCAATATAGAAGAAACCACACTATATTATTACCAAACCCTTGAGGTAGGGAAACACCATACAATGGATCCTATTATGGAAGGGATCCTCTCCTGTTCACTTGCCTCTTCAAGGGGGCTTCCTCCTAATGAGATTCAACTCACAATACAATATTTATCTTCATATTCGATTACATTTCTTGAACCTTTTTATATAGTACTACCATCACCTAAGAACATTCTAGAGTTGGAATCTTCTAGAAGTAGAACCTTCTAAGAAGTCCTCTTACATTTATTATATCTAATTACCCATTTATTATATCTAACTACCATAGTGGACCTAGTCCACCTTACATTGAATGACCTCCACTATTATCACTATGGGCCCTCTGGCCCCCCCCACTACCTCTCTAGCTACTTTACATTTGGACGGGATCCTCTCATATTCACTTGCCTCTTCGAGGGGGCATCCTCTTATTGAGCTACCACTCCAAATAAAATAATTTTCTTCATGTCCCATTACATTTCTTGGACCTCTTTATATAGTGCTACCATCACCTCAGAACATTCTAGAGGAGGAATCTTCTAGAAGTATAACCTTCTAAGAAGTCCTCTTACATTTATTATATCTAACTACCCATTTATTATATCTAACTACCATAGTGTGCATTATTTAATAATATAGTGGACCTAGTCCACCTTACATTGAATGACCTCCAATATTATCACTATGGCTCCTCTGGGCCCCCCCACTACCTATCTATCTACCTTACACCGATCCAAGGCACTAACTCAGGTTCATGCTCTGGATGATTCGGCCTTACTATGTCTCTTATGGACTGATTTTTTGGTGGTTTATGGTCTCTGTAGGCCTCTTTAGCATTCCTACAATTTATGGTTTGATTTTATCAATCTATGGTCCTTATTATGCTATTTTAGACTGAACTGCTTATGGCTTATTTTTGAAAGCTGGCTTGGTTTCCCTCTGGGTAGGCTAGCAGACATTTGGGTTAATGGAAAATCTTTGAATTTATGTATGATATGGTTTCTACCTTGGTCAAGCTGAGAGTTATGTGTACTTTGTTAATAGTTGAATAGAAACTGCTTACTTACAGAAGAAGAAAAAAAAAAAAATTGACTAATCATGTTTTTTAGGGTCAACAAATAGTGGAAGAGCATATCTAAAGAACAAAAGAAAAAAATGTCTCTCATAAAGAACATGTGAAGACAAAATTTACTTATTGCATCATAACTTAGGAAAGTGCTCCCTTCTATAAAAACATATTTGAAGAACTTGGATGATAATTTTCTTGTTTGATGATATTTTTCTTGTTCGATATATTTTCAAAGATTAACTAATTGTACAAATATAATTTTTTTGTATGAGGCGAGTATTAGAAAAATGATCTTGGTCAGATGAGGTAGTTTAAGTGTGGTGAGTTTGTGTTTGGGGTTAAGATAGATCTATTCTAGTTTCCCTTATTTTGTTCTTTCTATTCCAAAATTACAGAACACAAAAATAAAGATGTTCTTATTCCTTATCTAGTTCCTACCATATTTAAAACACTATTTAATTCCCTTCTAATAATTTGAGTATAAATTATCAATGAATGTTGAATTTTTATGCTTTCAATTAATGAGAAATGGGGATGATTGACTTGCTTAATGACTATGCACGATTGTCATGAACATATACGATCAATGCATTAGGGACATTAATTGTTATAGAAGTCCATTAGTAGTATATGTGTGCACTAGATATGACTACATATCTAATATGCATACATTATTATGGTTTCATAAATACAATAGTCACAATAATTAATTATTGATTAGTTCATACTTAATTGGGTGGAATTGGAAACTATACTATATGAACACAAGATATCATTGATAAGATTAACATTCATTAAATTTGGTTGGATTGTGTGAACGAATAAACAATTATAAACTAATTAGTCGTCACCTCACTCAGGTAAAAAGTCATATATATTAAATGGTTAGCATGTGCATAGTCAGAGTTGCATTAAATTTTATTTTAATTATCATTGAATTCTCATCCCTACGATAAGGGATCATTGCCCCTTTTCTTGTGGATATTGCTCATGTGGGAAGGGGAAATATATGTAAGTTGTCATGGATATTCCACTGGAACATTTCATCACACTAAATTTAATAAAATACTGAAAAATTTACTATTGAGGTTATTTTTCCTTTAGATCTCCATAATATCTAGTTATTGATTTTCTTCTTATGCATGAAATAGATAAAATGTGAAAAATAGAGAACAGTAAAATACAATCTCACCATCCACAAATAAACACAAGATATGACCTGGAAAACACAATATGGGAGAAAACCCCTCTGCTCTCTTTTCTCTGGTATAGAAATGATGCAAGTACAAAGAAAGAGACACTATCTGTGGGGTTGCCTTTGAAATGTGGTCTATATGGCTGTTGAATAATCTCTCCTCCTCTATTATGCTCACATAACACCACCCTCATATGTTTTTCTCAGCTATGGAACAAGATACAATGAAAAATAATGGAACCAGTTCTCCTCCTGGTGCCTTGATAGCCATCTAGGGGTAGGTTTTTTGACTTCCTCAACCCTCAATTGTGATAGGGTTTTTGACCTTCTAGAATCTTCTTGAAATTACATATGAGGCTAACCCCATGTGCATGAGTAACGAGAGTTGACGTGGCATCCTTTTGTACCATGGTGTTCAACACGACAGGTCAACTTGCGGGAGGAATAACTTTTGCATAGCAGTCCAATTGACGCATGATCTACACCATGTTGGACAACTGAGAGGGGGGGGTGAATCAATTGTTACCGTGCTTAAACAATTATGCTTCTTTTAAAATATTTACAAGGCACTCAATGATGATCACAATAATGCAGGGAAATAAACTAAGGCACGTTCAACATTAGTCACATATATGAGAAGCACGAAGACAGATATTTCCCGAGGAAACCCATACAGGGTAAAAACCTCTTTTGCTTTATATGATAAGTATTATCTACATTCTTTACATTATCATACATATGAGCACCAACTCATTGTGAGGCTACAACCTCTGTTTTTGCAAGCTGCAACTTGCTGAGAGCACCAACTCTCTGTTTTCTCTAGCACCCACTAGAAGGAATCACCAACTCCCTGGTTTCTCTAGCACCAAATCCCTGTGTTCAAGCACCCACTTGAACCCTTGAGGACACTAGTCCTCCCTAGCACCTCCCAACCACCTTGAAATGTAAATTCTTTGTTACTAAAACTTATTACAACGATATAGAGTTATTCAATGGCCTACCAACCTTGTCGTTGTTCTGTTACACTGCTCTGCCCTGTCTGCAACAGTGTCTTCTGCACACCCCTTGCACTTTCTGTTCTTCTGCCTTTTATGCTCTCTACGCCATATTCCTTCAATGCACCATTCCACTACTATGCATTTCTACTCCTGCGCTCTGCCTCCTTGCACACACCTGAATTCTCCTCCATAGCGACCACTCTTATCTCTTCTTTGTTCCACATTCTTATAGTCTCTGCTGTCTTTGTGCATGCAATATTCGCCATGCCTTTGCATGCTCCCTCTGCGCCAAATTCCTCCACAACTCGAGTGCTCTGTTTGATCATCATCGGGACTCTTCAGCTTCTCTGGTCATTTTCCACTCGTTCAGCATCACTGTATGTTATACCGAGATTCCTCAACCTCTCTGGCAGTTTGAGACTCTTCGTCTTCTCTGTGACAGTCGAACTCACCTTCTCTGTTTCAATTACAGGCCTCAATTCTCATCCAGCTGTCAATCACCTCCACGAACATCTTCATCCCTCTTGAATATTCCCAGAGACTCTTTGCATCCTCTGTCAATCACCCCCAAGTGTCTTTGAGTCCTCTGGTAGAAACCATCAATGGTTTCTGGCAGTTACAGTGTGTCGTGCTACAGTAGCCCTCTGATCTTTGTTCAAATTCACCTGCACCGTTGGATTGGCTTCATGAGATCTTGCATTCATTTCGGCATTTCTGTGGCCAAGCTTAACACCTCTAGCTTCTACCTCCATCTTCCATCGATGTGACCAATGGCTATGACCACGCGCTTATGCATAAAGCAATTTTGCAATTTCTCATTTCGTGAATTTCAACACTGTGCTCCATTGACCCCAAGTCAATGAAATTTCGATCGCTTGCCACATGTCCTATGATTCGATGGTCCAGATCTGATCTTGATTCAACGGCTGCGATTGAATCGCGATTTCGCATATCGTGATTTTGACATTCTTGTTGCATTGTTTTCTTTACCTCTCCATGTCACGATTCACGAAACTCCGATATGGAGTTAGATCAACGATCCGGATCTAATCTTGATTTAACGACTGCGATTGAATTGCGATTTCGCATATCGCGATTTCAACATTCTTGTTGCATTGTTTTCTTTGCCTCTCCATGTTGCGATTTTCGAAACTTCGATATGGAGTTAGATCAATGGTCTAGATCTAACCTTGATCTGATGGCTCAGATTAATTCACAATTTAGAGAGGTTAGGGAACCCTTTTCCTTTGACACTCCAGTGAGAAAAATGATGATCTTTCCCCACATGTCCTACCTTGGATCAATGGTCAAGATTTTATCATGAGTTCGCAACTCCATGATCCTTCATTGTGTTTGATCAATGGTCCATATTTGTCCTTGATCCAACGGTCGAGATTATATCATGGTTTCGCATATCACGATTTCGCGAGTTGAAATGTTGAAGCATTTCATTCCTTTGACTTTCCATTCAGCGAAATGTTGATCTGTGTCCATGTGTCCTGCCTGAAGATGGAAGGTCCTCCTTCTTTTGAGATTTTGTGAGCCCACTACTCCTTGCCCTTTAAAGAACGTGCAGGTTCTCCTTGATCCAATGATGGTCGAATCCTGCACTTGGATCTAACACCTGAGATCCATCCTCCTCTTCAGCTCGCTCTTCTTGTCTACATTTAGATCTGACAGCCATCGGGAATTCAAGATGGGATCCAACGAACGCGGTTGCTACTCTTCCCCAATCATCACTACATTGTTGATCATCGCTGATGTACTCAAGCCATCATCGCTATTGTACTTGCCATCAATGACAAGCATACGTTTCCTGTAAAACATGCCAACAATATCCCCCTTTGTCATTGATGGAAACTAAGGCACCCAGATTCTTTTCTCCCCCTTTGACATCAATGCCAAAGAAGAGACATGCTCCCCCTGAGCTGTTGCAGTAATTGTAGGAGGCATTAGAGATTCAAACAAATCAAAACTCCCCCTAACAAGATGGACTCTTTTAGGTGTGAAGCGAAATGACACCCAGCTTCTGTCTGAGATATTCAAACGGTGTCTTGGCTAGGGGTTTAGTAAAGATGTCTACAATTTGTTCTATAGTGGGAATGTAATGGACCTAGACAATCTGATTGGTGACCTACTCTCTCAGAAAATGATATTTTATGAGAATATGCTTGGTCTTGGAGTGGAAGACAAGATTTTTAGACACATTGATGGCACTAGTGTTATCACAATGAATTGGGATCGGTGAAGTGTATTTTACCTCTAAGTCTGCAAGTGTCTGAATCATCCATAATACCTGAGTGAAACAGGTAGCAACAGCAATGTACTCTACCTCTGTGGTTGATAAAGAAATGGAACCTTGCTTTTTACTAAGCCATGCTACTAAATAATCACCTAGGAAGAATGCTCCTCCACTGGTTCTTTTTCTCTCATCGACACAGTTTGCCCAATCTGCATCTGAGTAAGCAGTTAACTGAAAATTCTGATTTCTGGGATACCACAGACCATAAGTCATTATTTCTTTTAAATACCTGAATATCCTCTTGACAGCTTGCATATGACTCTGTTTGGGTGCAGCCTGATATCATCTTACCATTCCTACAACGTGCATTATGTCTAGGCGAGATGCTGTGATGTACAATAGGCTTCCTATCATTGATCGATATGAGCTTTGATCAATGTCAGGTGAATCATCATCCTTGCTTAATTTACATCCAGTTACCATAGGTGTACCCATAGATTTAGAATCTTCCATTTGAAACCTTTTCACCATTTCTCTTAGACATTTTTCTTGAGAAATGAACATCCCTTCGGGCCTCTGAGTAATTTGCAGACCAAGAAAAAATGGCAGTTCTCCTATCATAGACATTTCAAATTCAGACTCCATGGCAGAAGCAAACCATTGTACCAGTGAATCCTTATTACATCCAAAGATGATGTCATCTGCATAGACTAGTACGATGAGCAAATCATTATCCTCTGTTTTAATATACAGATTTTTGTCAGTTGTTCCTCTCTTGAACCCTTTGTCTTTGAGATACGTATCCAGTCTGTGATACCAGGCTCGAGGGGCTTGTTTTAAACCATATAAATCTTTCTTCATCTTGCATACTAAGTCAGGGTTATCAAACAATTTGAAACCCTCTGGTTGTTCCATATCTTCACTTAAATCTCCATTGAGAAAGGCTGACTTGACATCCATTTGGTAGACTTTAAACCTTTTATGACAAGCATAGGCAAGAAACATTATGATAGCTTCTAATATTGCTACGGGTGCAAATGTTTCATCAAAATCCAGTCCTTCTATCTGAGCATAGCCTTTATGGACTAACCTCACTTTGTTCCTGATAACTTGTCCTTGCTCATTCAACTTATTCTTAAAGATCCATTTGGAGCCAATGACGTTTTTACCTTCAGGTCTTTGAACCATCTCCCATGTATTGTTTTTCTCAATCTGATCAAGTTCT
>ML778965.1:1192411-1206465 GCA_009831015.1 Picea engelmannii
AAATTCTAGTTTGTCATCCTTATTAGCTAGCACAACTGGATTTACATAACCAATATCTACCACATCCCAGACATCTGCACCTAAATCCATTATGTAGGTTCTCATTCTAACTTTCCAGAAGGCAAAGTTTGTTCCATTGAACAGAGGGGCCCTATTAGTTGAATTTCCTTCATGGCTTGACATGTTTAAGCTCTAGGATCTACCCTTAGATAAAAGCAGCTGGCTCTGATACCAATTGTTGGACAACTGAGAGGGGGGGGTGACTCAGTTGTTATCGTGCTTAAACAATTATGCTTCTTTTAAAATATTTACAAGGCACTCAATGATGATCACAATAATGAAGGGAAATAAAATAAGGCACATTCAGCATTAGTCACATATATGAGAAACACAGAGACAAATATTTCCCGAGGAAACCCATACAGGGTAAAAACCTCTTTTTCTTTATATGATAAGTATTATCTACATTCTTTACATTATCATACATATGAGCACCAACTCATTGTGAGGCTACAACCTCTGTTTTTGCAAGCTGCAACTTGCTGAGAGCACCAACTCTCTCTTTTCTCTAGCACCCACTAGAAGGAAGCACCAACTCCCTGGTTTCTCTAGCACCAACTTCCTATGTTCAAGCACCCACTTGAACCCTTGAGGACACCAATCCTCCCTAGCACCTCCCAACCACCCTGAAATGTAAATTCTTTGTTACTAAAACTTATTACAGTGATATAGAGTTATTCAATGGCTTACCATCCTTTTCATTGTTCTGTTACACTGCTCTGCCCTGTCTACATCAGTGTCTTCTACACAACCCTTGCACTTTCTGTTCTTCTGCCTTTTATGCTCTCTGCGTCATATTCCTTCAATGCACCATTCCTCTACTATGCATTTCTACTCCTGCACTCTGCCTCCTTGCACACACCTGAATTCTCCTCCACAGCGACCACTCTTATCTCTTCTTTGTTCCACATTCTTATAGTCTCTGTTGTCTTTGTGCATGCAATATTTGCCATGCCTCTACATGCTCCCTCCACACCAAATTCCTCCACAAATCGAGTGCTCTATTTGATCATCATCATGACTCTTCAGCTTCTTTGGTCGTTTTCCACTCGTTCAGCATCATTGTATGCTATACCAAGATTCCTCATCCTCTTTGGCAGTTTGAGACTCTTCGTCTTCTCTGTGACAGTCGAACTCACCTTCTCTGTTTCAGTTACAGGCCTCAATGCTCATCCAGCTGTCAATCACCTCCAAAAACATCTTCATCCCTCTTGAATATTCCCAGAGACTCTTCACATCCTCTATCAATCACCCCCAAGTGTATTTGAGTCCTCTGGTAGAAACCATCAGTGGTTTCTGGCAGTTACATTGTTTCGTGCTATAGTATCCCTCTGATCTTTGTTCAAATTCACCTACACCGTTGGATTGGCTTCATGAGATCTTGCATTCATTTTGACATTTATGTGGCCAAGCTTAGCACCTCTAGCTTTTATCTCCATCTTCCATCGATGTGACCAATGGCTATGACCACGCGCTTATGCATAAAGCACTTTTGTGATTTCTCATTTCGTGAATTTCAACACTATGCTCCGTTGACCGCAAGTCAGCGAAATTTTGATCGCTTGCCACATGTCCTATGATTCGATGGTCCAGATCTGATCTTGATTCAACAGCTGCGATTGAATCATGATTTCTCATATCGCGATTTTGACATTCTTGTTGCATTTTTTTCTTTTCCCCTCCATGTCGCGATTTGTGAAACTCCGATATGGAGTTAGATCAACGGTCCATATCTGATCTTGATTTAACGGCTGCAATTGAATCGCAATTTTGCATATCGCGATTTTGAAATTCTTGTTGCATTGTTTTCTTTGCCTCTCCATGTCGTGATTTGCGAAACTCCGATATGGAGTTAGATCAACGGTCCAGATCTGACCTTGATCTGACGGCTCAGATTAAGTCGCAATTTCGAGAGGTTAGGGAACCCTTTTCCTTTGACTCTCCAGTCAGCGAAATGACAATCTTTCCCCATGTTTCCTACCTTGGATCAACGGTTTAGATTTTATCATGAGTTCGCAACTCCATGATCCTTCATTGTGTCTGATCAATGGTCCATATATGTCCTTGATCCAATGGTCGAGATTATATCATGATTTCGCGAGTTGAAATGTTGAAGCATTTCATTCCTTTGACTTTCCATTCAGTGAAATGTTGATCTGTGTCCATGTGTCCTGCTTGAAGATGGACGGTCCTCCTTCTTTCGGGATTTTGTGAGCTCGCTACTCCTTGCACTTTAAAGAACATGCAAGTTATCCTTGATCCAACGATGGTCGGATCCCACACTTGGATCTAACACCTGAGATTCGTCCTCCTCTTCAACTCGCTCTTCTTGTCTACATTCAGATCTGACGGCCATCGAGAATTCAGGATGGGATCCAACGAACGCGGTTGTTGCTCTTCCCCGATCATCACTACGCTGTTGATCATCGCTGTTGTACTCAAGCCATCATCGTTGTTGTACTTACCATCAATGACAAGCATATGTTGCCTATAAAACATGCCAACACACCATTTGAAAGGTCTCGAAGTGTAGAATATCGTCAAGGGTAAGGAAACATTTTTTTGGACACCAGAACCCAAAAAAATGCTAATTAATGACTCAAATGGCTCCGAAAAGTTCCAAACCCCAATATTCCAAACTGGTACCTGCCACTAAAATGGCCTTGCAAGCTGATTCCTTCAATGTTTTCCACTCTAAAGGCATTGATATAGATGACAAAAAATATAATGATTGAATCTGGATCATACCTCCCCATTTAGGGAGGCTTTTGGTCCCCAAAATATTTACAAAATGAAGTGAGGAAATTTTCCCTCTACCTTCTTCGTGGAGTACCACTTTGTTTTTCTTGGAAGTTGTCCTTTCAAACCAGTCTCCCAAAGGTCATGTTGCCCCTGTCTTGTAGTTCTAGATAGCTTTTGAAAATCTATCTCCTCTACTAACCTTTCCTCGACATATAGTGCTAATCCCTCTATGGAAGGTAGGACCTACTCCTCCTAATGATGCAACATGGAAGGCTTATAGAGTTTGATATTCTCCACATTCACTACTGAGTAAATACACATGTATGGGGGTAGAATGAGTTTGTAGGAATTATCTCCTACCTTTCCTAATACATCAAAAGGACCATACCAAAAGTCCTTGATATTCTTACCAAGACCATGTAGTCTTTCCTTATTTATTTGTAACCATAATATGTCTCCCACTCTAAATGTTCTCTCTGTTCTATGCTAGTCATGTCTAGCCTTGTACTTTTCCTGTGATTTCTTCAGTGTCTCTTGAACTTGCAAAATAATCTTCCTGATCTTATCAACAATTTTCTTTTCTTTTAATGCATCTCTTATGAGGTCCTCCCTCACTCCTCCTTATTGTCCATACACAACATCTAAGGGTGAAGGTGGAAAATATCCAAAGAAATTTTCAAAAGGTTCCTTACCAGTAAAAGTCTAGGCTGCTTTGCAAAAGAGACCTGATTAGGTGACAACTGGTGAGAGGCACCGGGACGATGACATAAGTGGCATCGACCCAGATTTTAAAATGTACATGAGGGTTTCAGCCCTTGTTCGCATGCTCCCCACTAGGTCTTCATTTAATTCGATTGTAACACCCATGTTTCCCCAACTTATAATTAATCATAAAATATTATTACCATGCTAAGGCATGTGAATGATGGAAATGTATTATTGTTAAATTGCCCATAACTGACTGTTGGGGGGTGAATCCTTGAAGTACAATCCATGATATCTCTAGAGGAAAGAATCACTTAATGAAGGAAAGGACTGTTGGCTGAATAATAAACCACCCCCATGAATGGAAACATGGGTTGTCAGCCCGAAGTACCACAGAGACCTACAAACCCGATCTTCCTTTTGACAGAAGGAATAGGATAGGCCGAAAAACTTCCTAAAGAAGGAAGGTAAGATACATACACAGAGATGGTAAGGAAAGGGGACAATAAGAAGAGAGACACCAGACGAGAGTGCTAGCTCAAAAGGAGATGTATGAACCAAAAGGAAGTGAAGAGAACATGACCTAAAGGACTCAAACGTGAGCTTGATGTTGAGGAAGCATCTGATAAACCTTGCAGGGATATTGTGACAGATAGAAGGTCTTTGAGAGATGACATAGTTCCCTAGTGATATCATGGCTTGGCACGAGGGTGGCTAGATTTCTAAGGATGAATGCCTCTGATCCTATGGTTGGGTGGAAAGGCACACACCCAGAGTCAGTTAGTTGGCTGCAACATGTAATAGATAAGTATTCTCATATCCAGTGTAATTGAATTGTAATTGGAAATTAAAGTTCGATATCCTATGAATGTTTCAAGGATGTGCATATTTTCTTAGTGGTTATATTATATCCCTTTAATTTTTCCTAATTGTGTATTTAAGCAAGTAAGGAATTATCTGGCTTGTATACGTAAATTTTTTAGCCCTGTGGTGTCTCAAGTTAAAATAAATGAATTGTGAGTTCATAGACCCTAGGCATAGTTTCATGTGTGGATGTCGACACTCCTATTCATTCCGAGTCTCCTGGAGGAAGGAGTCTATTAAGCATAGGAGAGGTAGTGCACATGTGCACAGGCTCTCTGTGAGGTGGGAAGAGACTGATAACCTCTTAAGTTCTAGATTTGATGAATGAGTGCAAGGGGTGTGAAAGAATTCTTCTAAGTGTTAAGTTCAAGAGAAACATCACAAAGCTCTTAAGCTTTTGAGAGCTAACAAATCTCAGGAAGAATATCTAGATTGAAGTATCAAAAGGGAAGGTTCCTTTGTCTAGAAGACAAATGAACGAGATCTATTCGGGAAGAGCCAAGGTCTATTGTGACTGTTGGATATGGGAAAGAGCATGGGAGTTAACCCCTTGAGTCCTTTGGACTTCATGATTTTGGCGAATTGAGCGAGTTCATTGTAAGGGAGGAAAAATCCCCGAAGTCCCGAAGTTAATCTGGGCCTTAGATCTGAGGATTCTCGGGAGCCATACCAACCATCATATCTATGAGGTATTCAGTCTAGCATTGACCTCTTCAGGAGAATAGAGGCTTAGTAATGCCAAAACCCCTGAAGAATGAAGTAGTGAAGTAATGTGGACCGTGGATCTATAGATCCTTCGAGACCCCTCTTGACCGTTTAATCATGGGAATGTGGATATTCGGTCAAGAGTACGTGGGGACCCATGTGTCAAGTGACGATGATGCCAGGTGTCCTGCTCAGAGTGGAACACACTAGGGTATTAAGAGGTGGTTAGTCATGAGTTCCTTTGAAAATCCGTGAAGCGAAGAAGTTCGTATGTACCGTCGATCTGAGAGAGAGGATACATGGTGGAAATCCATCAAATTTGGGTGAAATTACTATGGGAAAAAATGAATGTGGAGAGGTTGAACCTCCCAAAGCCTGAAGAGCTGAAGTGATTTGCAGTCATCGATCTATGGGAGACATGCGTCGACAGATCGTCGACTTTGGGTGAAGTCACTCCGAGAGAGAAGGAGATGTGTTGGACCAGAAATTTCAAAGTTCGGAGAGACAGAGTTCATATGAGTCATCCGACAGCTAAGGACAGGTGTCAACAAATATTCCATTTTGGAAGATATCCACATCGGAGGAGAAAGGCGTTGGATTGTTTGAAACTCCCAAAGCCCGAATAGACGAAATGATTCATGGTCATGGATCTGATAGAGACATGCGTTAATAGATCGCGTACCTCCAAAGTGAGAAGAAAGCAACGTAGAGCAGAGGCTCTCTTGAAGTGGATCCACACCGTTAAACATGAAGGTTGTGTGGTGCACTATCCTTGACTCTGAAAGAAAGTACTTCAAGAGAATAGATTGTTGTAATGTTTGGAACTCCCAAACGTCGAAGTCCCGTAGTCAACTAGGACCTTTGGTCGAGAAAGATGTGTGGCGCATGATCCTTAAATCTGGAAGAAAATGTTATGAGAAGAAAGGCTGCAACAACGTCCGAAGCTCCCGTATCTCGAAGTCCCGGAAAGAACCTGAGTCGTTGATTTAAAACAGACACATGGTGCTTTATCTAGAACTCCAAGTATGAAGTACTTCAAGAGAAAATATTTTGTGAGTATATGGGACTCCCAAACATCGAAGTAACGAAGTGAATCAGGGTTGTTGAAATCCCCGAGGACACACAGTGTCAGATTGTGAACTTCAAATATTTGACACTACGGAGGATTCGCGCAGTGGTTGTCTTGATGCCTGTTGTTTTGGCATCTTGTCATAGCCCACATTCATATGCAAGTAGAGAGGGGTGGAAGAACCCTAAGAACTTGGGAGAGGATATCTGCCAGCTCTAATCTTGGTTCGGAGCATGGAGACCATGGCTGGAAATATCTGGAAGAGCATAATGGAATAGAGACCCCGTATGAGGGTATTGATTCTCTTAAGAAGAATGGAATTTTTATGCCCCACCATGGGTGTGTTACAAAGTGGTATTAGAGCACAGAAACAACATTTGGCCGGCTTGGGGTCATGCATGAGTCGTATGAAAATATTTCTAGATAACTTTAAGGGGTAACACCCTATCTTACCGCATTCCTAAGAGGCTTATAAAAACTCTACTGAAGAGAGGAATGAGATCCTTTACTGTTGATAGATGTTTTGTAAATCGGCACTATATGTTGCTAATGTTCCCAAATAAAGAAGTTTACTTCACTGTGCAATTGTATGCGTTGTTGTACAGTCGTAAGATTTGGTTACCAAGGCTAAGATGAGCCTGTGGAGAATATTATTGTCAAACATAAATCATCTGCATAAGTTCCTTGAGTGGAAAGATGTAGATTTAAAATACTGTTGGGCCTTTACCCCAACAATATTGAACCATGCTAGTATGTGACAAAGGGAACCTAGAAATTCTTGGGAAATGAAATTTGATCCTACAGAAATGGGATTATGCTGAAGAATACTAATATTTAAACTAAAATAACAATGTGAAAGGATGGAAAGGATCTGTAGCAGTAATGATTACTGCTTTAATGAAGCATTAAACCTATTTTAAGTGTATAACCCCTCACAATCAGAGGAATGATTATGGTGACCATTCCCTAAAAAAGGAGAGCATGTGCAACTCTCAAGTTTCAAGTGCACTGAGAAACAAATTTGGTTTCTAGGTACGGGAATTGTTGGATAGGGTTTTTTCCAATCAAGTTGATAAACGAAGTTGTAGAAATATAGAGTGATTGAGTGAGAAATCACAATAGCCTCCCTTTCTTGGTGGATATGAAACTAATCTGCTAGAGCTCTTGTGGGAGGAGGAGAGTGGCCTCCATCCCTAACTGTACTAAATAGAAAGAATAATTCTAGGTGTAATGGTCAAGATCAATCTTGACCTAAAGATACTTTGGATTTCTAAACTAGGATACTTGGTAAGTAACATAACTCAAAATTGCATTTGGGATTTAAGGGATTAGTCCAAATGGTATTAGACATTAAATTGTTAAAATTAAGATAAAATGGTTGACTAAATGATGATCCTAAATGTGGTAAAGGAAGTGTTGGGGAACTTCTAGAAGCCCAATGGGTCAGATTGGCATCCAATAGTGGATGGTGTCCATATAGATATAGTTGGAAGCTAAATTGGTTGATTTTGTTACCTTGGGCATGGTTATAAGTACCCATATTATATTTATAATTTGGGTAATGTTCCATGGAGGTTGAGGCAAGAGTGTTTTCTTGCTAGTTGTTATAGTATAGAAAGGGAACATAGTTATGACTATGTCTGATTCAAATTACATGTGGATGTTGTGTGAATGACTACAAGCTCACAACTTAGAGGGAAGCCCAAGGTTGCATGTCCCTATGAGGCTTGTCATACGGATGGAAACAATATCATTGGAGGATGATCTGGAAGTATGATAGGTCCATGTGTAAATGATGCACATGCATGATGTAAGGATATATGTATACTAAAGGAATAGTACGGTTGCCTTGATGAGTGATATGTAAGGCAAGAATTGCACTTGCCAAGATTAAGTGGATAACATGGATGAATGGTTGACTCCATTTTGAAGAGTCATGAAAGTTTTGTTTTGAATGATAGCATAAGGGGAATGTGCTCCATTCCCTCAGGAAAGACTAGTGTAAATAAATGAAAGAGTAAATGGGCAAGAATGCTTTGTTGTCATGATAAGAGGAAAATTATTCTTCCTTTGAGGGTCATATGAGAATGATTGTGAACAATCATGAGTTAACTAATTTTAGAATAGAGATGTATGTAGGCTGTGAAATATACCCATGGAAACTACACACAGATTGTTGATTATGCATATGGTTAATTACATCATGGATGTAAGTTAACAAAACCATAATATGTATGGATACTTAATTTGGGTGCATGACAAAGATACATGTTTATATTCCTTATGGAATATTTGGTAAACAACTAAAGCTTACTCAAGGTTGAGGCCATTATAGATAGTGATGGACGTGCAATAAGGAAGTTGCATGCTGAGGGAGTTCACCGTCGAAGAACTATGTGAAAACTTTCTCAGGAGGTCAGAGTCACAACCTTAATAACTGTTGAGAAAATAAGCAGTGAGCTACAATCTTATATATATATATATAAGAATCTTGGATTAAATTTTGAAAGCATCATGTAATGAATAGAAGACTAATGAATGAATAAATGAGTATGTTTGATTGAATAGGCTTGGTTGAAGACATGTTAAGAAAAGGCAGTGAGACCTTTAGAGATGACTTAGTTGGGCTGAAAAGTCCCAGTCGGTGTAGAAAGAAATGGAAGAAGGAGAGATCCCTAGATTATTTTCTTGTTGAGTATTATGTTTTTTCTGGGATGAGAGAGTTGGTACGCAGATGAAGTAAATGTTTTTGTAGCATAGTGATGGTGGGCATATTGTTGTAGAAAAAATCAAGATTTGTTTGTGTTGCACTCATGAAAACATTAAGGATAATGTGATGAAGCGCATAAAGATGCACTAGGACATGTCTGAAATTTTTTTATTGTCTTAACGTTATGCATGAAACATTTGAAGGGTAGTTGTATGCCACAAATACCCAAGTAGAGTATGATTAAAAAAGAAAACCCCGATCGAATCAGGACACTCAAGAACTTGACAGAGGAAGTGAACACGAGTCGTTCATCGGGAGAAAACTATTCTCAGTCGTCAGATCGATTTCGAGATCCACTGGAGTTAACGGATCAAATGTCAGTTGTTCGATATGATCGACGATCCGTATTCATTGTGGAGATAGAATGGGCCCACAAGTTAACAGCGGAGTCTATGCCCGTAATTTAAACTCAATATATTTTTGTTTTGAGTTTGGGGTTCGATTGTAGATTGAACAGATCGTATTGGTTGCATAGCATGAAGGAGGAATTAACGGTCGCACTAGTTCATGGCCCACAATAAACCAACACAGTTGATCTCATCGAAGTGGATGATCAATGACCATGATTAAAAGAGTCGGGTGAGCACCTTTCAGATTGTGGAGATTGAAATCTCAGATAAAGAGTGAGCACATTGGGGATTCTGCAATCACTGCAAACCTCTGATATGTGAACAATCGGTGGGTGGACCTGTAAGGATCCCACGTGTTAATGCCATGTAACACGTACTGTGATTGGGTTCTGTGGTTGAATTTGGAAAATCAAGGCTCTGCTCTCAGTCTAAATTATTGGTCAAATACTTCTATGTTGGGATTGTTGTATTTGCAATCATGTGGTTTAGAATCAATCTAGGGAAAATATCGACGACCCATATTCATTGAAGCGAAGGTATATGCCCACGGTTTAATGTCAAGACCTGTACCCATAAATTGAACTCAATATAGTTTTGTTTTGAGTTTGGGATCTGATCATAGATCGGACGACCCATCTCCATTGTAGAGGTCAGAAGGAGAATTAAACCACGAGTTAGTTGAGGTTCTACAATCCCTTGCGGTTGTTGGATCTAGGGGAACACAGATCTGCACCGTTGAATTGCAGACAAGGGGTTTAGCCAGGATCATAGCACCCAGACACTGGGGCTGAAAGAGTAGAACTTGAAAAGAATAGAGCTGAGGTCACAACTCTCGGTCGCATGGAGAGGAAATAGAGTTCCTTCAGGCCAGTCAAGGAAGATAGAGTTTAAACTCTGCGTTAGAATATGGTCGCGAGGACTAGGTCTAAGGGAATAAAGGTGCTCATAGCTAGCACATTGCATGGAATTTCTCAAGAGGAAATGCATTTTTGCATGAAAAGGGGACCTTCTAAAAATTTTGCGTACATTATATGGATGTCAAAGGAATGCTTAAAAGCCTTCATGTGAAACCTGGAGTTTCATGAATGATGATTTTAGGGATATGATCGATTCAAAGAATAAAAGATGGTTCTACTAAAATAATAAATATGGACAAAGGATCCATATGGTAATAAGTTAGTTGAATTCAAACACACCTTGGCAGGAGTTCCTAACCTAAAAAAAAGTGATAACCTGAAATCGATGCAAGGGTGCATTGGGTATGAATGTGGCCATGAATGTTGGCACATTCATTAAAGTTAATTGATGTCTTATTTTCATTTTGAAAAGTTGATATACTGAACTGATGCATGTGCAGGCAATGAAATTTCCTTTTTCTTTGTATAATCAAATAGATAAAAGTAATTTGATTTTTAGTATACATCGTATGAAAATATAGTATGCATAAAAACTAACAATTTGTTTGGCTGAGGAAAGTTGACTTGCAGGAAGAAAGAGTCTTGGATATGGAAGTGTTGTAAGCCATAAGAAAGACCAAAATTGCCTATCGAGAGAAACGGATATGGGAAGGAAAGTCCCATGAATGGTGGATCTGGATCCATGCAGAACAGATCTAAAAATAAATATAGAACTAGAAAATCCGTGGGTGATAGATTTGCAATAAAATTCTGAAATTTAGAATTTATGATGATGTCTCATGAGTTTCCGTATACCTATGATACAAGTGAGAAGAAAAGATATGTCCAGAAAGGAAAGATGAAGGCTCTCAAGATGAAAATCACGAAAGAGGTCACTATTGAGACATGAGAACCCCACAGTAAGTCATTATCACCTGGAATATGTTGTGTTGAGGTAACACAAGCCGGAGGGATGCCTCGAAAAATAAATTCTGAGGGACACATCGACTGTAAGGCTCAATAAAGTCTTTCGGATTCTTCCTGTACGAGAAAAACTTGGCAAGGAAAGATGGATCACCTGAGGAAATGTATAAAAGAGAAGGGGATGCCTAAGCATGGGCCTGGACGGTGAGTGACTGGAAGGAAGTGGAGGCTCTGATAGTTCTTGTAAAATATTGATTGGAATCATGCACACAATGGGTATGTCTGGGAAAAATAGTGAGGCTAGATAGCAAGAAAACCATGTGGATGCAAACCCACGAACTGCACAGATAAGTATTATGTTAGATTATGAAGTTTTCCTCTTGAATTTTGAACAACAGTAAGATGTTTTCGCAAAAATTTGTGATTAATGTGATTCATTTAAAAGAATTTATTGAAGACAGGTGATGAAGGCCAAGAGTCTGGAAAAGACCTGACCATGAAAAAGGATTGATATTTTTGAAGCAACTGGATGAGGAATTCATAATAGGTGTTATTGATAAATAACACTGAGGATGGTGTTCCTTTTTAAGGGGGAGTGGATTGTAACACCCCTACTTCCCCCATCTTGTAATTAATCATAAAATAGGATTTCCATGCTAAGGCATGTGGACGATGTAAATGTATTATTGTTAAATTTCCCATAACTGACTATTGGGGGTGATGCATCGAAGTACAAGCCATGAATTCTCTAGAGCAAAGAATAAGTTAATGAAGAAAAGTATCAGTGGTTGAATAATCAACCACCCCCATGAATGAAACATGGGTTGTCATCCCAAAGTACCACAAAGACCTGCAAACCTGAGCTTCCTTCTGACAGAAGGAACAGGATAGGTCAGAAACCTTCCTAAAGAATGAAGGTAAGATACATACACATAGGCGGTAAGGAAAATGGACAGAAATAAAAGATACACTAGACGAGAGTGCAAGTTTAGGAGGATATGCATGAACCAAAAGGAAGTGAAGATAACATGACCTGAAGGACCCAAATGCAAGCTTGATGCTGAGGAAGCATCTGATAAACCTCGTAGAGATACTGTGATAAAGAGAAGGTCTCTGAGAGACGACATAGTTCCCTCGTGATATCATGGCTTGGCACGGGGGTGGCCAGAGTGCTAAGGATGAATGCCTCTGAGCCTATGGTTGGGTGTAAAGCCACACACCCACAGCCAGTTAGTTGGTGGCAACCTATAATAGATAAGTATTCTCATATCCTGTGTAATTGAATTGTAACTAGAAATTAAAGTTGGATATCCTATGAATGTATCAAGGATGTGCATATTTTCTTAATGGTTATACTATATCCCTTTAATTATTCCTGATTGTGTATTTACGCAAGTAAGGAATTATCTGGCTTGTATACATAAATTCTTTAGCCCTGTGGTGGCTCGAGTTAAAATAAATGAACTGTGAGTTCGTCGACCCTAGGCATAGTTTCACGTGTGCATGTCGACACTCCCATTCATTCTGAGTCTCCTGGAGGAAGGACTCTATTAAGCTCAGGAGAGGTAGTGCACATATGCACAGGCTCTTTGCGAGGTGGGCAATGACCGAGAACCTCTTAAGTTCTAGAGTTGATGACATAGACAGTAAGGAAAGGGGACAGAAAGAAAAGATACACCAGACGAGAGCGCAAGTTCAGGAAGAGATGCGTGAACCAAAAGGAAGTGAAGAGAACAAGACATGAAGGACCCAAATGTGAGCTTGATGTTGAGGAAGCATATGATAAACCTCACAGGGATACTGTGATAGAGAGAAGGTCTCTGAGAGACGACATAGTTCCCTAGTGATATCATGGCTTGGAATGGGGGTGGCCAGAGTGATAAGGATGAATACCTTTGAGCCTATGGTTGGGTGGAAAGGCACACACCCACAGCCAGTTAGTTGGTTGCAACCTGTAATAGATAAGTATTCTCATATCCTATGTAATTGAATTGTAATTGGAAATTAAAGTTGGATATCCTATGAATGTTTCAAGGATGTGCATATTTGCTTAATGGTTATATTATATCCCTTTAATTATTCATGATTGTGTATTTAAGAAAGTATGGAATTATCTAGCTTGTATACATAAATTCTTGAGCCCTGTGGTGGCTCAAGTTAAAATAAATGAACTGTGAGTTCATCAACCCTCGAGATAGTTTCACGTGTGCATGTCGACACTCCCAGTAATTATGAGTCTCCTGGAGGAAGGAGTCTGTTAAGAGGAGATGTGTGAACTAAAATGAAGTGAAGAGAACATGACCTGAAGGACCCAAATGCAAGCTTGATGTTGAGGAAGCATATGATAAACCTCGCAGGGATACTGTGACAGAGAGAAGGTCTCTGAGAGACGACATAGTTCCCTAGTGATATCATGGCTTGGCACGGGGGTGGCCAGACTACTAAGGATGAATGCCTCTGAGCCTATGGTTGGGTGGAAATTCACACACCCACAGCCATTTAGTTGGTTGCAACCTATAATAGATAAGTATTCTCATATCCTGTGTAATTGAATTGTAACTAGAAATTAAAGTTGGATATCCTATTAATGTTTCAAGGAAGTGCATATTTGTTTAATGGTTATACTATATCCCTTTAATTATTTTTGATTGTTGGATCATGTTGTCATTGATGCCAATGGTTTGATTGATTGATTTCAAAGGATTGATTGATTGATGTCAAAAGATTGATTGATTGATGATTGATGTAATATAATATGTATTTTCCTTGATGAGAATGCATATATGAAGATGGATCAATGAGTTGTCATTGATACATGATGAAGATGGATCGTTGTGGTTTCAATGGTATATGATGCATTGTTGGAAAAATGTATAGATGACTCATTATTGTCTTATCATGATTTATAAGGTGCACAAATGGATGAACTCCAAAGTGGTCCCCTTATGGTGAAAGCCCTCACGGGAAGA